>JAOYRS010000059.1:0-600000 GCA_032432895.1 Dryadula phaetusa
ATAGGAGAGCTAAAGTAGGTAGCGCGTAATTTTATATGAAATATATTAATAGTTTGTGATTTTAATATTACTTTTTTTAAATTAATTTAAACTATAATTATTAAAGAAAACTAACTATTTATGGAATTCATCTTTAGAGTCCAGTACACTCTAAGTACAAGGAAACTTAACAAAATACTGAAGAGGATTAAGGAATATTAAAGCCATAAAAAAATATTGTGGTTTTTATTTGAAAAATGAAAAAAATATGAAGTAGTTATATTTGCTTTAATTTTTTTTGCTTCACGCTTTTATCCCGCTTAGCAGTGTAGACAGAAATTATACACTGTCAAGTTATTCCGTACTTCACTTTCCACGGAATTCGAGACATTGCATGTTGAGTGGTGGAATTCAACGCCGCACTTACGTATCTGTACCAGTGCGAGGAAGTGAAAATAATTGAAATATAATCACTCCCCTGGGTGATTATCGAAGCCACGACCAATATCATTTACGATCAGGGGCTGTCCCACTGAGCCACGGCCGGCATCTAATATTAGATGCTTTAAATTTAGAGGGCTTATTTATTAAAACAGAAATATACTAGGAACACGTACAAGGTCACAATAGTAAGAAGAGATTTTACATTATAAAATACTGACAATATAAAATATACATTACCTTCTTTTTGCCATAAGCACAAGGAGCAAGGCAGAGACAGCGATCGCAGCGAGCGCTGCGAAAGCAAGCGACAACGCGCCAAGTACTCGATCAGCATTGTCTCCATTACTCATAGTGGTTGTCGGAGTGCCCTCCGATAGGAAGGCGACTGGACGACGAAGACGTTCTGAACAATATTATACGGGATACTTTAATTAAGGTCATTCTTCCTAATTTTCCGCATATCAAAATAAGTAAATGTACACGGCGTACAGTACATTTAAGTTTTAAGTTTTAACTCTAGATATAAAATATAATTAAAACGCACTTTTGTATATTTATCCTGTCTTAAAATGTTGTTCTAAATATAAAGTTGTGTAGAACTATGTACCTATATTAAATGAGTTTTAGTAAGAACGATATGTTTTGAAGTTAAAATACAATATGTAATATATGTTCGAATTTCGTGTTCAATGGCTTTATTTGATAGGAAATTTTATGCTATTTATGATTTAAACAAAACATTGTTCAAATGACCGCCACGACTTTTTTTGCCCTGGTGTATACGATCGGTCCAATTTTCGGTGACTCCTTGAAATAACCGACTCACCAAACTTATCACGCAATAAATCCATTGTGACGGTCGCAGTGTGGCATGTTGCACCATCTTGTTGAAAATAAATGTCGTTTGCATCGATTTCATACACTTCAGGAAAAAAATCGTTCAAAATGTCACGATAACGGCCGCCATTGACAGTAACAGTACGGGCTTATGATTCCACCGTACCATAATCCGCACCAAACAGTCAATTTTTCAGGATGTAATGGTGTTTTATGAACCACTCTTGGATTTGACTCACTCCAGAAACAACAATTCTGTTTGTTCACATAACCATTGAGCCAAAAGTGAGCCTCATCTGAAAAGATGATCAAGATTCACGACGTAATCGATGGTCTGCTGGTTTGAGTTCTTGTGCCAACACAATCTTGTATGGATGTAGGCCAAGATCCATACGTAAAATTTTCCAGGTTGTCATTTTGGATAAGCCCAATTCTTGTGCACGTCGTGGAACGGAAACATTTTGATTTTCTTCGACACTGGCTGATACGGCGGCAATATTTTCTTCACTACGGCCTGTCCGTTGTCGTGTTGGTGGTCTATTATCGTGCAAAGAATATTCACTTTCCAGTTTTTGGATTATGCGACGTATAGCGAGCTCAGACGGTGCCATGACGACCATATTTAGAACGAAATGCTCTTTGAGTAGATACTTCTCGAATTTCGATAGAAAATTTGGACAATTTTCAAACATTGAGGTAACGTAAACTTATTCATGATTAAATGGCAAACATTACTAAACACAAAACAACACAAATGTCAAATGTTAAACAACCAAGATGGCGGCTGTGAGCTATCAAAATCCTATCATCCCTATTGGGAAACACTGTAGAAAGAGCTTGACTTTTTAAATTCATTTAGATAACTGAACCTAGAACAACATTCAACAGCCGGTCATTGGCGCAGTACAACAGCGTCTGACTGTAATCGTGACCGGTTGTGTGTTCAATCCTCACTCGAGGGAACGTTTATATTTAAATTTCGTCACTCTGGTAAGACAAAGTGCGGTGTAGAATTCCGCCACTCAACATGTAATGTGTCGAATTCGGCAGAGAGACGAGTACAAAGTGGTCTTAACACTAGGCCGCACTAACACTGCCTGTCTAACTCACTATGCAGCATAAAAGCGTGAAACTAAAAGAATATATTTTTGATTTCTCTTAATAAATAAAATATTTAGATATTTTAATAAAAGTCCATTCACCTCCAGAATGAGTCGTAGTTGCTGCATAAATTACTGCTTGATGTCGACCAGAGTCAGTTGCTGTCCAAAGTTTTAATGCATACCACGTACCCACTGTTAGTCCACCAATCAAGACCTATTGAAATATTTTATTCTCGTTCACATCTAACAAATATTTTACTATATTATTTTTTTCTTTAATATTTTAATAAAAGGTTAGTTAAAAAATTATTATAAATATTTTTTATATTTGTTTGTTTGTTTAATCCATCATGAACTATTATATATACAGACTATATCTTAATTAAAGCAACGTATATGAGAAATAAGTTCGTGTAACAACAAGATTTTTTACTTACTTTACTATTTTAAAAATGTTATTCCATATTTGGTATTTGATTAAAATATTCAAAATATTTACTATTTAATATTTACTATTTTTAAAATGTTATTCGAAAAAACGTATAAATTTTTTTAATAATTTAGCATGGCTTAGTGGTCAGAGCGCTTGGACGGTATCCAAGAGGCGCGTGTTCGAATCCCGCTGCGTTCAAAATTTTTATATGTTTTTTTCAGAAATATTCAAAATAAGTTAATGCTTGTCACATTTTAAGGTATGACCATAACCTACACTACAAATTTATACAACATAAAGTAATATTTTTATAAATAATTTGTACAATTGTGCATACATATTATATTGATTGTACATTTACGGGTAAAACTTTTCTACACGAATAAATATTATAGTTTTATTTATTTTAAAGACTACGTAGTCTAATTTTTAATAGAAATTATTCCAATATATCCTCATTTAAAATTTCAAAAATATTTGTTATGGGAATCAGTATTCAATTTCACCCCTTGGTAACTATTCGGTTATTTAGGTGTATATTAGTGATTTAATATTTTCCTTACCTCCCTATGATGATGTAATGAAGTAAGATCAGCATCTCTCCACGTAACAGTGACGTCAGCTCGCCTCCACTGCAGCCTGACGAGTCTGGCGCCACAGCGGATAGCTCTACGTGCGTCCAACGCCAATGCACTGCTGTTGCTCCATATTGCTGCTTCTGCACTTTCCTCCTGATTTTCCGAATTTCCTCCGCCTTCCCATACTAATACTATAAAAATGTTAAATATCTCCGGACCATTTTTGACTTTAAAATATGTTTATTCTACTTAGAAAGCATATTAACACCACCACATAAAAAACCAGCATGTCAAGTTTAAATAGAGCATCTTGAGCAAATTAATTTGTGGAGAAAAGTGTAAAATTCTTCCTTGTCGCTATCTTTTGACGACATGACTTAATTTGAAAATTGCAATTTAAATAAGCTTTTACATTAAAGCTTAAAGCTTAAAGGCTTATTGAAATGTAAGATTATTTTTTATTCATATCAAATATTTGTTTTTATAACATTAGAACTGACAATGGTCTTTTTTAAGTAAGCCATTTAATTTTGTACCTACATAAAAAACAACATAAAAGAGAAATCTTTTATTTTTTTTAACTAACTCTTTTATAAGTAACCGTAGTAATAATATTTTTTTTGCTTCACACTTTTATCGGAAAGTACCTGGTGTCAATATATTACGTACTCTGCTTTCCGCCGAATTCGAGACATTGCGTACTGAACGATTGAACTCAACGCCGCACTTTTCTTACCAGAGTAAGGAAATGAAAATAATTTAATTATAGTTTTTTTCCCGAGTTGGGATTGAACACACAATCTATCGCGTTTACAGCCAGTCAGACGCTGTCCCACTGTGCCACGATCGGTCCTAGTAGTAATATATTCAAGATTATATTAATTGCTTTCCCATAGTTAGTAATTTTGAAGCTTATTATATGTACACATTACATTAGTTTTAGTCTAAAATACAAAGCAGAACAATAGCCATAAAAGTTATAGGCAGAATTGATCGTAATAACTTTTCCAATCTTGCCACGGTTAACTTTCAAATCAGGCAATACTCAAAGTTTCATCCAGACGTAACAACCTTCTACTATAGATACACAAGGGGCTTAGGTTTCAACAGATACGAATCTCTGACTCGATATTCCCTTTGAAACGTCTTTTGGGAAGGCTAATCACGTGTTGAACTATACTTCACTGTATATTTTTATTTAAAGTGGAATAATATATACTTTTTAATATTGAAGGCAGTCAAAATGATTACAATAAAATAAATTCACTTTGAGACTTCTGAACTCTTTCTGAGAAAATTGTGCGGACAAAGAACGAAAGTATTTGGCAAAGATAAAGCTTATAATGGAAAAGTCAATACTTTTTTATTATTATAATAACAAATCGACGTATATAAAATTATACAACTTTTATAAGTGACAAAATCAAAACTACTTTTATAAAGGATGACATATAAGTTGCTAAGGAAACGCACATTTTCCGCGTCAATGTCAATAAAATTATATATATATGTTAAAAATAAGCACAAAAATGTATTACCTGGAGGTTTAGTTCGCACAAGTAGCGGCGCTGACGGCGGTGACGATCCAGCCCTTGAATGTGCTACTGCCTTTACAGAATATGTAGCGCCACACGATAGCGCTCTCAGTATAACACTTGCTGCTTCACCGCCTGCTTCTATTCTACGCTCTTCTTCCCCACGTGAAGCTGGTTCCGTGTTATCTCCACTATCGTCTCTGACACGGACCCAGTAGATTGTAAAACCTGTTCAATATATTTCAACTATGAAGTATTATTTGTTATTAGAATATAGTAAATAAGATTAGGATGTTTTTGGAATTATATCGTATAAAAACACTTTGTGGGACAGCGTGTGACTGTAAACGCGATCGATTTTGTGTTCTATTCCCATTCAGGGGATTGATTATGTTTAAAATTATTTTCATAACCTCGCTCTGGTAAAACTAAGTACGGCGTTGATTCCATCACTCTACACGTGATGTCTCAAATTCAGTGGAAAGCGAATTACAAAGTGTCTTGACACTAGGTACTTTCTGTCTATGCTATGCGGAATAAGAACATGAAGCTAAAAAAAGTTGTTTAGTATCTATCACAACAATGGATCCATCATCTGAATCAATAGCCCACGCGTATGAATATCTATAAAATTATTCCTAAAATATAACTTACTCTATCTACTTACAAATATAAACATTACTTTACAGGTATTGCATATTGGAATAATATAAGCCAACCCTAATAAGTTTAAAACTAACAAAGTATAACTTTCTGCATTATAATAGGCTAGGCCTCAGGGAGCAGTGAACATGATAGCTTAAAAATATTAGTAGTTATTATAATAATTTTAAAAGCTTTTATAAATAAGTTATACGTTTAATTTATGTGTTTGGTTATTACATTGCATAATATTTTTGTTAAATTATAGTTTTAAATCATTATAAATCGTTCATATTTGCTTTTGGAAGGGAGAATTGTGCGGTCAGGATACCTCCGCTAGGAACGAAACGAAAATGAAAAATAATTGCAAAATAGTAAATTATACATCATGAAGGTAAACAATTAGATAAAAATATTTTTTTGCACATTTTAAATGAAATTATAATAAACGGATAAGTCGCGTAGACTACCTGTCTACCTGTTCCTACGGACCTACTTCGCACTACACAGTGTTTGAAACGTCAGGTTTCTAATAATACATTTTCGAAACCCAAAATATACGTAGATTAGTCGCGTTTAGAATAGTTTATGATTTAAGATTTTTGGAATTGTTATTGGTGCTTGAGCAAGGTTTTCGATGTTTAATTTGCACTCTGACGTTATCGTTTTCTAAACTTTTATGAAATCTGAACACATGCACGCACACGCAGACGCACACGCAGACGCACACGCGCACGCACACGCACACACACACACACACATGTACTCATTTTTTCTTCTACCAGCAGGCAATTAATTTTTTTGCATATATTAGAAGAGTTGGTAGCAATATCCCACGCACGTTTTGTTTGAACACAGATTGCTTGAAATCATTCCCACGACTGATGATCTAACCCGCAACCAATCGTGTTTACAGCCGCTGACGCTGAATCACTTCGCCTTGAACTAACTTTGAAAATTAAAATATTCTATGGAATGTTTTAATTATTTGTTACAACTGTAACAACTTTAGCAAATTAGAAAAAAAAACATGATTTTCATTAATAAACCTTCACCATCAAATATTGTCAAGTTGAATTTAATTTCCTGAGCTGGTGTTATTCTAAATGCATGCTTAAGCATTACGTAGACGCAAAAAGATTTTACTGTCACAGGTGATGGCAGGGAGTCTAATTGTAAACGACTCGATAGATCGGTCCTCGAAGAAAATATAATAATTATTTGCATTTTTTAATCTTGGTAAAACAAAGCACAGCGGTGCGTTCTGCTTACTATCTAGACACTACGATATATCTCTAACTACCATGCTATGCGGGAAAATATTTGAAGTAGAAAAGATATATATCTATATAATATATATATATATATATATATATATATATATATATATATATATATATATATATTTAAGTCATACTTACCATGTGGTGGTGCAGAAGTATGATGAGTCGTGCGCCAGGTGAGCTTAGCATCGTTGTGCGCAGCTCGCTCCAGCGCAAGCGCAGGCGCAGCGGGTGGCGAGGCGCATTCCACGCGGTACGTCGCCTCCTCTGATCCGAAGGAGTTCCGTGCTGAACACGTGTAGTTGCCACTCGTTGATGCATCTACTTCTGTTGCAATGTGTAATGAAGTTAAATTTTTACCGTTGTGAAACATCTATTGATGTTCAACATCTGTTGATGTACCACATTTATTAATATACAGCATCTGATGATGTACAACACCTGTTCATGTACAACATCTATTGTTGCACAATATATATTGGCGTACTTTAACAATATAACGGGCTGATTTACCATCTTTACAAATTGTATTGTAAGAGCTTATTGAATAAGCTAGTAAATTTTAATTTATACTTTTTAGGAAAATCTTAGAAATACATATAAGAATAAATAAAAGTATTAAATATCTACAAACCATCTTAATTGTTTAAATATTAACTCTGATATTTTATTGAAATAACCTTACCATGTATAGCGAGTGGTCCATGCGGGGTAACGTGGGTCCTAGGATCGTGAGTGATAGGGCGGTCACCTCGTAACCAGCGCGCCCTAGGCACCGGCTCCCCGCGTGACGCACAGGCTAGCCTCAGCGAGTGACCGCACTGGACTCGAACCCACACTCCAAATGATAACAACCTGACTGCAGCTATAAGTTGAGTTTTATTATAAATATTTTTTATAGTACCTAATGATGTGTTCATTAATTAAAAACTACATAAATGAGCGTTATTTTTTAGAATGATTATTAAAAGTAGCATTTTAGTATTAGATCATATAGTTAATACTTTTATTATTAAAGTATAATATAAATGATCAATGAAATTATTAAAAATGAATGCAAATTCACGAAATCCAATTTAATACCACAATTATTATAGAAAAAGCGTACATATAAAGAAGTAGAACAAGAAAGAGTTTCAAGTGATATATTTAAATAACTCTATTAAAAATGTAAAAGAGTAACACCAAAAAAGTACCACTTTTATATTAATAGGACAATATAACTTATTTACAAATGTATAGATAACATTACATATGCTACTATATATTGATCACTTTTATTACCCCTAGAAGTGGTAGTCGCTGGTTGAGGGGCAGACGGCTCTCCCTCACCAGCAGCGGAATGTGCAGCTACCCACGCTTCGTACGTGGCACTCTCTGACAACGATCGTAATTCAGTATACCCTCCTAATCCTACTGACATTTCGATGTCCTCTGCTTGAACTGTTGTAGTTTGTGGAGGTCGGTCCCTGAAATAATCAACGTCTATAATATTTGTTTCTTTTTTATTTCTACTTATTAAATGTCCATAACTACTTTACAAAAAAGATATCAATATATATTTTCTCCATTATGTCATTATTTACTCAATTTAACATAATCAAGTAACAACAATAACAATAATGTAATAAGCATAGCTCTACTTAATTTTTTTTTATGATTGGTTATAAAATTGTGTATATCAAAGTAATAATAATAAATTAAATAAGAAATACAATTAAATGTCAATAAATTAAATACGAGATACAATAAAATATCCATAAATTAAAAAAGAAATATTATTAAATGTCCATAAATTAAGAAAAAGAAATAAAATATCCATAAATTAAATAAGAAATACAATTAAATCTCCATAAATTAAATTAGAAATACTTTTAAATGACAATAAATTAAATAAGAAATACAATGAAATGTCCATAAATTAAATAATTAATACAATTAAATATCCATAAATTAAATAAGAAATACAGTTAAATGTCAGTAAATTAAATAAGAAATACAATTAAAATAAAATCACGGTCATAAATAGCATGTCAATTAAAATAAATATATAAACGTGATTATTACTTGCTTACCGTCCAAGTTCCCTGTAAAAAACAGTGTAGTATAATATCGGCCCATTAGGACGACTCGGGGGAAGCCAACTCACTGCTAAGGAAGTGACCGATGTGGCTATCACTTTTACAGCAGCGGGAGGACCTGGCGCTGTAAAAGATCCTCATTTAAATTTATCGCATTTCAGGTTTTTGTAAGCACTCAATTCTTGTGAATGATTCAGGTCGTGGAAACTTTTACTAAAAATAGTTATATATCCCAGGTGAGTACAATGTTCTTTTTATTTTTTTATGTTTCTATGAGAGAAATTATATTTTACACGAGCTGTGTTTGCAACTTCACCCGCTTGAAAATAAACATTTCTGGGTCTGGGTTATTTTATAAATCTAAAATAAAAATAACCTCTGTCTCACTGTAAACGCTATCGGTAGTGGGTTCGATTCCTACTCGGAGGAGTGATTATATTTAAAAATATTATATTTAAAATATTTTCACTTTCTCGCTCTGGTAAGACAAAGTGCGGCGTTGAGTACCGCCACTCAACACGCAATGTCTCAAATTAAACTGAAAGCAAATTATAGAGTGTCTCGACACTATGTACTTTCTGTCTACCCTACTATGCGGGCTAAAAGCGTGAAGCTAAAAAATAGCCTAAATTCTAGACCAAAATTGTAAAATAATGGTATATGTATCATGTATACATACGAGTGCATTTATTAGAAAGCGGTTATTTAAAAACAAAAAAATTTATATTAAAAACAAACACTCCAATTTTATTTATTTGTTTTTATGTAAAGACTAAAAAATATAAAAAAGTTTCGTAGGAACGTTTTGCTTATTCATATTATATATATATATATATATATATATATATATATATATATATATATATATATATATATATATATATATATATATATATATATATATATATATATATATATATATATATATATATATATATATGCTTATTCATACCAATATTAAATTAAAAATATTTAATAAAACGAAATATAAATGATGAATATTCTGATAAGCATGCAATTGTATTTCATTGTAGAGTCATAGAATCACTAGAATTTCCCTAATGCTACATAATAGCGAATATTACGTAGAATATTGCATATTTCACAGTATGGCTGCACTTAAACAATTAAATGTGTTTGTTATGCAAATAATAGCGTTTATTCTCCCGCGGCTAAACAGCGCATCCCATTTTAAAAGCTCTATTAAGTTACTGCTGTTATAATGTGAGTACACATTCACTTATATTTGTGGAACACTCAGTCAGATGACGTCACAATTTGTTAAGTCCGTAGGTGAAACATAATTATTTTAACAACATAATTTTCATGTGCTTGTACATTTATATTTGAATAGTAAATTAGGTTTTTACCTGGGTCTTGTTAGTTCTTAATATTAGTCATTTAGCACGATCACAGTAGCAGTTTTAAAGCTATATGTATTATACCGCTGGGTCAAAGAAAGTGCGATACTCACGATACATTCTATACATTCTATTCTAATATAATTAAGATTATTGTAATTAACCATTAAACTTTAATATGGCGACGACTGTGCCGTGTATTTTTTTAATTTACCTTAAGTCTGTATTTTATTAATTTGTATGAAGAAAAGATAATTTTTTATTTCAGGTTTTATTTACCGCATAGTCCGTACTTCGCTTTCCACTGGATTCGATAAATTGCATGTTTATATCTGTAGCATGAGGTGAGAAAGTGAAAATAATTTTATATATCATCACTCCCCCGAGTGGGGATCGAACTCATAACGGGTCTCTTTGAAAAGATAAATATTTATTTTATACTTACTGTCCTGTTGTGTAATACAATGTATAGGGTGAGCAGGGGCACCGTCACCGGCGGCTGTGTAAGCCACCGCTTGCACCGTATAGTTCATATGTGGCTTTAACGCTAGTAGCAAGGTTTCCACACCGGCGACTCTCTTGACTTCAGCGCCAGTGGTAATACTGGGACCACTGTTCCCCCGCACCTCCCATTCTAACCAGTCTGGCGCTGCCGACAAACAACTACCTTCACTCAGCTAGAAGAGTTACACTTAATAACTATTATGAATCCCATTTGTGATACTGACTCACTTTACTGGCTAATTTGATCAAACAAAATTTATAGATCATTAGAACTGTAAATTGTAGATTACAATTAGATATAAAAACTGTTACGCTAACAGTGATTGTGTTGATTGTTGAAATGAGTTTTCATTTTGGATTCATTTTGATAGGTTAAATAAAATCATATGTAAGAGTTTCACTGCATTACTTACTACTACTGCTCAACACTGATACTAGTTAAAATACCAATAAAAATGTAAATGGGGTTGGAGGTGTTACCGATGTAGAGTCACATCGGTACCAAAAAAGCTGTTTTTTGGTACTTTCAGTGTAGCGATTTTCAAAATTAAATTAATTCAGACAAAAAATATAAAAACTGTTTTCATACGAAAGCTACCAGTAGAATAAATACACATAATAGCTTGAAACCAAATTCAATTTTCAAAGTATTTTGCGAATAAACTTTGGTTTCTACAACAAAGTCGTACCGCTTCACTCGCTTCTCCATAGTGGTGGAGGCGTTGTAAGTCGTATTATCATGCGCTGAAATTCACCAACTGCTCTTTGCAAATTAATATTTTATGCAGTGGAAGCCTGAGCACTGTATTCGATTTCATCTATTCTAAAAAGTTTTCTTTTCCATTTGATTACAAAATTTAATAATCTGCCGTAAATCTTTGTGTATAAGACATCTCTGTGTGTTCATCACTTGAATCACGTAAAAAATTTTTTATTGGTCTAAAATTGCTCTACTTTTATACCGGTTCTCCAAAATAAACCTACATAAACATTCTAATTGATTAGAGAAGCCAGCAGTGATAAATCGCTTGTTCAGACTACATATTCCTTAATCAAAGCATTAAAGTTTTATGCCAAATTTTAATATAAATAATCTAACTGCAGGTGTGGCTCATCATCAGTTATATTTACAGTCAGTTACATTGACATTTACAGTCATTTTGATAATAATAAACAAGCCTAGTCTATTCAGATTTTATGGACATATACCGTAATTTACTCACTATGCTCCGGTCGATAAAGTAATTTATATCCTAATAAGGCGCCATGATGTGCGTGTGCCGGCGGTGGAGACCATTCGACTTTTAGGCTTTGTGAAGACACCGCCCTACATCTTACAGCTCGTGGACCTTCCGAAGGCACTGGGAAAAAAACATTTATTTACCCTACACATTACTATACGAATAGGGCGTACTATTGAATAATCCATCTATCTTCACCAGATCGGATTTTTTAGGTTACAGGAATCGAACCCAAAACCGATCGCGTGTACATGTACCTCTTCCCACTGGGCCTCGACCGACCTCTTTAAGCATACTAGATTAATTAAACTAAGCTCATAAATAATAAATTTTCATTCATAGGCGCTTGTAAATTGATGTGTTTGACTTACTGCTTAACATATTAGATTACTATTTTAAGCTTATATATGAAAAAATAGAAATATCTTTATGCAACAAGGTCACTATTTTATATTTTTGTTGGCACAAAGTATTATGATTATTGTTTCATTGTAGACTTACCGCTCTCTTGGGTAAGCGTATTAACAGGTGCCGTAGCCGGTCCAGCGCCTGCGCTGTTAAAAGCTCTAACACTAACCGAATACCTACGAAAAAGAAAAAATATATTATCTATTGACTTATTTAATCTTTTAATCAGATATAATGGTTATTCAATTTTAGAAATTTTGAATTATTGCTCAAGGTCATAAAAAAAAACTCTTTTTAAAATGCAATAAAGTTTAAAAAAAATATCTGATTTTTTTTATAAAATTTTTAATACATTACCTCGTGTAATGTTCTAGTCCTTCTATAGTATATTTATTGATATGGCCCCTTACAGTAGCAAATTCCATTCCAACATTGGCACCGCCGGATAAGGAACCGTCCGCCGATGGCCACCACCACACCGTATAGCCCAATAACTCACCGTTCCATGCTGATGTCGGTGGTGCCTAAATCAATCAATAAAAAATTAAGCATATTTTTATTCTTTATCTAAAAAACTTAGAAACGAAAACTGCATTTTATTACATAATAATACAAAATTTTGTGAAAATGATATAGTAAAAGATGATCGGTCAATCATTTATAAGTCTGAATAATCTAACTGATTTAAACTATTTTGCTTGTGAAATAAATCAATATTAATTTACACATGTTACATCCAAAGTAATGCAGGGTAGGCAGAAAGTACCTAGTGTCAAGACACTCCATACTTTGCTTTCCACCGAATTCGAGACATTGCGTGTTGGGTGGTGGAATTTAACGCCGCTCTTTGTCTTTACCAGAGCGAGGAGGTGAAAATAATTTAAATATAATCACTCCCTCGAGTGGGGATCGTACCCATAACCGGTCGTGTTTACAGTCAGACGCTGTCATACTGCGCCACGAGCGGCGCATATGTTTAATATTAATAATAATTTATAAAAATAAGTACGGCCTCTATATAGTTATTCCATACATAATAAGAACATGCCAGTTAACATATTCATTCCCAGATATACTATTATATTATATATTATTAGTTTTAACATATGTTTACCTACCTATTCAACAGTCAAAATCAGATAGTTTTAAAATAAAGCTTTAAAAATCTTGGAAAGTATAAAATTATACAGAGACTATCATGGCCCCGTAAGACAGCGTTTGAGTGTAAACACGATTGGTTGTAGATTCGATTCCCACTTCAAGGAAGGATTTTAATTAAAAAATAGTTTAATTTCCCCGCTGGTCAGACTTTTTTTTGTCACGAAGCATCCTATGTCTCAATTTCGAGGGAAAAGTAAGCAACGAAGTGCCTTGACATTAGGCTATTTTTAACTGACCATAACTAACCTAACTACGGGATAAAGCGTAAAGCCGTTTTTTTTAATTATATCAACATATTTAAATATTAATAATCACCTGCCAAGCAAGTTCTATAGTAGAGGCACGTGGCGCCGACGCTCTCAGGCCCACTGGCGCTCGAGCCGGCGGCTCGTGTAATGTTAGCGCTAGAAGAGCGCGAGTGTGCGCTGACGCAAACTGAGCTGTCACTGTGCGCGCACGCACTAGGTACGCTGTCGCAGGTTCTAACCCTGATATTGTGGCATCTTCCGTCCTATAGATTTTTTATACTTGAAAATATTTCACTTCGCTATGAAGTTACTCAGTATGTATATATTAGGTAAGAGGTATATTTGTCTTAAAGTACTTCTATATTACTACTTTCTTTGCGACGAGTTATTTACAAAAATAATAAATGGTTACTGCGTTATTTTACTAAACACTTCAATACATACAAGTTTTATTTGAAGAGAAAATAATATTGAAATATTATCCAGGTTATTGAAGATAAATAAATAGAAATATGAAGTATCTTCACATAAATTATCATTAAATAATTTTTGACTTACAGATTAGCTTAAAAATCGTACTTACTCTGAATAAGTGTCCATATTATGAGGGTTAACAGACACATTGTGGGTATCTGCATCTCTCCATGCATCGGGATTTCCTGAGTCATGTTTTCTGTACTGCACAACATATCCAAGTACCGGGGAATTCCCGTCATACGGTCTACGCCATTGAAGACGAATCGACCGGGAAGTAGCGTCCAGCACTCGAAAGTTTGCCGGCGGTTCAGGTGGCTCTTAAAGTTAATAGATTTATATAGCACTCATTCCTTTTTCTTTATAGACAATTGTTTTCTAATGAAATCATTAATTGCTATTAAATCTTAATGCTTGTTACAAATAATTTAATAACAAAGTTATTTATGTATTAATTTAACGCACGAATTATATAACAAGCACGATTCATGTTCTTAAGTTGATTAAATGAGACAAGCGTAACATGAGGGTGAGTTTGAAGACAAGTACAAAACATTAACTGAAAACTCCTTGAATTATAAAAGAGTTTAAAACAGAACTTTATTTGAGAGGTTTGCACTGTAAACAAGCTATGTTAAGCACTTTTACGCTTTGCTTGTTTAGCGCCGTTCGCTGGATGGCAAGAGAGAAAATACTGGCCAAGGATCTCAACAACTTGAGTTTATTAGTTTTCTGTGTGCTTTTAACGTGGCTACGAATGATTTTAAATGAGAACATCTGAATTTACTCTTATTTTTCGCACATACATATAATTGTAGGAACTAATCTATATTTCCTATAAGCAATCATTACAATCTATTTCGAAATTAAAATTAGAATCATTTAATTGTGTCGCTAGATTTTCGGGTGGCCATAAAATTATATGAAATTTGCACTTTGCAGCTTTAAATTTAATCCATTTATAAGTTTGTAAAATATATAAAAGCTGAGTCCTATAATTTGAAATTACAAGACAATCTTCGAGACCGTGATACATTTATCTTCTTGCTGACATTTAAATGCTAATAAAATTAAAATTGGTAAAGATATACTTAGGCTTTATAGCCAATAAAGTTTATAAAAAGAAGTAAAGAATTTTTTATCATATTAATAAATATTACAATTACACAACAAAAAACAACTAACCTTGAACTCCGAGGTGTACGAAGTGATCCGACCTGCCGTAGGGATTGGACGCCTGACAGCGATAAACCCCAGAGTCCCGTCTATCAGCCCTCTCGATCACTAGCTCACTGCGCAATCCCTCTGCGCTACGAGTTTCTGATATACTCATTCTACAATACCAAATGAGTCTATAGAGATTTGTGCTCAGGTCTGTATAATAATATAATATGACTACTGCCGTTGGATTTATAATAGTAAGAAAAACCTTTCTTTTTAATAACCACTCGCTTGATATTTGGTCGTGAGGAAAAGTCATGTCGTTACAACATTCTAATTATATTCTATTTTTTTCACTTATATTAATTATGTTTAATAATTTATTTTGAAGAATTAGAAGTGAAACTAAAATATAATTTTAAACGTAGTTAACTCAAAGCTTACGTCATCGATGGTTGCTTACAGTTCTTAATGTGAAACTGAATATTATACACCAAACAATTCGTAATAGTTATCTACATATTAAAAGCAGATGTGCCATTGACGCGCTGACAATGTATTGTCTTAGCAACGTGCATGTCATTTTATATAAACGTGTATGTAAAACACTTAGTAGTGAGTGTTACATTTATTACATTTATTTAGCATGTTTTTTATGTATTATCTATATAAAATATAACCGTGCCAAATTTTATACTCCTCAGCTCGCATTATTTTCGTTAAAAGGGGTACAAAGATACTTACTTCACGTATAAATAGTTTACACATAAATAGTTCGTTCTTGAAGCTAATGTAATCATTTGGTATTTTGGTATTCATTAATATTAAGCCACATTACTAAAACTATCAAAACGTATCTAGACAACAAATCAATAAACATAGTCATCTTAATTTTCTACAGATTTGTATATTAATGTGTAAAACAAAACAAAGTGACCCATTTTTACTAAAACTATTAATGGATGTATAAATTTGTATACGAATTTATATATCTATAGGAAATTTAGCGTAATAGAAGTTTATAAGTAGAAGCAGTATAGTAGAAAGACAAACTTTTAAAATATTCTAAACATTACCATGTGTATGACATATACTTAATGAGTGGTTATATTTGTACACGCTTCTTCGGCAATTTACATTTACTTGTCAATTCTACTATTTATTTCTAACTGGACCATAATTTACGTGTAGATAAAATCCAAAATAAAGTACACTCTATCAACCCTCTCAATCACCAATTTACTACGTAGTCCCTCCGCGCTCCAGCCTCTCAAATATTCATTATAGAGGCCAATGCGAATGATGACCTCTTTCATTCTAGGTCATCGAGCTATGTTATGTTTTTACTTGATCGGTTTAAAAAAATGTAAGAAATATTTAAAATAATATATAATATAAAATATAAAATGTTATCAGTAAAAAAATATTATTATTCTAAATTATATAACATTTTTATAAATACACTATAAAAAGTCTAAAACAAAAAAATATCAAAATACATATTATTATTTCAAAATTCATATATTAATAAAATAAGCATTATAAGGTTTTATTCTATCCCTAAAGTAAATGGATTTTTATTTGCACCTAACGATAGAATAAAATTTTCAACGAGACGCCCGATTAAATTAGTTCAATGCAGTTTTTCTACTAGATTAAATTTTTTGTTGTGCTACTCTCTTTGTCGACATTGACTTTCTTAAAGTTTTGTTTTAAATTAAATTATCGAACAGAACTTCTACATTAAGGTTTTGGAATGTGGACGGAATATTTTCAAGTAAATTATCATACCTGTAATCAGAGTTGGGCAAAGCTCTCCCCGAGTGGCTCCAAGTCATCGAGAGGGGATTATCGCCTCTTGCGACACACGCCAAACGAACTGTCTCACCAAGTTTTGCTGTTACGTTCACTGATGGCGTTTCAAATCTCGCCGGTTCTATTAATATAATTGATATTAATGTTGAGTTATACATGTTTGTATTAAATGAATTTTATTAAACTAAGCTTAAGGTGAACTTTTAACAATATTAGAAAAATATAATTTTATAGAAATATTTATTCTGCTTTCGTAGGATGACATTCGGAAAATGACAACAATTCAAACAACAAACAATCTTTACACTGCCCAGTGAAAAGTGTAAAAGCAAAGAATTCAATCAGCTTTACGCTACACATGATATTCGTTAATAATATGCATTTAACTAAAGTACTATGTATCGTTGTTTTTATTTATAATATTATAAAACGTAAATGCTTTCGAAATATTTCTAGAAAAATATTTTTGTACATTCGAGCTCGAACTAAATAAAAATACTTTATAGGCGCATTTTGACTGCGCTCGCGAAATAGGTCACTGACATTTCGCAGCGACGATCGAATAAAAAAAATATTTCAAGCGACATTAAAATGACATTTTATTACTAGAAATAAATAAAAAAAAGCAAGAAAACGTGGTGGAAAACGGTTAAGAGGCGGGATTAAGTGTCTCAAATCGTTTGCGCCATTATGTTTCCATTTAGTGCATTAATGCAAACGTAGATATGAAAAGGGGTTATTTTTATAGCAAGTACATTATACTTGCCATTAACGTGTATCGTGAGGGTCTTGGATAGAGCGGGTGCTACGCCATTTTCAGCTCTACAACGATACTTTCCAGAATGTTCCGCACGAGCTGATTCCAGTCGCAATGACCCGTTGCTGAGCACCACTGGATCAGACACTCCGCCCAGCGCTGTTTCTGTACTACCTACGAATTTGAATTGCATCCTATATAAAAATTCGTAGCATTTTACATTTTTTCTCGTTTTGTAGGCGCTTAAGCTATGAAGGCGTCTGTATAATCTATGTAATGTATGAAACGAGATTTTTTTATAATGAAAGGATTTTATAAAAAAATATACAAAATAATTTATTTATATGAATATTTTACCTGTATATATGAGTAGTTTACCTGTAAATTTAGTCCAGTAAATGGCTGGTGGTGGATGACCCTTTGCATCACAACTGATCGTAAGGGAACCGTTAAGTAACACTGCTCCATCCGAAGGTTCCATTTGCCAATATGGTGGAACTACAAAATATTTTCAGAAATATATTTGTTGCATATTTTTATAAGAAAATCATAAAAAACATTATAGTAAATGCTTAAAGTGCCACTCCAATCGCTCGTTTAAGTTAACGACCGCTAAACAAACAAATCTAATAAATGTACACTCTAGTGACTACAGCTCTTTTAAATATATACTTGTCTTTATAAACCTAATTTGTAATAATAAATCAATAGAAAAATATTATTAAAATTTACCTTTAATAGCTAACTCGGCGGACATATTGGCTTTTCCAGCGATATTTGTTACAACGCAAGTGTAAATCCCACTGTGGGCAGCTGTCAGACTTTTAAATAGAAGCATGCTATAGAATTCAGCCCCACGCTCATCCACCTAAAGTTTAGAACATTACTAATGAGGCATTTCTGACACTTTCCGTATTTCTGGTCTTGATTTGCAGTTTAGATCAAAATAAACTAATAAATATAGACAGATTAATCGCGTATATTTTGGTATTCAAAAATATATTTTTTGGACTTTACACTTTACAATAGTCCGTGGTCATAGGTAGTTACTATTTACTACTATTTAATACTGTAAAGTGTTCAAAATCTCAGGTTTTCAAAAATATATTTTTGAATACCAAAATATACGTGATTAATCCGTTTAAAATAGTTTCATTTAAAATGTGTAAAAATCGTAAAAATCAAAGATTTAAATATACAGTGTACATGTTTGTATTTAGTATGCTTTTCTTTGGTAGGGTTTGATAAAGAACACTTTCAATTATTTGATTGATGAACACTTGGCTACTTTATCAGTTCTGAATAATTTGTTTATTTTTGAACTTAAATTATATTTATTTTGTATGGGGCACATTAAAATTTCTAAAAAATCCCTATAAAGATTCCAACTCGACTTGTCATATTCAGTTAAATCATTAAACAGTGTGTCACGATGACATTTAAAAAAATATAGCAACTAAATTCAAATAAAAGCCTTAGCTACAAAATATATTTTAATTTATTTTTTAGAGCTTTTGAGTAAATTTATTTTTGCATTATATTATAAAAACCAGCCACTGCAGTTTTTATTTGTAGGTACTTCACTTTTTTAATTAGCGTATTGTAAACGAGCCCGCTAAGAAAATGTGGCATGAAAATAAAAATAGATCCATTATAATACAAGAAAAAATAATAAGTCCATACTGCTATAGTATGCAAGCAGTCAACAAAAACAACTAAAAAATTAACTTTACAACTTTAGAACCTAAATAAAATTACCGTTGATAAGATATTTAATTTTCGCGATTTTTGCACACTTTAAATGAAACTATTTTAAACGGATTAATCACATATATATTGGTATTCAAAAATACATTTTTGAAACCTAAAGTTCCGAACACTTTACAATAGTAAACAGTCTACCTGTGATCACGGCCTATTGTAAAGTGTAAAGTCCAAAAATATATTTTCAAATACCAAAATATGCGCGATTAATCTGTTTAAAATAGTTTCATTTGAAATATTCATTGCTTTTATATGGAACTAGAAAAAGTGCGGAGTGCAAAATGTTAATGTTCAATAACTGTTTTAACACGATTACATCAAAAAAAGCATATGCGTCTCAATACACCCGTCAGACGTGAAAAATAAAACTAACCTAAGTTGAACTATTTAATATTGAAATTGAGGAAAGCTTATATCTTTATATATTATTTTAATAATGCAAGGCGGTAACGAAGCCCTTTACCAATATATATGTATATAATTATTTGTGGTAGGGTTCGTGTTATATGATATTGTATTGTTATCTAATCTGTCCACATTTGCAAATGTCAATCGTGTATCACAATACATTTTTACATTGATTGATAGATAAGATATTTACTATTTTTAAAGTGTTATTCCACACTTAGGATTAGAAAACATTTTTGAAAAAACATCTAAAAATTTGAACGCAGCGGGATTCGAACCCGCGCCTCTTGGATACCGTCCAAGCGCTCTCACCGCTAAGCTATGCGTTCTACTACCAGCTGCGTCGAAATTCTTATACGTTTTGTTACAACTTATTTATGTTGTTTATACGTTTTTTCCAAAAATGTTTTCTAATCCTAATTGTGGAATAACACTTTAAAAATAGTAAATATTAAAATAAAATAGCAATCTCTCTTGTTAAACGATTATTTCTTAATAATCTTTAAGTAGTAGAAATTTGTAAAAATCTCTCTACCGAGATGCTAAACAACATAAATAAGTTGAAGCAAAACGTATAAGCATTTCGACGCAGCTGGTAGTAGAACGCATAGCTTAGCGGTCAGAGCGCTTGGACGGTATCCAAGAGGCGCGGGTTCGAATCCCGCTGCGTTCAAATTTTTATACGTTTTTTCAAAAAAGATAGATAAGGTTGTGAACAATAAAAATATATTAAAAGTATATAATTTTACAATACATTAAAGTTTTCATAAGGTGCATTTATCATTTGTTCCTAACTTTTAAACTAATGGAACAAAGTGCGTACCCCACAAAGAGAACAAATGCATTAGATATTTACTTTGATATAAAACACTGCAATAAATATAATTACTTCTTCATTACAATTTTTGTACGCGGAGCTTGTGATATGAAAGTTGCAGAATTTTAACTAAAACTTTTGTAGCTTTTTGGAGCGGATACTTCACGTTTTCTGTTGCCGTTTGTACATAAAAGATTACATTATACATATTTCGTTCGAAGCAAACCATCTAAGTAAGTACAATATGCAACAGTAGTACAATTTCATCTTACTCAGGATATATAATAATATACCTATAATAAGTTAATGCATTTCATTTAAAAATTTCATAGTTTAAAAGAAATTTCAACCGTTGGGATATTTGATGGGGTCTCGTTGCTTAAACATATATATTATACTCGAATATGTATCTATTATATAACCATATGTTTCGTGTTTCATAAATTTAAAACTTAATAACATATACACGTTCAGAGTTCTCAAGAACGCATCAGTTTTAGTGTATGTACATTATGTTAAAAAATATTGTACACTTTAAGGAATTTAGTGAAACAGAATTTGGAATTTGGAATTTGGTGAAGTTTTACTATAATAGTTATAAAAGTTTAAATATAGTTCTAATGTCAAAAAAAAATATTAATAAAAAATTATAAATACTTTTTGTATTACGGACTATAAGTCTATATTTGACTATGATATTTATATTTATGAAATACACAAAAATTCAGTCATACTCACAAATAGATATCATAAGGAATCTTTTCTAGTCACAATTTTTTAACAAAATCTGTATTGACAGATTGACAGGCGTATGTAATTTTTAAATATTTATTAAAAATTCAAAACATATGATAATCAACAGTAGAGTAATGAAAAGTACAGTTTAAATTTTTAAGTAAGCTTTAATAAATATAAATTCCTACCTGTAAAACACTAGATATCGGCATTTGATCCTTCAACCAGGAGAAATAAACCGGCATATCCCCCGACGTGACGGTACAAGTAATTTGAGCGCGGTCACCGGCCCGTAATCCTGGTGGGAACACGATCGGCGACAGTACTGGCGGTGACACCACATTGATTTGCACCTACATACAAAGCTTAATGAACGCTGTTGGGCAAGCTGGATGTTTATATGGTAGAGGCTTTCGTTTGTATTTATAGGGAAGCTCAGTACAGTTAATTTAAATATCCTGTATTTTGAAACGTTTTACAGAATGTGAATAGGGCCAAAATTCCAGATTAATATTTTAAATTTCTAGCAGAAATACCTATAAATGCATATACTTTATTTTACAGAGTACAAAATAATTATATAATAAATATATTCATAGATAGACATTTATATAATCTTTAATATTAGAAAAAATACAACTCATCCTTTAGTAAATAATTTTCACTTTTAATTTCTGTATTAACTTTGACTCTTTTAATATTTTTAATTCAAAGAAAGTAAGTTGAGTACTGATGAACTATTTCAGTTTTAAAAATGGCGACCAATATCAATAAATAATTATCGAATGAATTTTTGATTTCTATATAAGCAGTTATAACGTTTTCAAAGGTGACTAAATGTTATATATATTTTGGTAGTGTTTTACATCATTTAAACTGCCTATGATTATGAAATACGTGTTTATCTTTTTACTATATCAATTTCTTTTCTAAAGTAAAATTTTATTCTTATTTTATTAATTTCTGTCGATTTTATTTTTTCACTAACTTAGGTAAATTAATTATATCAAATATATATTTATATTTTAATTTGTACCTCTCTCCTGGCAAGTTCTCCAGTGGACGTAAGTACGGAACAAATCCATCCGCCTCTGTCTCGAGTATAGTCTACATTGCTAATGCTGAGTTGTCCCTCTGATTGCCTATACCGAGGGTCATTTGCCGCTCCACCTTCCCATTTCACGGAACTTAACGAAAATAAAAACATATTATTAGTTTGATGTATTTGGTCATTTAAAAATATATAAATATATAAAGATATATATATATATATATATATATATATATATATATATATATATATATATATATATATATATATATATGTTTAAATCACTAAATACGTCAAGTATTTGGTGATTTAGAGATATATAGAAATATATACACTTTGAAAAGCAAGTTAATTGACAGCAAGGTCAGTTGATACATAGTGAGATGTGGCGAAAGCAAAGTACGAAAAGTCGAAGTTGGAAAAAGAATTAATGCACATATACATACATTTTCGAAAACCTTTGAGATTTATAAGCTTTATGTATTAAAATTCCTGTGTATCAATCTCGAATTAATTATTATAGCTTCATGCTTTTATCCCGCATAACATCCCGTACCACGCTTGCCACTAAATTCGAGACATTGCGTGTTGAGTGTCGTAACTCAACGCCGCGATTTGCCTTTCCAATTCGAAGAAATGAAAATAATTATTTATCAATCTTAAAAAAATATATAAAAAATGCTAAAAAATATTATTTTTGACTTCAAAATGTACATATGTAGGTATATTCATAAGCTTATACAATATGCTTACTCTATAGGGTATCCGTAGTACGGACACCAAATTGTAACGTCGGATCCTGCAACTGCTTTTACCGGATTCATTGAACGAATATATGGAGGACCTGTAAGTGCGCCATTGTTAGCTAGTGATTGAATGACCACCGTCACCGATCGGCACCAGAAAGACAAATTATTATACATTTGTGTTAAACAGGTACTTAGAGAACTAAGGTAATATATAAAATTTTATGCAAAAAATAAAATGAGCTCTTTACGTAAATTTTGAATTTGAGACAAGAGCCCATTATATTTTTTATTTGTAAAGTGTTATTATGTTTTCTGCTTTATAATTTTATATGTTAATTACAGAATAATTTTAGAACTAATATATACGATAAAGCTATTTTTAAAAGCAGACTTTGGAGACCATCTTCATGTCTTTTTATTTAAAAGTTTATTTACTGTATTCTACTCTTCGAACAATTTCATTTGATATCTATATTAGATGGATTATATAAAAAATGTATTGACGTTTTGTTGTAGCAGTCATTTTTAACGAATAAAGACACTGAATATATAATTGTATAATATATAATTATAATATCATCAGAACTAAAGGCGTATTTCAGCTCAATTGGACACTTCGAAGTGGGTCAAAGTAAAGATATACACACGCTAACTAACTAATAAAATAAACGGATAGTTAAATAAAAACCTGTATAAAATATATGATATATTATTATTATTAGTATACTCGGTATGCAACAATGTATTAATCTTATAAATTCCATTCATAGTTGAAATTTTAAAATATATTAGTTACCACAAATTGTACCACATATTTCTAAGACCGAGATGATATGGGATTTTCCATATCATCTCGGTCTTCGATCTTTTTAAATTCATTTATATTATATTTATATCTGTGTATACTCAATTGCATTAAACATTTTCATATTATTAGACAACATACCGTAAACATTGAGTCTGGCTGCATGTGCAATTGAGCCATGGTTGTTCGTTGCACGACACTCGTAGCGGCCACCATGTTCGACCCTGGCACTGTTCAGTGATAACGTTGATAGTATATAATTATTGCTAGAGCCAATACTGCTCGGTCCCGTTTCACGTCCTTCTGTGATTATTACCCTGACGAAATAATAACCTTATACTAGATAATTAAGAAAATATATTTTTATTGAAAAATAAACTATAAATAAGTGTATCTTACTTGCAAAAGCTAAAAAAAATATTATTTTGTAATTATAAATATATAATATTGGTATAGTACTAGAATTCTTATATGTAATATTGGAAATTAGCACAGTTTTCTTTAATCATAAACAATTATTCATAATTTTATCAACAAGTAAAAAACAACTATTTCTATATAAACTACACAAATTTAGTTATATTTGTTGATTTTATGATTTTAATAATAATTACTTTTTAAAAAGGGTTATGATTTACAAAAATATTTAGCTTTGTGCTGAGTAGTCAGAGGGTCTAAACACTCTGTTTACTTACCCCTGATGCGATGGTATGGTCTGACCGTCCAAACTCCAACGAAATCTGGGAGGCGGTTCACCGACTGCGGAACATTTTAAGGCTACCTGTGCTCCAGGTTGCACTGCCTGCTCAATAAACGTGTATACTAATTCCGGTCGAGAATCTAGAATAAAATAATTTAGTGGATTCTCATATCCATTAATTCTAAAGTTAATAGACGAATTTTAGTGTAGTAATTTTCATTATTGTAATCTATTTGTTATTCAGGCGAAGGCTGAATAAATTCGTTAAATTAAACGTATAATCATCCAAGAGGAAAAATAGTATTCATTTATTATATCTTCAAAGCTTCAAGCTAAATTTTCTTACCTGAGGACCGTTTAAGACGTCTTCGTTTGACTTGAATGCCGGCCGTTTTCTCTACTAATGAACACCATATTACTGAAAAATAAGTGGTGGGAAAATATATTTTTATTGGCTCACTTTATTTATTGTTGTACGAGAATGATTTCAATAGCCCGAAGCTTCGAGAAAACCTTTATTGTCTCTATATATTTGAAATTATATCAAGACAATATAATGATTGATTTTCCTCTAATGCTTTTCTTTTTTATGATAAGGCTTATTTATGTGTACATATAGGTAAAGGTCTTCAGATAGTAATTATTCAAAGAATTATGTAATTTGTGTGAATATGCTATCTTCATACGCAATATATAGTTTTAAACATAAGTGTAACGATAGTAGCAACAAGTGTAATGGATAGTAAAAAAAGGTGAAGAGGATCTTAATTAGCCTCATGATTTACCCCGTTTAGTTGGGTTGTCAAAGACAATCTGGTATCAAGACACTCCATTGACTAATTTCTTCCCAAAATCAGCCTACAGAAATATTATTTCATGCTGTAGAAGTGGAAGAAAGCCACATTCAAAATATTTGTAGGAGATCTAACCAAGGAAATGTAGAAAGAAATTAGGGCTGAAACAAAAGTATTCTCCAGTTGCGTTTTACTCTCCGTTCATCCCCGTTCTCCGTACATTGAGTTCCCGCAATATAGAAGTAATGAAGAAATTTTAAAAGGGTGAGATGAATATCGTTACAAAAAATAAAATTTAAGATTTGAAAAAAAAATACATAAGGAATATTATATAATAATAAATATAAATAATCTACAAATATTTCATGAAATGCATTGTCATTAATCATGCATAAGAAAGTCTAGCTCGGTAATATATTTATGAGTTGAAAAGCAATAAAAAATACGATGTCACCAACAGTATCCTATAAAGGTTATGCAAAATTTAGGTCTCACTGTGAAATTCACTCACTTTTTCGTTTTACGATCCGCATTCGTCCAGAATTTATATCGCCGTAAATCGTGAAACCGCGCGAAAAATTTACAACTCTAGTTGTATGGACGCTTCGAGATAACCGGAATTTTCGATAGCCTCGCTTTATCTTATAGTGTTAATGTGCACATGTTTATATCGAAATTTATTACAAAATTTGTTACATAATCTCCAATGAAGACTGGTGCTAGTTTTGTGAACAACTATATATGTATTTGGTGACGAATAACTTAACATTAATTATAATAACACTTTTCTACATTTAGAAAGCTATGAGAGCCATTTTTCTAATAAAGGCCAGTTCTATTATCTCGATGTGTTTTTTAAACTATAGCTAAATTTTTACTTCGTTATAGCAAACTGTGCAGAAACGAGTTTAGATGTACAAGAATAAAAAAAAATGTTCCTCCCCGTTCGCGACGCCCGCCTCCACAAAGATGGATGCTAGTTGGAAATATCCGGAGAACTATTCCAATTTGGAAGTTTCCTCTTAGTGAAGTAACCACTAGTATTAAATGGACACGAAAAATTGATCTCGTCAACGTCACGTATGTTTTTTGCTCTTGTTTCTAAATAAGAAAAATGAAAACTCATCTAAGGAAAGTCCGAGATCAATATTTGTTATGTCTGAAGATATTCAGGCCAAAAGGACTGTTCACATACATTTCTATGCAGCACGACCGGCTCTGCATAAAAAATTAGGCAACCGATACTCAATGTTTGTAGGTCAGCTTTTGGGTCAATCCTAATTTACTCCAATACAAACCACATTGACAAATGCCTCCTTGTTTTTATATTAATGTATTGAATATTGATATACTTTGCGTTGAATAAACACACAAATATATAATTTATTTTATTAAACGTAGTATAATTAAAGATACACAAACATAAATAAAATAATATTAAACTAAAATGAAATTAGAAATTAATTTGGAATTAAAACTTGAAAAACGTAAAATTTGTTGCCAAATAATCCGATTGTAGGAATTTGACCGTTGGATTCTCTTTGAAGTTGGAAATATATTTGAAATGTATTCAAAGATGTTGGCAAATGATTACAGCTTAGTAATAAGAATTTTTCGCAACAATTTGCGACGAGCTGAGGCCTTATTTTTCTCTCTGAGTGAGTACGGAATTTATGAGAGACCCCAAAGCAATAAAATACCTTGTGAGAAAATGAAGGAGCAAATCGCAATATATTTGTTCCTTGGTGGCTAGAAGAAACCCATTTCAGCCATTCGCGCGTGTGGAAATATTATTTCTTGCTAACAATGGACGCAGGCGAATCCCTTTTATTTATACTTTTATTTTCTGAGATATACCTTTTATTAGGCTACTTTAACATCTTGGATTTTCCAGAACAATATAACACGATGTAAATGTTTCTATACAGAGATTACTGGAATCATCAGCGGAGTAACGAGTGTCTTCACACTACGTACTTCTTATATATCTTAGTATCCGGAATAAAAGCATGAAAATAATCATCCTATTTTTCATAAAAACAAGTAGTAAAATTTTACAACCAAATCGGACAGAATATCTACTAAAAATTTATTATATTTTTTTGTTAAATTGTATTATATTTTCCTATTCAGTACTCAT
The DNA here is from genome assembly GCA_032432895.1 of Dryadula phaetusa. Classification (NCBI taxonomy): domain Eukaryota; kingdom Metazoa; phylum Arthropoda; class Insecta; order Lepidoptera; family Nymphalidae; genus Dryadula; species Dryadula phaetusa. The sequence continues at coordinate 28,009 of JAOYRS010000059.1, forward strand.
TCACACACCACCAGTTTTTGACTAGTGAAATATTTAATACGATTTTCAATTACTTTAAAAAAATAACTGCGTTCACTTTATACTACGCTTGTGTGGTTATAAAAAAATAATTGGATCCCGTTGTTATTCTATTATGATTGACATTTTATCATAGAATTGGTTTACTTTAATTTTACAAACGAGGTCAGTACAGTGGCTTTCATATCATATTTTTTTTTAAAAATATAAAATTCTGAAAGATGAAATAATAACATTTTCTATATTGAAACATAAAAATATTTTTACGGGTTAATATTCTCAGCTCTCTAAATTGTCGAAACACGTAGTAAATGTTTTGAGGTTTTGCTAATTTAAATTCTGGTAAATATCAGTATCCAAAAGTTAGTTTTGTTTAGCATAATTACACTGGATGTTTTTCTACGCAAATGAAATAAGCAATCGGACCTTGGTTTATTTTTCTAAAATAATTTATACGCAGTGCCCATCCATGCGCTTACTATACGATATATAAAAAGTCACTCACTTTGTGTAATATTATTTTTTCAAATATTTTAGCTATTATGCACGCATTCTTCATTTGAAAAATAAATTTTATTTGTTATATTATAAAATCCGTTCCACAACACTGATGTATATGTATATGTATCAGTTTTATAGTACGGCTTCAATAATATAACGAATAAAATTTATTATTCAGATGAGACGCATTTAAACTAATAATTAATTTTGAAAATACTTTCAATTACCCTATTCACAGATTTTTGGAATCCAACGAATTGCATGCCTACTTATTTAGAAGTTACCAATGTATTGTGTGACTTCAAATAATTTTTAGTTATAGGTTCCATCTAATATTAATTACAAGTAATAATTAATACTGTATTTTCAACTGTATTTAGAACGAGCTACTTTAGGCTTTGCTGAAAATTATATTACAGTAAAAATTACGATAAGTATATTTGTAGGTGCTTGATACTTAATTCTAATACAACTAACCAAGAAAATCCACATTAATTTTAGATTATGTGACCAGAAACTTATCTCATTGGAATTATTTTTTTTATAAATATCAATTTGAAGCCTAGTTTTAATTAATGTCAAAACGTTCATACTATCAGCAATTATTATAATAATATAATTAAAATAATATAATTTGCATATTGTTCCTAAATAATTATATTCAAATATACACATGTTCTTCGAATATGAACAAAAACTAACAAAGCTATTAAAATATCATTAGCTTCATTTATATGTATTTGTGTCATGAACTTATCATTTATCTGTACTATTGTTTTAATATTAAAATTCAAAATTACAACCACTAATTTAATTAATTTAACTTGTACAATTGTATTAGAAGTACTTAGAATTTATGATAACATACATAATTCGAAATACCTTATTTGTCAAATATGTTTAATGGAATGGCTATAAACACGATTCTTGGTGGGTTCTATTCTCATTGGGGGGAATGATTGTATTTAAAATTTGCACTTCTGCTCACTGGTATCTAAGACAAAACCCAGCCTTGAAATCATCAATCAGCAAGGAATATCTCGATTTTGGGTGTCAAATTTATTAAAATGTGTGACAATAATTCTTGCAGAGTATAATTGATAGTAGGAAAGGTATTACGCATTCTCATTTTTATAAAATAAAATTCAAAAATATATATTACCAAAAAACAATAGTTCCCGTTTGAATTAGACAAAACACGTGCTTCAAATGAAAATTCATGGCGTGATTGGCGTGATTTGTTCAGACAAAATTTGATGTTATTTTAAGCCATATTAACTGGTATACAGACGTCATGCTGTCATTGACTTTTAAATGAGCAAGAAGTGAAAAATTGCATGCAGAATAATAAGTAATAAAAATCGTTATTAACATAATCATTAAAAAAGATTAAGAATTAAAAAAGTACTATAACTTTTTTTTAATATTTTGATGGTGAGATCATTAAAACTGTGATTTATTTTTTATAAATTTTAAACACTTATAAGAAAAATATTTTTTTTATATTAAATGCTTTCGGCTTTCAAGTCGTTAACATAGGAATTATATTAACAATAAATTATTATAAAATAAATTCAAATCCAAGCCCCCACACTTCAGAAGTCACTTCTTCAGAAGTGAATAATCTGTACAAATATATAAATAAAATATTTTTTTTACAATATTTGTTTGTTTGTCTGTTTGTTTCGGTTAATCTCTGTAACGGATGAACCGATTTTGTAATAAAAAGTAAACTTTTATTTTAGAATTATAAATAAAGATCCAGAGAAACTAATTCCCTCTCGGACGACGTTGTGGGCACCGTTAATCTTTTATTATAAATATGCGAAGCCTAGGTTTAAATTAATTAAATTATTTACTTTTTACTTACAAATATCCATGTATTTTCTAAAAGTTCGTATTAAATTCTTGATAATGTCACAGTGGTACTTCTCAGCATCTAACTCGACACAATTATCCCTGTTAACAGAGAAATTAATTATTATATTTTCAATATAAAATGGATGAAATCCATTGTATTACAGTAGAACTAATGTCCAGACAATGCTGTCAACTTAGCCTAATGATATATGTATATAATAAAAGTAATTAATATTAAGGATTCCTTTAAGCGTCACCGTCAGTGTATACCTATAATATAATTTATAATCATACAAAACTTGTATTGGTAGATAAAGGTACACTTTTAAAAAAAGTAGGAGCTGCACAATCTGACAGTATTATAATTTCTTAAATGAAACTATTTTAAACATAGACTACCACGGACTACTCTAAAGTGTTTTAAACACATAGTTTTTAAAATATGTACTAAAACATAAACGATTAATCCATTTAAAATAGTTTCATTCATAATATAAATTGCAAAAAATAAAGTTCTTATTAGTGTTGGAACTTATCGAAACGCCAAAGTAATTTGAATATAATATGTATAGTGATAATAATGATTGATGATATATGATAATAATGATTGTTTCAAAAGAAATTATTTATTTTAAACGGATATTGGTATTCGACTTTACAGTAGTCCGTGGTCACAGATAGACTTTTACAGTCTGTCAATGACCACGGCCGATATATATATATATATATATATATATATATATATATATATATATATATATATATATATATATATATATATAGAGCTCCCGTCGATCGTTTCTTGATATTTCCCGGATTATTTAAAATTAATTACATATTAATTCTACGACCATTAGGACGAAATTATTTACTGTAGAATTCGTAAAGTGAAACGTTATTTAATTAATTGTGGTTTTAGTGAAATATGATTTAATTGATTGTGATCTTAGTGAAGTGTTATTCAACTGTGATTTTAATGGAATATTATTTATACTTTAATTGTAATGAAGCGGTGAGTGATGAAGTGTTTGTTTGTACTGTGATTTAATTTCAGTATCACAAATCATTATCATAAGTGACAGACAGAATTTTATTGATATATATATATATATATATATATATATATATATATATATATATATATATGTAAACAGCGAAAAGAATCTTATTATCTTAAAAATATAATATTACTAATTTAACTATTATTATATTATTATTAATTATTATACTAAGTTTAGTATTACTCTACATTACTAGTATGTCTGTTTCATATATAATTAATTTAGATACTTGCTTAAACTCAAATACTATTTTAGGTCAAGTTAGTAAGATTTTGTTATCTTTACCCAGTGATCTAATTATAGTTTAACGATACCACACCATACAACAACTGTATTCATATTATCTACACAATAATCAATTAAATATTAGTACTGCTGATTATAAACTTATTAATTCTAATTATTTATTAACAATTAAATGTGGATATCATGAATAAGAACATATTAACGAGCTTTTATTCATGTATATATAGGTAGCGCTATTATTACAGATAGAAATAATATTAATTACAAAATATCGTTTTAAACATATTTTTTTATAATATTATATATTGTATTCTACACATTAAATCGTATCATTACCGGTATATGTTAAACTAGCGACCTGCTCTCGGCTTTGCCGCTGTGCAGTGAGGAAATATAAAATAATGTATAAGTAGTTTAATGTCTAATAACTTATCAAATGGAACAAATGGACGTGTTTTTGTAATCACAAAGCTCAATTCCATTTAAGTTGCATCCACTACGTAGGGACCCGATTCACAGATATCGATGCCCCTTTATCCCCAGACTTCATTATTTTGTTGAGATTGATTTTTAAATTCGTCATATCTTTTGAATGGAATGTCCAATTTTTATAATTTAAATAGTAATAAGTAAGTAATCATTTAATATTTAATAGAATAAGAATTAATATGAATGATATTGTTTAGGAACTACGTGTAGTTGAAATTTTTATTTAAGTATTACAATATATAAGTAAACGATATAGGTTAGGAAAAGTAGTTCTAAATATAACTTCTGATAGATAACTGCTTAAAATATAAATATAATAATAAATACATACTAATAGAATAATAAAATATATAAAAAAGTATGAATATAGTAATAAAATCTGTATAGAACAATAAAATATAAATAGAATATAGAAGATAGCTTTATAATTGGAATAAAAAGGAGCTGAGCCGCGCTGTTACCTATATTACAGATCAACGACCCTTTCCCCTTCACCCCGCAGAGTCATCCACTACGCTGCGCGGGAGCACATACGCCGCGTTATTTTACTATTACATTAATTATTATCGTCATATTCTTTGAATGGAATGTCTGATTTTAATAGCTTAAAAAGTATTTAATGGGGTAAGGATTAATATAGAGATATGAATAATGTGATTTGATTCTTGTAGCCTTTTTTTCGACTTTTAAAATAAAATACATAAGTAGTTATAGTGGCATAACTACAATAGTTAAACATATAATATCTCGGACTTCATCTTCTTTGTAAATATTGACACGATCTATAATACTGTAGAACATGTTTTTGTTTTATCATCAAATAGGTTTTGCAGCGTACGTTATATTTTATAGCTACCTTTTTACACCTTGACTTACATTATTGCATTTTTATTAGGTATACCTATTTTTTTTATACTTTTTACTCATTGAACATGTAGCTTTCTAATAGTGAAAGAGTTTTTGACATTAGTCCAGTTGTTATTGAAAACGATACAAACAAACAAATATTTCCTCTTTATATTTTAATTTAACTGTTTAAAATTAGTATAGATATACTAACTAACACGTCAAGTTAAATAAAATCTTATACAAATAATACTTAATTAAATCATAAATGTCAGTACAAGAACATAATGTGAGAAATAATATTTAAGTTTCATTACATTTCAATACTTATAACAAATAAAAGCACGTAACAGTTAGCTAACATTAGAATAACAACGACATTAATCCCAACGCTAATGCCGTTACAAAGTTGTTAAGCGTAAATGTTATTATTTACAAAGTCCAGGCGAATGAGATATTGTTGACGTAAACTGTTTGCAAATGCGAAAAGTTGGTATAACACTTGAACATGACAAAGTTGGGAACAACGGTGGAGTAAAGCTTTTATAAAAACTGTTACCACAAGTGTCGATTTTTAATAAAACATCGAGTTTGAATTGTTCACTTAAATTTTAGTTTTTATAGAAAAATTGTGAAGTGAAGAAGTAAAAACCCGATAGTGATATTACTTTTTTAGGAGTAAGAGAGGAGGATATCAAAAATAAATGTGGTTTAAATTTGTCACATAACACACAATAGAAAAATAGAGTATACTTCAAAGAACAACAGTATTTTTTTAGTTTTACACTTTTATGTCATTTAGTAGGGTAGACAGAAAGTACCTAGTGTCTAGACACTCCGTACTTCGCTTTCCACCGAATTCAAGACATTACGTGTTGAGTGGTGGAACTCAACGCCGCACTTTGTAAGAACCAGAGCAAGGAAGTGAAAATAATTTAAATATAATCACTTCCCCGTCCCGCTTACAGTTAGAGGCTGTCCCACCGCCACGACTAGCCTCTAATAGTATGTTTATTTCGGACGTACGGACATTACAAGAATGGCAAAAGAAAAGTCGAACTTGAATGCGCTGAATTCAAACAAATTGTGCTTGTTGCAACACAAGTAATGAGTAATTGCAAAATATTAGCAAACACAAACAACAGAGAGTATATGTGAAGAATTTGAAGACCAAAATCTTGAGAGAACGTGAAAAAACTAAAACCAAAATAAGCTGATAATTATTTATATTCGTAAACTATATAAGAGAATGACCAGAAAGAATATCAACCATTAACCTGTTACTGTCGTCCGTGTCGTCCATGTCTCACTCGTATAAATATAGTGCGTTAGTAGGTATTAAAGATCTGTAAACCTTTTTATCTGAATATACATGATTATTATTTCTTATTTTTTAGCTTAACTTAAAATTGTTCAAAGTGTATTCACTTTCAATAAAATTTTGAACGATCACCAAATATAATCACATTTCAATATGGGACTAGTGATTTCTTTACATTTATTTCTTAGTAATCAAAATTAAATAATAAAACCATAAGCGTATTTGTGTCAAGTACCTTTTTTAGCTCTATAATTATATCGAATGAAACTCATTAATACTATGAGTAAATTAACACTGAAAAATACCTACTTTATAATAAAAATTAAAATTTATTCCAAAATTTAATAATATACGTACGTTGCGAATCTGTCACAACTAGCACTAACTCAGCAGGGCATTTTTGGTTTAAATTCAAAATAAGAACATTTATAGTTCACCATTTTTGAAATTAATTCATAAACCAAATATGCTTTTGACCCCCGTTAATAGGTTAAGAGGTCATGGTGCGATATTCTTTCTGCTCCACGGCTGAGCTATACTACAGTTTCATTAGAAACCAAGAAAATAAAGACAGCACCAGTAAATCTAGGAAAATGAAACAATGAGAACGACTTGTCAATAATATGGTAGCACTGAACGTTATCTCGCGAGACGTGCGAGAATATTACATGGAAGGAACTTCGTGTTTGTGTAGTCGCAGGAAGCAGGGGTGATATATCCTGTAAATGATCTATTACGAAAACAAAACGCTCGCTATCTTGTTATTTTGCTGAATCTTCCATATTGTGCCTCGTTTATGTAATATGGTAAATTGTCTTTATCATGAATTTCATTAACCTTTATAAATTTAAAAGCTTACTTTAAAAGTTTATAATATATAAAAAAAATACAAACAAATTTTATAATAGAATAACGTTAATATAAGTTACTTTACACAATAATATTTGGCTAAATTCCATTGTTTACATAATATTAACAGCTTGTGAGTAGACACTTTATGGCCGAGATAATATTGTCTGCGCTACGAGATGGGAAATTAGAGGAAGTGGGTCAAAGTCGCGTGGGGTCGACGCTCCGCGGCGTCTGAAGTAATTATGTAAGGTCGGCGCTATCATTATACAATATTGTTCTAAAATAATACTAAACGAGATAATGAATATATTTGCAGTTATTAAGTGTTTTTTTAACTTATTATTTAAGTGCATGTTTCAGGTCGAGTTTTTAAAAAATCTATGTATACTTTGTAGTTCGATATTTATAAATAATTTATTAGGTATTATAAAAAAAGTTGACTAAGTATAACCTTTTTACATTTACTCGCTCTTTTATATTATTTTAATTTCTAAAACATATAAATAATTATTTTTAAAGATTCCCATCTTTAAAAAGTATTATTCTGTATATGACGTCACAAGCCGTGTATATCGTTTACTTACTTGTTGTCGGAGCGACTTAGTTTGTAGTTCAGAAAGTTTTCCAGATCTACTTTGTGATCCTCATCTCTTTCGGTGAAACCTGTGAAATAGAATTACTGATGAATTTTCTGTTTGTTTGGAAAAAGTTTGTTAGACGATATATAGTTTGTATATATTTTCACATTTTTATAAGATGTATAATTAATATTATCTAACTAGGTAAAATATAATACTCATAGTTGTATCTATTAATAAAAGTAAAGTAACAAAACGTGATATCGTAGAATCTATACCCTAGGCTTTCTTTAAAAATCATCATAGATGAGCACCTCTCCCGGTTTTTAACGAAGTATATGTAGCACTTGTTCGCGTCAGTGGCCACTTTCATACCAGTACCCCATTTATATTTTCGGGCGTGCGCAATAAAATCAATACTGTGAACTTTCCTACAGTGCAGTGACCCAGTCACCAAAATAGGGCCACACATTGCATAAAGCCTTCGCTATTAAATTTCGCGACATTCAAACAAGGTTTGTTTGCTCAATATAATCAAAACGCGAGGGCCCAATATACTGCATTATATGTTAAAAGCGTTAGCAAACTATTTCAAAATATAGTGTCAATTAATATTTTTTTTCCATAAAAATATTATTAAAAGAAATAAATATATATACAGTCAGGTTTCCACTGAGCAATCTCACCGTTTAACACATTACGCATTTCCATCTACATAAATCCACACAATTGAGGATGGCAACTAAAGCGAACCACTTGAAAAAAGGATAAAAAAAACCATTTGGAATGCGCATATTTCCGTAGGAGTCGAGCCCACGGTCGGAGACAAAGGCCTGTGAAATTACAGTCTTGCTTTTAAATGCGAGAATGAATCGCAATGTCTCGTCCCCTCAAAGCTTTGCGAATCCGCTACGGAATGCGTTGCGCCTCTGTTCTTGAATACACAGATGGGTTTACCGCTGTATCTGCTTACGTTTGATGATCCCTATAATAAAATATTCCGGGGAAACATTTATCTCCTTAAACTGTGCTCATAACGGTTTTGGGTCTAGTCTTTTTTTTATTATTTACAATATATTACGAATATTTACTAAACAGCATAATATTATTATACTAATTGATATATTATTCATTGCATATTCGTTAAAAAGCTTTCATACTTTGGTAAATTGAAAACCTAGACATCTTTTTTATATGTTTGCACAATTCTGATAATATTTATATATATATATATATATATATATATATATATATATATATATATATATATATATATACACACATTTACTTTACGACACTGCATATTTCTATTTAACCTTATTGTATAAAAGCGATTTCCAGTACCTGCATATTCAAACTAGAAAATTTATGAGTTTCTGAAGAAATACGAACCCGATATCAACTTTTTCTTGCTAGAGTGAAAATTTAAAAGTGTAAAGAGTCAGACTGTTATCACAAAACTTACGAGTCGAATTCCCAGCGTTGCATAATATTAGTTTTTCCTTTGCGTAAAAAGCGAATACGAAAATTTTTGAAGTATAAAAATATTTAAATCATTTCTTAAATTTAATTCCTTTAATTTAGAAAAATGATGAAAACACAAGGCTTAACGCCTTGAACCGTAACAAACTAGTGAATCGACAAGTGAGTACTTCAGTGTATCTCGTCTGACGTTTTATTTAACAAAAAAATATGAGAAAAGGCTTTTCTCAATTGAAAATATGCCTTGTTTTGAGTACGTAGAGAGTGACCCGCCGGTGAGAATTTAAAAATGCATAGCTCTCTTTGAATACTGCCATCTTTTCATTTGTCGGGACTTGCCGCAAGACAAAACTAGCAGATCTACACTCGTCCTCAAATATGAGCTCAGCGCTATATCTCCCTTTGAAAGTCATAAGCAGGTGGAATGGGAATAGGGCGTTGTTTTTGTATCACGTGGGAAAAATTACTGCCGACGCAAATTAAACGGCTGTTTCCGCTTTTGTGTTTTACGCCGAAGTCTTAGTTAAGAATTTCCCGTTTATAATCAAACTATTATAAGCTCTATTTTTTATTTTTACGTTTTTTTAAGAATTATTTTATAGAATTATTCCCTCAGTTAGCAACATATGAAAAACTACATAAAAAGTTATACAATCTAAAAAATCTGCAATAAAATTATAATATTAATAAATCGACTATTTTATATTTCCATATACTAACATGTATTGTATAGATTTCACAAAATTGAAATGATCCATTTTTTTTATTTATACTTATAACTTTTGTAAATAAATGTGTTATACAGATACTTAAATTTCAACTATTTCGTTTATACTATGACGATCCTACATAAGGTGTAATAAATACAAAGTGGAATAAAATTACCGGGGCCGTAGCCGAGGCAGACGAGACATCATGCCTGATGTCTATAAACAACACATTTTATGTACCCGCATTACAGAGCAATGAACGAATTAAGCCTATGACAAGTCGTTCTTTGTTGCCAAAATTACGTGGAACTGTAATACTTTGTTTATCACAATACCTCGTACACGTACGTAAAGCAATTTAGTTAATAAATCTATTGAATTATGGAATCAATATATGTTTACTAGTTGAGAACAAATAATTTATTAATGCTGAACCCAACTAGAAACCTATTTGACCAACTTTCCCTTTCTGCGCCAGTAGGATACGACTAGTTTCATTTATTATAAATTTATCGATTTCCATATATCAATAGATCTAGAGTAGAATATCAAGTGCATTACCATGCACCTAATATACAAGTTTTTAGTATCTTAACAATTTGTAAAAAAAATCACTTACTTATAAGTTGAGTTTTCCTCGCCGATGCTTCGTTGTTGACTTTAACAGGAAAACTTGTACTGTAAATAACGAGTGTTTACGTCTCATTAAAAATATTTTCAAGCAAAAATAGTGAGGGAGGAAGGTGAAAACAACTTAATTACTTTAAAATTGTGTAAAATAGTGAAAGAACTGCTTTTACCTCGCGACTGTAAAGTTCTTCGTAATGGCAGTTTTTATGAAACAGACTCTGACCAAGTGTCTTTTTCTTGAATCTTGTGGACTTGATTGCAAGCGCTCTTCGGATAGATCTAGATAAAACAAGTAGAATGTGTGACAATAAAATTTCCGGAAATTCTTAGAACGAACTCAATTAAAATCCATGCTCGAGTTTGAAATGATATCTGCCATTTGGAAATTTATGATAACTTCTATACTCTCATCTGTCATTTCGATTTCCAATTTCGGCGCTTCGCTGCGCCCTCGTCAGCTGTGACAGCTGCCGCTATATCTCATACTGATCTATTGACTGACCTACCTATTCTAATATAGATTTATATGATTGTGATTTCAATTAGTAGATTTTAATTATTATTATTTGTGATTAAAAAAATTTTTTTTTTTGTATATTAATAAAGTTATGATAGCTAAATAACTACACGTAATAATTCTTTTAATTTATTTGAAACTTATAATCAATTTACATAATTTTAATCTTCTTAAATAACAACATTACCTAAATACAATGAAATTAGTATTAAAGTTCATTTAATTCGACACGTCTCAAACCGGTCCAAATTAGGCAAAAGAAGTGATTTAATTATGTAATAAGAATGTCACTTAAACGCTAACTAAAATTTATGAGTGCACAGTTAAATATCTCAATGTAGCATAAAATATATGAAATATGACTGAGTGTACGTAGCAGATGCTGGTGCACAGTTAAAAATGCAATTTCGTTTCACGCGGCATCATATTCATAGGTACTTGACCGAATTTTCATATTAATGACATGAAAAAAAAATTCTTGATTTTTAAAATATAATTTTAACATGCCTTCCAAAATATAATTTTGCAAGCTTTTATTTCAACCGCCCGTTTCGATTTCAATTAAATTCGCGCAAATTGAATCGAAACGGATCGGGACGCTTGCCGCCAAGTGTTTGACAAATAGTCTGTTCCAATTTATTCCCTCACATAATGAGATACGTTTTCCAACGAATAAGCGAATAAAACGCCCTTTAATTTTCGTGTTGCTATGTAATTTCACTATCGAATGATAAAACTCGGTAGCAGTTATATAAACAAGGCTCGCAAATTGTCGAGTTTCGAATTCACATTAAACGTAATCTTTACAATGTAGCGCAATGAAACGTATGCAAATTTAAAGTAATTTGCACATTTACAAAGCATTTTTTTTTTACTTATGACTACTAACTTTTCTACTGTTTTATTCTTTGTTTCCTATAAACGTGTAAGGAATTGAGATTCATGGTTACATCATTATTATAAAAATATATTTTAAGAGAATTTATTAGAAATATTTAAAAAATATATAAATATACAACTTTAAGTGCTTAACTTATTTACATACAATTATATATTGTAGCAATGACATACAAAAGTTTAAAATAAAATGACTTGCGTTGCGTTAGGTTGCTATAATAATTCGTATTTTAAACGTCATCGGGAAAAGTACTTGAAACTAAGAAAATAATACTAAAATGTAGTAAAACTTATTTTGCATTTTGGTAATAATATATCCAAGTACCAATACTAGTAATATTACGTGTATAAAGCATAATATTATTTTCTTTGAATCTTAAATAAATCTTTATAAGAAAACTCACCTATATTTCGCCTCACAAATTGCGGCTCCTTTAGCTGTCCTCTGCACACGGGAAAAAGAAATTATTTTCACATAAGTATTCATATTCAAAGGCGACGTGTATAGTAATAGCTTTTGTGTCGACAGGTAAGGAAAAATTATCTTTTTACATAACAATGTTATTATGTTGGTTTAAAAAAGATGACTCATTTCTGAAATACATTTATCTTAATTATTTAAAAATGCGTCTTCTTTTCGTTCCAATTTGTGCAATAAATACTTACTAGTAAAGAAATTGGAAAGGAAAAAATTATAAGTTCTTAAATTTATAAAAATGTTTTTTTTTTAGTATTGTGAGTAGATATTGACAAGGGAAATGATAGCTTAGATATATTCATGTTTATTCCCTCATATATACAATTAACGCTGGTCATGGCGCAGTGAGAAACTCAACATGCAATATCACGAAATTAGCGGAAACCTAAGTGCGGAGTGTCTTGACACTGGGTACTTTCTGTATACCCTGCTATGCGAGATAAAATCGTGAAGCAAAAAAAATCAATTAATAATCTTTATTTTTAATAAAATAAAATTAATTGCCCAAAATATTGCGCTGGAGGACGAAGGTCTACGTCATGATTGAGCATACTCGGACCTTTATCCCCATACCTCATAGATATATATCAATTTTAGCATTAATTAAATTAAAGCACCCTTTTGTCACCTTTATAAAGAGTTTAAATAACCTTATATCAAAAGGCAGTGTTTTCAAACGTAACAATTATCGAGTTTCATTTTGAGTGTTATTAATTACTTTTTACCCTTCCATAAAAAAAACCTTTTATGGAAATTAATTACAATTAAGCAAAGGGTTAATGTGTGACCATTTGATAAACGGCCGGACAGAGGATGTATAAATGATACAATTGAGATAAAATCTTCTAGTACGTATGGGAGCAAATGATAAATTTAATATATAGTGAAGATATAATATTGGTCAGCGTTTTTAACTATGTATACTCTTTATTTAGGAATATCTTATACAAATTTTAAACAACCTATAATAAAATTTTACTATTCAATTCTTTAAGCAAATATGGGCAATATTCCCTACTGCCTTACACGCGTGGCACAATCTAAGTAATTGGAAAATCTCTTTATCAAAAGCAGTTGACAAGCACTTGATGAACGCAACCACTAATTAACAGTGAATGTATATCCTTTTATGTTTTCGCGAGTGAAAGAGCCTGACGTAACTGTACTCTACCTTACAACATCTTATATTAAGAGTTGAATTACCCTCGAAACACAATAGATTGTCACTAGCTGACAATGTGCTCATATACTCGTCCCATCGCACTTGAGCCCCGATGGAGACACGGTGACATAAAAAGACATTGTTGTCCTGAGTACTATCCAAATGCTCTCCACCCTTTGCTTTTAACAATGTAAAGATAGGGACTATCTTTATATCTAGATCATAAGATTTAGTTTGTTGTCTTGGATTTTTCTCGGAGTTTTCGCTTAAGAATTCTTGTATTCAAATGTTATTCTATTTTATAAAAAGAAACACTCTATGAATATTTCAAGAGGTCGTGCATCTTTATAAAGATTGTTTATATAATAACATTTTTGACTTTTTAATTTATTTTATAGCCACGGACGAATTTAATTTTATTTCATAAAATAAATTATATTTGAAATGAAATTTATTTTTATAATTTTCATTAAAAAATATAACTTTTTTAATATAAAAACCTGAAGGCGTGTTGTATCTAGACATGTATTGCTACTGTATCCCCACAGCAGAATAATCCATCTTATTTGTAATTTCAACCACTGAAGTCAGAGGGTACGCAAGTATTGTTCGACGAGTCTAACCGCAAGCATCGAGTCGGCTTGACGGTTGATCGATGAACCAGACGGGATTACTTCACATAATTTAATAAATAAATATTTCATATTAATAAAGATCTATGCTATTTAATTATCAAGAAAAATAAAGAAAACATAGTCAGTGCCATGTTATCGTACGAAAAATACTATATTGAAATCTTAAGTTAATTATAATTTCTGAGTAATAATCAATAGTAATTTATTTTTCATACTTATTAATATATATATATATATATATATATATATATATATATATATATATTTAAATTAATGTGTTACAGCTATGTGTAGACACTAAATAGTTACCTACAGGAGAAGTATAGTTTGATCGACGTATGATCGATGAGGCAGATAGAATTTCTTGGGATTATCCTAGACGCTCATCATTCATTGGGCTCTGCTCTTACTTGAAATATCCATTAATTTGCAATAACAAATTGTATAAAATATAATACAAAAATATTTGTATTATATTTTATATAAATAGTATATCAATAAGTCTTAAATAAACATTTTACTATAAATTAATAAATTGTTTGTATGCTTTAAATGGATGTTTAAGCTTTAAGTAATTTCATTTCTTTATCATGTTTATTACATTACAAATACGTGAATATATCATATTTAAAACCCAATTACTTTCCAATAAAAGGTAATGTGATAATAATTTAATATTAAAAAAGCCCAAAAAGATAAGTATATAGGTATATATTTATTCCATCTTCTTCATAATACTTGCTATCTACCTTTTATGATTGATGTGTGTAACGTTTATTAATTTATCACAAACTGACATACGCGTCATTAGGTTGCTACTTGCAGCTCATATATATATATATATATATATATATATATATATATATATATATATATATATATATAGTAAGTAATAGCTCTATTAAACGATGAGTATTTTCTTATTGTCCTGTCGGTTAATATAGTAGCTTTATAACAACATTAATAATAATATTGTAACCTTAAAACATACCTAATATATATTCTTATGACGTATACATGTATAGCGAAATAATTAGCTGTTAATCAGATTAAATTGATTTACATTAATTATTTACTATATCCAATTAAACTTCAGGCCTCGCTTCAACAAACGATATTTGCAACCAAAATTGGTATTTAATAAATCCTTTAAAAATATGCTAATAACTCAGCATTTTCATTACTGAAAGCAATTAACGGAAATTTCATTAAATTATTTAACCGGGTAATAATATTAATTATTTTTATATGAATTGTTAGTGTTTGCCTCCAAGGAGTGAAAGAAAGTGGTATAGGAGTGAAAGTTTATGATTTACCAGTTAACTATCTCGTGTACGCAGATGATGCGGTGCTAATTGCATTATCGGAATGCGATTTTAGAATAAATGACTGAGATACTATATCCGGGAAGTATGTTTAGTAGAGATGAAAGACATGAAATAGATGTGGAAAGGCTTATTGCTGCGGGTAACAGGGTTAATGGTATTTTGGCTGCGTTGATGCGACGGCCAAAGGTCGACGTACCTGCACGTCTTGCCGTTCACAATGTACCAACGTTGTTACACGGAAGTGAAACGGAAGTGGTTGTATCAAAACAAGAATGAAAGAAAAATGAATGCAGTACAAATGCGATCTCTTCGTCGGATGTGCGGAGTCAATTCAGCTGACCATATATGCAGCGAGGAGATATGACAGGTTTAAGCAAAAATGTCATATTAACAATGAAGAAGTACATGCTTAGGTGGTTTGGGCACGTGGAGAGGATGTGATGAAATAATGGTAAGAAAGACATATGAAGCATGAAGCAAAAGTGAGTGGTAGGGAGATCGGGGGAGACCTCAGAAAACATACTATCAATGATATTGAAGGAAGGTCACGTAAAAAGCATGAGGACACCCCGAAGGGTGTGTATGAAGAGGAGTGGACAAGGTAAAAGAGTTATGTAGGCCTTAGTGTTTGGCGCTTCATTGTCTCTGACTGAGGTAGTCAAAAAAAAATTGTAAATATACAAGTTCATAAATACCTATGTAGTAAAAATGTTGCTATTGCCAAATACATTTTTTATTTTCACTCATCTCATGTATCATCTTGCATTTTGTAAAGAAGGCCGGAAGCACTCGAGAAGTAATATATCATTTCAGTCTACCTTTTTCACATAATTCCTTCTACATACTCGTATATATTAATTACATGAAGATGAAACTTATGACCTGATTTTAAAAAAAATACGCGGGCGAAGAAATATGAAATTTGGCATATTAAATGTTTATATGGAAAGTGGTACACTATGACAATATTTTTATAAGTGCATTAGAAACATTATATGACTAAAATAATTATTACGTACAATGTAACTGACAATTGACATACACTTTTAAGGCAACGCGTACTTCGTGCATTAATAAGAAGAACAACAACAAGTAATCGATTATCAAAAAAAACATAATATATATAGATATAAAAATATATGCTTCATACATTTCGATTTTTTTGCATTATCTCTAAGACCTTGTTGTTTAAACATACTTATAAAACTCATATGGGCGTACAATGGTGAAACTAAAATAAGAGAAATGTAGGCAACGGCATGACTTTTTTACATACACTAAAAAAATAATATAAATATGTGAAAATAGTAAAGTTATATCTCATTTTACGATGCAAGCTATAACCTTTATTCTACAAATATGTTGACACTGCTAAGTTTGAAGCACTTGCTCAGCGAAAATTGTACTACATACACAATATCGGGACCGTAATAAAAAAATATAAATCATAATCTAAATTCTAAGCAGAACTTTTTTCAGTTTATATATTACTTATTAATAGATTATTAACAGTTATAAGCAAAATCTAATGAGGCCGATATTGGCGCAGTGGGACAGCAGGTGACTGTAAGCGCGATCGGTTGTGGGTGCGATCCCCACTCGGGGGATTGATTACATTTAAGTTATTTTCACTTCCTCGCTCTGGTAAAGACAAAGAGCGGCGTGAATTCCACCCCTCAACGCGCAATGTTTTGAATTCGGTGGAAACCGAAGTACGGAGTGTGTTGACACTAGGTACTTTCTGTCTACTCTGCTATGCGGGACAAAAGCGTGAAGCTAAAAAAACAAAATCTATATTGTATATACATCTAATAAAAGAAAAAAAGCCAACTATGACCAAAAATTATTTAAGAAAAGATTAAGAAGCTAAAATCCTACTTAGTGGAATTGTATATCTGTCTGTTTGTTTAATTTACATGTCAATGATGTAAAAATTATTCAAAGAAATTAATGAATTTTTAATATGGTAATAGTATGGGTTGGAAAACACGAGTGAATTATATCAAGAAATAAACAATAACGTCAAAATTAGAAAGGTTGCACTGAACCAACACTATTTGAAAATAAACGATGAAACGCTCCTATGCAGCTTTAATTTCGGAACTATTCAAATTAAATACTAACAAAATAAGGCATAATAAAAGAGCATAATAAAAAAATAATAGTAAGTGTTTTCTAATAAAGTTATTATTCAAATGACTTCCTTTAAATTTTAATCATTAACGTCAAATCCCGTTCCCTTGATTATTAATATTTAATGAGTAATACATATAATAGAGGTACATATACGATAGTTTTTATCCTGATATTTAATGATTTTTTTGCAGAAAAAATAAAAAAACTCTATAAACTGATAATTACGGGATAGAAATATTTTATACGCAATAGAAGAGCCTAGAGCAGCATACATGATATTTATTTTCTGAAGCTTAAGGTAGTCGAATCAAATTACATCGATAACTCGCAATTTTTCTCCTATCTCACTTAATAGTTTAGTGAATAAAAAAATTATAAAACTAGAAGACATGTGTACTAATTATATCATAAGAATCATAATTATAATTAATTTAAAATTTTACGTATATTTCATCGACCCATCGACATTAGGGTGAACGAAATAGATATAATCGAGTATTTCACGGAGACGAAGCCGTGAAAAAGCCGCTAGTAAGAAATAAAAACAAATAAATAAACGTAAAGTTTTTAAAATGATTCGTTGATGTACCTCTGATTGTTCATTTAACATATTGACACAGCGGTCTGAATGTTTTGCGATTGTGGTGACACGATAAAAGGGCACAAATAAATATAATATTATATTTAGAGTAGGAGCTTCGTTTAATTAAAAAATAAATAATAAATAATAAAAACTCATCATATAAAATTTGTCAATTTAACTTTTAATATCCAAAATAAGGTTAAATAAGATTCCATATAAAATGAAAAATGCCGTTGTAAAATGGTTTGTCAAAATTTGTATATTTACTCATAAAGAACATTAAGGAACATTGATCTTAAAACACAATTAGAACTGTAGCTAGTTTCGATATCCGCTTAACGCGTAACTTCAATATAATCCGTAGCGTTTACGTGCCATTAAAAATAGCTGATGTTGCTATTGAGTGAAGTACCTTTGACACTCTCCGTAATTAACATTTTTTATTCCGGATTATGTATGAACTTTTTCTCTCTTTACTGAATTTAATAATTTTGTGTACGTACCAATTATAGGTACTAATATATTAACAGGCTTCACGTTTCATCTCTCATAGTAGGGTAGCCAGATATAGTGTCAAGATACTCTTTTCTCTTTTTTTCTTAAAAATTGATATATTTCCAGTTGATATAATAGTAATCAATATATATAATGATTATCAGAAACTTGGAATAATCTGTCAAAAGTTTTGGCATATCTAATTAAACTGTTGGAAGTTAATTAATAACATTAGTTTAGTGGTTGTGATCCCATACCTATAGGCAACTAAAATAGACTAATATACCTTTAATTTACTCATTCACAAAATCAATTATGACAAAAAAACAAACACATGCTAATGTGACGCTAGATTAAAAAATCATTAATGTGATATATGTGAATAAGATTTCTTTTCTTAGGGTGTTAATGTTTAAGATATTTTTGATTCCTTTTATATCAAAGAATATAATACTATTTCCTATTCCACTATTCAACACGGAAAATATTTTTATCGTCGAAAATTGGAAATTGTTCGTTCGAACTAGGTTCGTTCTACAGTTTAAAAAAGAGGTAATTTGTAAAAGACAAAAATCAGTAACTAAAAGCAATTTAATAATATCATACTTGTTAGAAAACATTTTTGAAAAAACATATAAAAATTTGAACGCAATGGGATTCAAACCCGCGCCTCATGGATACCGTCCAAGCACTCTGACCGCTAAGCCATGCGTTATACTACCAGCTGCGTCGAAATTCTTATACGTCTGTTTCAACTTATTTATGTTGTTAGCATCTCTGTAGAGAGATTGTCACAAATTTCTACCACTTAAAGATTATTAAGAAATAATTGTTTAACAAGAGAAATTACTATTTTATTTAAATATTTACTATTTTTAAAGTGTTATTCCACACTTAGAATTAGAAAAAATTTTTGAAAAAAAAAAAGATGAAAGAAGCTTTTCTAATCGTAAGTGTGGAATAACACTTTAAACATAGTAAATATCATATTTGTTATCTTTATTCATAATTCATACTTTTAGATAAATATAATATTATAGTAATAAATTGAACATTGAACAATGTTTAATTTATTACTTAACTACTTCTAAATAGAAATGGAAAATAATCCAACAATTAGAAGTCTTAAAAAAATATTTAATTCATTTGAAAAAGTATTCCGAGGTCGAGGACTACTACTAGGCTGACCTAAAAGCATTATCACGCCTAGTCATGCAAATAGAATTTGGTTCGATGAATAAAAGTACCCTTTTAAGCTCTCATGAAATTAATAAGTATTTAGTTTCTATTTTTGAAGGAGAATAAAAAAAACTTTATTTACGTAGCGTGGGAAATATCAAGTCAAAGTCAAGTCGGGGTAACATATGGAAACATTAAATCAAATGTCAGCCTTAAATCAAATGTCGCCATATTTATGAAATAAAATAACACTTGTAGTCTTCAACTTTGTTTGAATCTATTTAATCTATTAAACACCCAACGTTTCCTACAAAATGGACATCCTAGTTCGCCCGGGTTAAGATTGAGATCCATAGCCCTTTTTATGGACAATAATGAGGAAAACCTAGGACTAAGTCTCTGCGTTGTGGGATCAAAAAAGTGGTTGATTCTAACTAAGGACAGTACCAGCAAGGCCACTATGAGAAGATTAGACTAGGACAGCGTGCCTACCATTAGAATAGGTGTTTGGCAGTATCGGATAGTGCGAATTAAAAAGAAAGACTATTGCACTATTCTAAGGGAGTGATGGAGTATCCCCTTTCTTAAAGTCATGCAGAGTTTTAGAGCACTTGAGCACTTTTAGTTCACAGGAGACAGGAATTGGACCAATAATAATTAGCATTGATGCTGTGAAAGCAAGGCACGATAATGGAGCAGTTATCGACCTATTGGAACCCATACACGCATCAATTCACCACAATGTAGTCGTTTATGAAGACATATAGGGACAGGACCTAGCTTTTCTAAAGGAAACAAGCAAACAAGGAAACAAGCGCCTCGAAGAGAGACTGGCCTCAGAAAGTAAACAGCAGGATAACTGCGACCGGTCAAAGATCAGAATCACTAGAGCAGACAAGGGCCAAGTCACAACACCCGAGCCCCCAGCAAACGAACCAAAGCACTACATGTACAACGCCTTACTCGAGTACACAGTGATTGTAAGGAAGACCGTTAAGACCTATCTTTCTTTTGTTTAGAGAAAAAGAAGACAAATGTGTAGAACGGCCACCTGATGGTAGCTGGTCACCTTCGCCCGTAGACATCTACAACATTAGAGTTGTAGATGCGTTGCCGGCCTTGGGATGGAAGTGAAAAAAATATAACTATTAATCAAATATTTAAAATAATCGTATAATTTGTGAAACAAATGAAGTTAGCAAATTAAAAAATTATTAGAAACTCAATGCATTATGCTATCTATTTAAAAAGATCGTATTAAGTGAAAAGGTGTAATATTAATTTTAAATTGTATATATTCCTATCTATAAGATAAAAAGCTAGCGTTCTGTTTAAACAATCAAGTAAATAGTATTATTTAGAAGAAAAAAAATATATTGATTGTCATTCATTTTTAATTTGTTACGCATATAAATTTAGTTTATTTGTTATTACTTTATGACTTAGCTACACGATATTCATATTGGAAATCATTTCAATCAGTACAAAAAAATATGTTAAAGATATTTCTAAAAATAAAAAAAAACGTGATTTACATACAATACAGGAAGGCCACAACGGCATTGATTTATTAAAATCGAAGCTTTATTTGCCCGGTATCTCTATCGTTGCACTTTTATACCCATCGTCTCTATGGTGCTTACGCCCCAATACCCCATATTACATTGTTTGCATCTACTAGTACTCACAATTGATTGAGTACTGAATGAAAGCTAATAAGGATGAGCTTTCTCTTTATAACAATTCTACTCTTCAATAAAGCTACTTTTTTCTTTGTTGCTTGGAATTTATTTTTAAACAATGTTATCTATATATTCTATATATACTGTAAGTAATTTTAATTATTTCCATCGTAATATATCTGTTCTTTTGGTGTAATAAGAGTTGTATAAAGGTATTAAGAGATGAATATTTCATTAGATAAGTAAGCAGGAAATAAAAAAACTATGTAATCTATAGCTAATCAACATCTAAGTGAAGACCAAGTGTTTGTGTTCCCCGCTTGATCGAAAAGCAAGTTTACGTTTTATTCCGCATAGCACAGTAGTTAAAAACTACCTAATCAAAATGATGAAGGGATTATATTTAAGGTATTTTCTTTGACGCCTTAACCACCACTTACCACACATGTCTAGAATTCCGGCGGAAAGGGTAGAACGGTAGTGATTTGGTACTAGGGTCTCTACCCACCATGCTACGTTGAAAATATCTAGAGGCTTTTGGGACAGCACCTATAAGCGAGGTGGGTTCGATTCCCACTAGTGGGAATAATTATATTTATAATATATTTCCAGCAGTGTTTGTCTAGTAAGACAAAGTACGGCATTAAGCTCAACAATCTAGACGCAATTTCTACGCGATAGTAGTCAACGGAGAGAGAGGAGACACTAGGCTGTCTCTGACTACCCTGCTATGCGGTATAAAGCGTGAAGCTACTATAGTGTAATCTATATGTTATTAGATAAAGAGATAAAGATCTATTGAATAGATTTTAATATCAGGTATTAGCTAGATTGTATTGTGTAGGTAATAAAACGATTAAAAAATACGGTACGTTTTTTAAAAAAAATCTTATATTGAATTGAAAGTTATTAATGAAAGGACCCTATATGGAAAATATATTCATTTAACTACAATGGAATCGCATTAATTTGCTTCAATGTAGCCTTTGTCGAGAGAGTTTACCATGTAATTTAAAAAGCAATTAACACGTTCACCATCGTTATACGCAAATATTACGTGATATAATTTTTACATGTAAACCTACGGAATCGAATCGTGTATGAAATTTGTATTCTAGCTTATCACACTTTCATGAAATAGAAATAAAGCATACATACAGAAGATTTTTTTCAACTTTGGAATAAATTATTTTTTTAGATAATCAATTTTGTTGTTCCTCTTTATTTGGCTTCACACTTTATGCCTAGTGCAGTAACCTGTCCATATTTCTTTAGCCTCGTCCACAATCATTAGTCTCTGCTTTCTCCATGCTCTTCCTCTAATATTGTCAGTAATATTCAATAATAAAAAAATGTCTAGATGAAGAATTATAAATGATTTTTGCGGTTTAAAAAACGTGAATTAAAAACGTGAATACCTTTACTTGGCTAATTTCGACTCGCCAATATATTTTTTTAGCTTTACGCTTTTATCTTGCATAGCAGAGTAGACAAAAAGAAAATTCGGCGAATTACGGAGTGTCTTGACACTAGGTATAAAAGCGTCAATTATACATATAAGCATGTACAATACAGACAATTTTATATAATAAATATAAAAATAAAACGTTAACAATGAATTTAAATACAATTATGCCTAAATATGCATATTCAAAAAAAATATTATTACATTTTTTACATGCTATGTATTAAAACGTAACACAAAGAGCTAAAAGTATAAAATGATATACATATACCTTTAAAATAAGTAAAAAAAAGTAATTGAAATTATATAAAAACACCTATCAAATACAATTATTCAAAACATAAACGTTTGTTTTGTAATTAATATGTGTTGCTAACGTAAAGCTGTCAACAGACAGCCGCGATTAGCAGGCTAAATATGCGTGTGAACATTGCGTCAGTCGCTTACTTTATCCATGTGTACGATATAGAAATCGAATAATTATATTTTTAATTAAAAACTATCGACTCATAATTACATATTTGTATGTCGTTATATATTTTTTAAAATAAAACTTTTTTAATCAAAGCATTCGCGTATATTTTAGCCGTCGTGGCTCGTAGCGACTTCTGACTGCACGGAATAAAGCGTGAAGTTGAAAAAAGATTAAGGTAGGTAGATTGCGTAGCAGTAGATTACTGTAAAGTATTTAAAAAATTGATTTTTCTAAAAAATATTTTTAAATACCAAAATACATACATTTATCTCGATTATAATGTTTAATTTAAAATTATTGAGTCTTTAGAAAAATATTACCACTATTATTTATTTCATTCTGGCTAACCTTACCCTTTCTGTGGTAACAGGAAGAACTTGATAATGACGCCCTTATATCTCCTTCATCATTGTATTTATATAATATTTAGCTTTATTTGATAAAAGTAATTGAATACGTTTTTAAAACAACTATGAGGATTTGTTTAAAGTCAGCTCGGGGGAATATTTTTTAATATAAGTTATTTTGTTAGATATTCTAAATGTCATATACAACAAAGAGATACAAAGAATAACAGGGGCACACGAGAATGTCATAGTAAGAATGAAGAACAACGTTTTCTAATCCTAAGTGTAGAATAACACTTTAAAAATAGTAAATATTAGAAGAACAACGAGTTTAGGAGGTTTATGCACGTCGATAATATATGTGAAGTTCGTCTAATACTTATTTTAAAAATATTTCGAATTCCAGATTAGTGAAATTATGGCGAAAGTTCACACAATATGTACTTAGCCAAAACTTAATGCGAAAGTGCATCAACGTGAGCAAATTAAAATTATCTTTAACCTTTATCTAATACAATGCCGGGAATAGCTTATTGTTTATCTCAGTAGAATGACCACAGAAATATAAATATTTATAAGAAACAATCTAGCTTAATTCTCTCTAGAATAACAAGCGACTGTAAACTATTTAGCTGTTGCAAACAGAACATCGGCTTCCAGGCATTTATCTTGTATGGAAAGATATAAAGGGCATAAATAAAGCAAAACCTATAAAGCTTTAAAGCAACAATGAAAAATACGAACCGTTTTACGTTGGGCGGTGGTGGCAGAGCGGGCGGCGGGCGGTCCGGCGCGCCTTGCGAACCCGAACAAAGCCTCCCCGTCGAGAGTACCGCTGCAGAAACAAAAAACACATGAACAACCGCTCCAATTATTGACGTGGGCATGAGATGAGAGCCTCGAGTTACATGCCAGCGAGCGCCTACCCGTGGCCTACCGTGCAGGCTACTCCGAACGACTCAATACGAGATTTTTTGATATCAAATTCTGGATTTAATTACAAAAGTTCACTATATTTCTGTTGAAAAATTAAAATATCATGTATATCATATTGAGATATATATATATATATATATATATATATATATATATATATATATATATATATGTATGTGTATGTTATGTAATGCAATTAATACTTTTAAAAAATTTCATAACCATTAAAAAAATATTAACGTGAATATATTTCTTTTTCTCATATTTTTTAATTAGTATGCGGTGTTTGTTTATAATATTTTAAAAATGTAACAATAGTACAGTATACGTTTCATGATGATGACTCCTGCACCTAGTATCTGAATGAGTAAAATCTGAAAATAGTTGTGATATGACACTATATTACCTTATTCTATGTATATAATAAGATTATTTATTAGATTATTTTATGTAAGATATGTAAAAATTAAGATTGTAGGGATCGGGCTAAAAGAACCAGATTAAACGAAATAAAGGAATGGTAAATTGATTCGGAGTTAGCATTCAATAGAGCTAGCTCCCTTTTTGTATACAATCTTAAATGAATGGTTTTCCGGCTAAGGGAAATGTTTCCCTAAGATTGTAATAAAGGAGCCCTCGTTTAATATATTGGTATGGGAAATTCTCGTAAAATGTACCATAAATCGCAACATCATCAAAAGGTTGAAGTGTTTTTATAGGATCATTAAAATGAAATAATAAACAGCGCTATTAACATTTACACTTTTACAAAAAGTATAATATTTCACGCATAAAATATTCGTCTTCTTATTTTCGTTCTTCAAAACTTTCACTCAATCAATCTCAAGCTCGCTGATCCGTAAGAAGTATTTATAAAACAAATTGTGTTACAAGTGTATACCTACGTAATGTGTTTCGCATGAGTTGGGATAAGGAGCGAAAAAACGAATGGATTCCATTGGAAATCGAGTAGGCGGGGTGGCAGGGGCTGGGTGGGACATCCGCCGGATATACAGAGCTCCAGCCGTGACTGTTACTTTATAAATATATTTATATCCAATATCTAGATAACGTACCTATGTAAACTATATTATAGATCCAAGATAGAAAATTATAAAATAACACTTAAGTTCAAAATAAAATTAAACAACGCTTATTATTTTAACCAAAGCAGGTAAGAACCGACGTTCAACTAACTTCACAAAAATATTTTCGTTGAACAAGTCTAACTTTGTTCTTAACTACGAAACGTTAATTGGCACGAGCATAAAGCTATACAGCTGTTATTAGAGAAGTGAAAATAAAGCAGCACTAACATATTCGACGAGTTCCAATATTCTCTGGGGATGTATTTAAAAATAAAGGCATATTTAAACGACATTTCCTACGCGGTTGCGCTTTTACACGATAATATTGAAATTGTTCCCCGACGCTTATGGCCTCGTTATTGCGCGTTAAACATTTTATTGTTCATCCATCTAAATAAATTTGTAATTACACGTCAGAGCTCAAAAAATACTGAAGTTTTGCTAACATACAATTGTAAATATCTTAATTTGTTTATAGCATGAACAAAGAAGCTGAAGCTAACCGATGTACTGAAGTACTAACGAAGTGAATAAATTTAAAAGTTATTATTGTATATAAATTTTGCGGAGTATAACTTACCAATAATTGAAATGAATGATCAGAAACGTTATCATTTAATTAACTTGATTTCTTACCAAACAAAAAGCTAATCAAGATGCGTAATAAAAAACATTCTCAATGCCGCAGGATCCTTACTAATGTGAGGCGAATGGTACGATTTGATAAGGAAAAACGGGTAAATAAGGAATCATGAGAATGGTCCGGAAAGGGTCAAGGGGAGGGGGAATACATCCGCCGGATGTACAGCCGTCCGCTCGGTTATGAAATATACCGGCATTTTACAGTTTTCATGGCTGAGCATAAAATTGCAAGAATTGAAGTATATTAGTTTCTTTGTTGTTATTATATGCTATAAGACATAATGAAAAATAAAAGAATATTAACAGTCAATATGTACTTACTTTTATTAGTTTAATTACTTTTAATATAAAAACATACAAACATTACGATGTGACCTTAGCAAACAGGTTTGATTTCCTCCAGTCAACGTCAAAGGAGCTTACAGGGAATAAGAAAAAAAGCATAAAGAATGAAGGGGAAAGAAATAAAAAATTCACAGAAACACGGAGGTCGGAGTTTTTCCTGTCACCGGGCACAAACAATGCCTCTATTGTACCCCACTCCCCGACCTCTGGCGGAACAGGCGAGGAAACGAGCATCTTTTGTTACCGATCCCGCTCCCCCCGCGCGAGCGAGAGCTTTGAACCCGCGGTCATCTGTTTACATCACCGCGAAAAAAGACGTGCGATTATTTCGCGTCCCCTAGGTTACATTCACTAAATGATAAGAATGTCATTTGCACGCTTTTAGTCATAAAAATGAGGATTGATGAAAAGGCGCCAAAATGTATTCTTCATTTTTAAATGATATTTTTATTACAAACTGTTATTATTTATTTATTTACAACTATCGGATTACAAACTATGTGATTCTAACTTTACGTATACAAATCAAATAAGTAATTAAATAAATTAAATAAACCGAGGTAAGGGTTTTGGTTTGAGTACTATTGATTTCGATGCAAGTCTCATGCTCACAAATTTTGCACAAAAAAACTCATATATATTTCTTATTCATAATTATTAAGCAAAATATTATAATAACTTCATGTGTGAATTATTAGGTAATTTTATACAATAGGTCACCCACAATTGAAATGATTACAGTCCGCAGTCAACGTTCACGCTGCCGTCATATGATGTAGAATAATTTCGCTTTTTGCTTGCTCTACAATTGTTTAGATATGAAAAAATAGCGGTGCGAGCGAGGCCACAACTTTATTTTTTCTTTTCACTCACCTACATTGCTTATTCATATTAAACACCAAGCGCTTTAGTAGGTCCTCTAAATAATATATCTATATATACAATGCCTTTTTATAAGGAAAAGGAAAAGGAGAACAGACGGAACGGTTATATGTATGTAATATCTTAATACACGGTTATATATACTAGAACATTTATATATGCCAACATATGAATATATAGTAAACATTATAGACAAATAAAAAAAATTGCTTCTAAGTTTCGTAAAAACTAAATGTACTCGTACTTTCTACGCATGAAATTCAATATCACTGAATCTCTATTTTATAATTCTAAAATAAAAGTTACTCTTTGTTACATCAGTTATCTACTAGTATATGTTCAGAACAAACAGACGGACAGACTGACAAAAATTGTAAAAAATGATATTTTGTTATTTGTAACGTGTATACATAATTGTATATACATATAGCGAATATTTTAGTTTTACAAACAGTCACTCCTATTTTATATATTTTTATAGTTATTAAAAATGCAGAAATCAAATAAAACTGGCAAGTAATCGAGAAACAATATTTATATTTAACCAAAATAGTAGTAAGTATCGAATTGGTGCCAAAACAAGTAAATAAAAACCATTTATATGAACCCAAATCGTACCACAGATGTCTGGCAAAGGACGAATTTTTGTGAGCAGCTAAGCTTTGCTACTCTTTTATTGCACAGGCAAATTGGATTTCTCGGCGCAATATACAAGTACAGTCTATTCAAGCTTTACTTTGAATATTGGGAAGAATGTCGTGATTTATTTTAGATGATTGAAAATAGCTGCGATAGTAACTTTATATCAAATAAGAGTAAACACGATTTGATGAAAAACAAAACCAGGTAGACTGTTAGCGTTAACTAAAATAAGAGAAATGTCAGAAATATAAAAACGCTTTTATTTTGATACTGTGTCGCATCGTGAAACTTCTGTGGAATACTAAAAGTCATGATAAATATTGAACATTGCTCAGTGAGATGAAAATAAACTGCAGTGAAAATGTAAAAGAGGGGAGCATTACAGGAAATATGCTTCCACTTCACGCTATTATATCAGTAAATGAAGGAAGCTGGCACTATGCGTTTAATGACAAACAGAATAAATGTAAATATTATTATACTGGCGATGTGCTCGTGGCTTCGCCTGCAAGAATCTCACTATTATATTTCAAAACACTGAAGACACTGTGTCATTACTAAAAGAGATACATTCATTAGTGTGAAAGAATAATTATCAAGGTATTGTGCCGAAATTGTAACTTTTGAACTCAAGATGGTGATTACGCTATTTTGATACTGCATCTCTTCAAAATCTTTATTTTCTTGGGATTTTATACACAAGTAAGATTACAATCGAGTTTACTCTATTCCTTAACGAAATATAAGGCCCTAGCCTCTAGTTTTGTTCCAAAACAAACATTATAAATGTTAACGAAAACATTTTTTTTTTATCAAGTGATGATTATGATGAAAGTATATATTTGATGACTACTACATATAGTTAATTTTATATCGCATATTCTAGTCGTCATCTCAGCGCTGTAACGCCTACTACATGACATTGGCCTCCCCAAAAATTTCCACGACTAAGATCCTGTGCTTCCCGCATCCAGCGGCTGCTCGCCTTGATCAGATCGTCGGTCCACCTGGTAAGAGGCCTGCCCACTGAGCGTCGTCCAGGTCAAGGTCATAATCTGGTAAATAGAGAAAGTCATTTTCCCTACTATTCACAATTTCTGGTTGACATTTTATTTACAGTTAATAGTTTTATATAAAAAGCTTTAAAAATAAGCATTTATACTAATGTTTTTTAGGATACCTATCCTACTAATAAGATCTTTGATTTTTTCGATTTTTACACATTTGAAATGGAACTATTTTAACCGACTTAATCGCGTATTTTATATATATATATATATATATATATATATATATATATATATATATATATATATATATATATCTTCGAATATACGAGATATTTTTTCTAAAATATACGCGATTAATCCCGTTAAAATAGTTTCATTTAAAATACCTATCCTACTCCCAATTCATAGTTCAATTATATTCTAGAAAGGTAAATAAAATATTAGGCACTGTCTAGTACACTTGGGAAGCCTTGGAATAGCAGTCCATAAAAAGAAATTGTCACATATCCATTTCAGTAAATTGAAAAGGCATTTTTGAGAATAACTGAACTAGGCTGTTTCTTGCGTGAAAAGGCCTATTTATATTATATTTTTTTCATATAAATAATATCATAAAGATGAAGAATTTGTGTGCTCACTTGAAAGTTTACTTTGGTACTATTAGTTATAATGATAAGAATATTTTGTATCTGACAGATGTCTTTGTGAGACTCTTTATATGCTATCTAAATATCAACCATATACGATGTTATAGATTTTTTTTATTTTGTCATTTTTTAAATAACACACAAGTAATTAAACATACTAATGATCACGCTTTCACGAAAAATAATAATAAAAGCCTAATTTACTTATTATTTTCGTCATATTTCCCCAGGTGTAATCTATTAACAATAATCTACGAGTGAACCACGTCTATTTAAGGTCGAAACCTAATGTGGTGATTTAGAGAAACGCTAAGAATTCCTTATTTATACTTTTATTTGGTACGTTTATTATATAAATGTTTACGATGATATAAATATTAATTAACAATTAAATATGTTATAAATCTTATTCAGCATTAATTGAATATATAGAACTCTTAAAAAGTTATCAATTTACTGATTATTTACAATTATCTCAACCTTCACAGTTCGTGAGATTCAAAACATAAATATAAACGGTAAACATACTAAAGTAACTTAATATTTGAACACAGTGAAGCTTCTAAACAGCTATTATCTTTTCATTAGGACGGAACGACGGACCGAAACGAGCCATCATCTCAAAATAGGATAGATAAGCGATGTTTCACAGCCTTATTTATATTAGAAGAGCAATATATGTTTTATCTATATATATAAAGACTATACAGTGCGTACGTTTACTGGGAATATATTTTCTCACAAAATAATATTATATTAAATATATAAACATATAAATATTTTTCATTAAAATTGAATATAGGGGTATATAATATAAGTAATACTATAAATATATATTTTATATTTACGGATTAATCAATTGTCAGTTTTTTTTAAATATACGATTTAATAAAACAAATGAAATGTAATTTCTAGTAACTATAGTGCGACAAATTTTAATCCCCTATGATATGTTAGTCCCCTAATACTCGTGGATTGTTTCGCAGATTTTCATCAAACAAAGGTAAATATAAGCTGGCTAACGGACATTTATAATAATTAAAGTATAGAAATAATGACAATTAAAATTTATTTCATTGTAACAACATAATAACATAATTAAATATGACCTTTTTCTCGTTTCCTATCAATATTTTACTCGATTCACTCATTTTACCTAATAAATAGAATTTACAATTACCAAATATGTTTTAAAATTAATTAAAAAATTGCTATACGTTATTATCGAATTACATTTTCTACATACAACTTAACCAGATAGCAATTAAACAAATTAGTTTCTACTGTACATCCAAATAGACTTTGCACTGGCGAGCTGCGAGTAAGCTTCAAAATTTGTTCGTGTTTGTACGTTACATTATATATGCCTTTTAACAATACATTGAGTTAATTGAGAAAGCAATTTCAAATTAGAATACTATCTATAAGAAGAATATATATATTTTTAAAATCAATTGATACTTTTTTCTCTTTATGTAGTTTCTTATTTTGTGACGTAGTTAAGTTAATACATGTTAGCTTTATCTTATTTCTTGTATAAATAACGATAATAAAATAAAATATAAAGTTAAGTATAAATACACATCGGTTACATTACAATTATCATAAGATGCATAGCGCTATGGCGCTACGAGACGCTACGAGCTGCATGGCTACGACATGCAAGAGTGTGCTAGACGTCGAAGCGATTACTAACTACCATTTCTAATTAGCATAATATAATATATAAACTTAATATAAATGCCTACGTATATTATAAATGCTTTGAAGATTATTTAAAAGTAAAAATTCATAAAATATCTCTAATAATATAGATTATATATAAAAAAATCCCATAAGCTACAATTACTAATAAATACTTCGTACAATTTTCTCAATCTAATACATTATTATATTACTTAATGTACATAAGTATAAAAATGGGCTCTCATCACTCAAAACTGCTGACTACAGTAACAAATGAGCAAATAATGGTAGCATTTTTCTAAGAATGTGGATTGTTCTTACTTTATCATAAATAAAAGTATAGATTCTTCGACTTGCGCATTACTTTGCGTTAATTTTATGAAAAAGAAACCTTCATTGTTTATTAAATAAAAATTCTTCCTATATCATAGAAATGTAGGAAATAAAATAAAACAGTAGATCAATTATTAAAATAACAATGTCGGTCATGGGTGTGTCCACCAAAGACAAGTTTTATATTTGTAGTATTAATTTTACTTTCCCAAACATACTTATTTCAAAGTTTCATTTATTATATCTCAAACCAAAAAATCTATAAAAATACCCATTATCATATTTTTGACATAATAGTATGAAATAAAGATAACATCATTTAACATATAGGTAAATACGAGGAAAGATAAAAAAAGTATAGACCTAAATCGTTATTCGCTGTTACCAAGGCCACACACAATACAACGTCAGCAGAAATTCAATACATAAAATAAATTTCCCTCGTCCAATTAAAGCGAATATGCAAATATACATACATGCGCAGCTTAATTTTAAATTGACCCGAAGCGATACAGGAATTTTCACCAGGATAAGCTAATTATCGTAGCCATTTAATTACAATTTTTTATCACTTTATATTAATTTTGAACACATACATAGTTCCACACAAACAAATCATATCTATATTATACATATGTGGGTAGTTATAAATACTTAAAAATAAATTAGTTGTGTCACCAAACTAGGCTAGTTTTAGTTAGTGGTTCCTTCAAATATCTCATTATTATTTTATCAATATCTAATTATCCGTATATATTCAAATAAAAGGGGATATTTGAACTAAATATTCACAAAAAACATAACATAACAATTATTTCTTTCTAAACTTTGCCTTTTCAAAGAAAAATAACCGCTAAAAGCTATAGGTGAATTTTTAAACTCAACAGAGCTTTTAGGTGCTAAGTTAAATTTAACTTGCAAGATACGTGTCAGCTGGTCGCCAGAAGTTCTGGATGAAGTGAATTTATTTGGGCTCAAAAGTATGCTAACTCAACCTAAAGTGATTTCTTGGATATTTTTAAAATGTACTAGAAGTTTTGGTAACTGAAACAGGGAGATTTATAGAATTCATAGAATTCAACTGGGTTTTCAACATCACACATCTCCTCTACTTTGCTGATTGTGCTTAGTTAATCTAGAATGACGCTCTATACTCCACTAACATGTAGAGAGATATTTTATACCAGGAAGTAAAGTCAAAAAACCAATTTTGACTTTTACTATAAAATATGAAAGTAGAATATGGGAGAAATAAGTATTTTTATTAACTAGATGTAATTCACATATTGGACATTCTAATCTAAACTTTAAATAAAATCTTTTAAACTATTTTTTTTCATTTACAACAACATTATCGTTTTATAAATAGAATACACTATATATTTATAAATATAATATATACTTGAAAACAACTGTAATTTATTTATAAACTAAATTTTCAGTAAATTCAAGAAATAAGTAAGTTTTATATGTTCTGTGTATACTTTAAATGAAAATAACTTGTCTATTTATGAACCAATAGAAAAGAAACAAATACAAGAACGTTAAAGGAAAGCTACCAAAATATGAGCTGCTTTTTAAATTAGGTCTTACAAGCGCATAGACAAACAGACATACATATAAATCGAAAAAAAGTTTTACAAAACATTGATTAGAGTTTTTTTTACTCTAATAAATGTCCCCAGGGATAATTTTTTTTACATATTCTCCACATACACATTGCGATCTGTTATATATATATATTTTAATTTTATTGATATAAATATGAATAAAATATTTGTATTGGTACCTAACTACGCCGCTACAGCGTGAAATTATGTTAAAAATATTTAAAAAATACATTATGTATAATGTGTGCTTACTTTATATCCTTACTTTCTATTGTCAGTGTTTTTGTAGTAAAAACAATAATAAAATTATAAAATCTTCACTGTAACTCTAAAATTAAACTACATAGTTTAACTGTTAAGTATCTCGTTAAGTAAATTGAATAAAATTGTAAGAACAGTGTAATGTGTACAGAGCAAACGTTCTACAACGCTACATGTGTTACTTCCGCAATAATGCCGCGTAACAACGTTATTATGACTATCATTCTACTTAACTTAGTGTCGCTGGGACTCTGATGATTTTTGCCACTTGATTTAAAAACCGTTTTTATTTATTTCCTACTTTTTATTTTTTTATATTTAATATAATTGAAATGAAATTAATTATAAAATATATTACTTTAAGCGCAATTGCCAATACGATATGAGTACACGAACGTTATGGTTTCATATTTGTAATATTATAGTGTTTATTATTGAAATTTACACACCAAAGTTGTATTTTCGTAAACGTTAATAAAAAAAATCTTTCTAATATAAACACTAATTTTTAACTTATCACTCTATAAAAGACAGTGAATCATAAAAATCATAGAAAAAAATAAAATAAGATAGTCTCAATTTCATTTTTATGACAAAAATATCGAACCTAGTCCCAAATGGCTTTACAGCGAAACATCTTAAAAATCTCTCAGTCAATACCCACAGACCTACATAAAGAAACATATTCATATAGTACAACGTACGTCGTATACACTTAATAGGGTCGACTTCCCAAGGTACTGGTTAAAACTCCCTTGCGCAAAGGTTTGATTGAATCGTACAAAGCGTTCCACCTTTGCGCCCATGTTTGCCCGGCGTCTCGTTAAATCAACTAAAGAACCTCCGTCGGGAGTGCGAAATATCTGGAAACGACAGCTTGGAATCTGGAAAGTATTATACAGAGCTATAGATTTCTAGAAACATCTGTCAATTCAAATAAAAATAGATATTGGCGTAAAGTATACTACTTTTTAAGACATACGTAACATTATAATTTGTTTTGAAATTTAAAAAATATGATTTCATTAATAGACATTCATCATCGTTTTATGTTGATATTTATATTCAATTAAAATACTGAATTGTATCATTAAGTAATTAAATAATATTCATCTTTTAATTATATACATTTAATAGGTACTGCTTCAAGGTATAACTATAAAATATTTTTATATATTACAAATATAATTTTGTTTTGAAATGTTATGTTTTGTATGAAACTACGTTCTTTAACTTCATAAATTATACTTTATAATCAACCTAAGCTGAGTTATACACAACGTTAACCGAGAAACTAGTAAATTACGGATTTCAATACTGTTTTTGCTTCAAAAATTACATCTCAGGAAGACTATAATTATGCTGTCGATAATATTATGTGATAATTGTATTCTTATATTCTAAAATAGTATATATTCATTATATTTATTGTAATAATGACATAGATATTCTTAATTTTACTAAATTAAAAAAATGTTATACTGGAGTAAAAACTAGTTTAAAATTATTAAACTTAAAAGTAATTATATACTCACATAAAGTAACGTCATCATATTAGTAATTTCATATCTAGCGTTTCTATAGCCGAGTTTGTTAGGGAGACAGCAAACAATTAGCCCGTGCGCTTGGAAGCGAGGTGACTCGATCAACATCGCCTTTGGCTAACTGATGAAGGATTATTTCAATTTTAATCTAGTTCTAATTGCTTTATTCATTTTAAATTCGCATTTTAAGTGTGGAATATGAATAATACTTACATGTACAACATGTACGTGTACACAAAGGTAAGTGGACAGATCTTTATTTTTAGATTTTATAAAAAGTATAATTTAAAAACTTAGTTATTACAATTTTAACGTCCCTACGTATATTACACCTAATTTAAAAATAATAGCCACACTAAAAAGTTTAAATTAACTTAAAATTAAAAATAGCAGAGAAACAAAACCATGTTAAGCAAAATTCAAGCAAATGTTATAATTAGATTCCGTCGGATTCAAAGGAACTCTTTAAATATTAAACCGTTAATATTGTGATTTTTTTCTACTACTCGTATATTAGTCCTTGTGAAATATATAGAAAATATAAAATTAAAATTGTATATGTATAATTATATAAAGGCATTTAAAAATATAAATGCGAAAATTGTGGTCAATGTTGAATGAATATATGTTTTGTAATCTTTTTCTACAGCGTTTAAAGACCTTTATTCTATAAAACAGATTTTTTACATAAAACAATATATCGGCACTTTTTTAATCAGAAAAATACTAATATCAAAAGTACCAAATAACGAGCGAGAATACCCCAAGAATATTCAGTTGACAAAATGGTTAATATATGAAAATATTAAACAAATAAGAGTACAGATCTAAAGACCAGAGGAGTTAGGAAAAAAGAAAACTCAAAGTTTCTTTAAGTATTTACAAACATAATTGCTATCGAAAATTATTCTTCGTGCGTACCAACTACTGATTATATTTGTAGTTAAGAAGTTTAAGTCGTTGTATCGCTACGCCATCTAATAGCGTGTACATAAATTGTATAGAATGTAAACCTTCTTGTACACAACAAACTTTTATGCGTAAATACTTTAGGGTTGTTAGGAATTTGTAATTTTACAGAATATTTCTAAGATAGAGGCCGGTCGTGACGCAGTGTAACAGCGTCCAACTGTAAACGCGATCGGTTGTGGGTTTGAATCCCACTCGGGAGAGTTTAAATTATTAGTTGTGATTATTTAAATTATTTTCCTCGCTCTGGTAAAACACGTAATGTCTCGAATTAAGCAAAAAGAGAAGTACGGGGTGTCTTGACACTAGATACTTTCTGTCTAGCCTGTTACGCGGGATAAAAGCGTAAAGTTAAAACAAATGTTCTAAAATTTGAATATGGTTTTTTGGTTTCTTAGATATTATGTGTGAAGCTACTCAACGACTAAAGTAATGGCAATATGACTAATTTATTAGAAATATATAAATTCCACGAGTCGATATATTGTATTATAGAACTCTTTTGCACAAATTTTACAATAACATTAATGACTCAATTATTTGAACGTTTTAATCAAAATGTCTCAAAGGATCAATTTAAAAGAAAAAGAATGGAAATGGGTTAGGAAACAAATAAATTTGATCTTTTAATTACCTCAATCAAGTACTTACCAATTAGTGCTACAATTGCTGCAGAAACCATGATGACAATTTCCTAAAACAAAATAAAAAGTTATTAGGAATGAATCTACAATATTATTAATATAAAATATATACTAAAATGTAGGCCTTTATAAATTATGACTATTCCAAAAACAAAAAATGATACCGTATGAAAATAATTATAAATAATACGTTTTTAACAGTGACATATTTCAAAATTACAACGTACAACATTATTTAATATTCAAACTAGACTGGAACAAAACAATAAGCCCAAAGTTTCTGTGAATATTTCATCAAAACATATTTTAGAAAATTACGACTATAATACCAAAAGTAAACAGTTATTCACGCCAGCGAAATAAATATAAACGAAGCAAATATTCAATAATGAAAATAAATCATATTATTATACTTGAAATCTAATAAAACCGGACCAAGCATTAAAACAGTGCCAGTCGTATTTTATATAGAGCAATTAAAGCCTGTTAAATTAATTCTCCTTTAAACGCTGCCCCAATAAAAGTCTGAGTAAATTTCGAAATGTAAAGCAATAGAAGATATAATTACGAAACGTTTTAACGAACTTGACTTCTATACTTTTTTAATATAAACCAGAAGACTAGTAATTTTCAATCAAAAAATTGTCCTTTGTTTCGAAACGTTGAAATTAATTTGATATTGAAATAAAGTTCTATTGGCGTACTTTATTATATTTTTTTCAAATTCTTTTTTATTTTCTTATAAAACAAAGAAAAAAACATAGCATATAAGCATAAGCATAACATAAGTAATTTATAAATTATTAAATATTTTATTAACAAAATAAGTAGGATTGAAGATGATATGTTGTAAATATTTCTATTTTGCTAAATTTTTGAGTGATCTATTCTCGATAGGCTCTCCCTTACCCCTTTACGACGAAAATCAGAAAATTACTCTCTTTGGATTAGTTTATTTACAAAATACATTTAAAGTTATTGACTTGTTATATTTTATTTGCAATGTAGTCTATATTGCAAATAAAATATAATAAGACAATAACTTTAAATGTATTTTGTAAATAAAATAATTGGGTGATACGTTTTTTTTATATTTGTTAAGAAATTACATTGATTGTTCGTGAAAAGCAATTCAATGTTCAGGAATCCACCAAATTATATGATAATTATTATACAATTGGGTCACACAATCAGCGGCTTTTGTAAATGTTATTACATACATACTTATTATGATTAAATGTCAATATTTAATATTTATTAAAATAATCATTTTTTTTCTTTTTTTTACCTTCACGTCTTTATCCTGTATAGATATATGGAAGGGTAGACAAGGGTTGT
Source organism: Dryadula phaetusa (assembly GCA_032432895.1). Classification (NCBI taxonomy): domain Eukaryota; kingdom Metazoa; phylum Arthropoda; class Insecta; order Lepidoptera; family Nymphalidae; genus Dryadula; species Dryadula phaetusa. Next base: position 66,559 of record JAOYRS010000059.1, read on the forward strand.
CACTAGTGGCAAGACACTCCGCACATCGTTGTCAATTGAATTCGAGATATTGTGTGAGTGGTGGACCTTAACGTCGCACTTTGTCTTACCAGAGTGAGAAAGTGAGTACAATTTAAAAATAATCACTCCTCCAAGTGGCAATCGAACCCAGAACCGATCCATTTGTTTGTCAGAAACTGTCCCACTGGGCCACTACCGGCCTCTATAATAATCGTAAATATTTATAATCAATATGTATGTAAATAAACCTCTTTTGTTACTCTCATTGTGACAGACATCGTACAGCCGAACTACTGGTCGTAGATAGCTGATTTGCATGAAAGTTTCTTAGAATTTCTTTTCTACTAAACTCATAAAAGATTTATCGAAATTCCCGCAAGAACAGGTAAAAACATTTGTAAATGGGACATAGAAATTTAAATTGTATGGCAAGGGTTATAAGGACATTCGTAGGAAATACTTTTGGGCATTCGATATATTAGAATCCATAAATTTAGTATCTATTAAGTCAGACTAAAGTAAATAAAGTTAATTTGTTAATTTATGTAAACAAAGTATAAAAACCATCGCTAGCGACGTTTGTTGAGTAACATCAATATTTTTCGTTTCTTTTGTATCTAAAGTTGTCTAAAGCAGATAATCTGGTAAGATAAGATAGTCGATAATATAACGATCTATCATCAAAGCTTCAGTTTAAGCTTTTAAATAAATATTTACCAGTAATTATCACCTGACATAAAATTTTCATAAAATATTAAGGGATGGTACGAGAAGCAAAATTGTAATTTTTGTATGCCTCATCACAGGACAAATTTAATGTAAATAAAATTGCTTATAAAATTACTAAAAGATACTTCTTATTACTAAGCTTTTATGATATTTATATATAAGTAGATAACATTATAATAAACTGAAATTTACTTACCTACCTACCATACTTCCAACCTAACTTAATAAAGGTAACTATTTAGAAACAGATTAGTCTAAATAAGTGACTTTTTTATGATAATTACGTTTTCATTACATTTTCTATATTTATTACGTTCATATTTTTTACTTTACCTATGACATTGTTAAGGTAAGAATAAGTCTTTAGAAAGTGAAAAGAAAAAAATATAAACATAATGACTTATGAAATTATCTAATATCAATGTTATAATCACCCTAACCTATATTTATCTTTATCAATTATACAATTCTAAATGAATCCTAGCTGCGTCATAATAGCTAGCGAACATCTCAGTTGAGCTTTATTCTTAAAAGCAGTATTCGATCAAGTAAAGTGGTTGCTCACAATGGCTCTTATGAAAAGAGCATCGGGCCTATTATTCGCGACTACCGACGTTTCATTTATTTGCGGACTTTGGACTAATTTAGCTGTCAGGCGAAAATTGCGCTCTACGAAACAAATTGCACCATTATACATATTACGCGAGAAATTATATCTTTTTGTTAAACAAGACTCCAAACTGTCGAGGAAATTTAGTTTATGTTGCGTTTAACCTGTAAATTTTAATTATATATATATATATATATATATATATATATATATATATATATATATATATATATATATATATATATATACTTTCTGTCTACTCGTGTCGGTCATTAGATGTTAAACAGATTCTAAAGGGGCTTTTATGTCAACTATTTTACATTCAATACTGGCTAACCGCTACTTCGTAATATAACTATAAGCGATGAGAGATTATTTTACATGATACGGTCAATATAAGTAAGGTCGAAAATTGGTAAGAGAAGAAAAATTGGTAAGAATCTCTAAGCATATAAAAAATAATAAGTGTACTTTTTCTGGTAGCAGAAGGAAATAAATTCTACTTGTTTATTACTCTAAGTTGTGGGATAGTAATAACAGTCTGATATATTAAAGTCAGACGCAGCCTTACTACTATATTTTTGTAACAATCGATACGAACTTCAATTGAACTTGGAAGTTTAAGTACACTATTGGTGTTGTTTTATATATATATATATATATATATATATATATATATATATATATATATATATATATATATATATATATATATTTAGCGTGTTTACTAAATATCACATAAAATTACTAAATGCCAAAAATTTTAAAATAAGTAAGGTATCCAAAGCACACTTGCTATATATCTAGAATTTTCAAAAAATATGTAACTAAATGAGCGCGATAGTATTGCATTTTAAGGCCATTTTAATAATATTTTATTCTACAGAATGTATGTTTAAAGTGCGGCGTAGCGTCCCACCACTGAACACGCAATGTCTCGAAGTCGGTGGAAAGTAAAGTACCGAGTGTCCTGACACTAGGTACTTTCTCTCTACCCTGATATGCGGGATAAAAGCGTGAAACTAAAAGAAAATCTAAAAGCTAAAAGAATCTGTAAGTGACCGAAAAGTGAACATGACCTCATAAGCACATGAAAGTGACTTTAAAGCAGTACTATATGTCATGCAGAAAATATCATTTTTATTTTTTCTTCATCATATATTTTTAAATATGTATTATATATAAAGATAATATGATATAGCTAATTCACACGGATAACCCACCCGACTAAATCATTAAGGCGTACAAAAGTTTCCCAAACAACATTTTCTTCGAATGGTTTACAAACAAATTTATATTCGTAAAATAATGAATGACATAAGAAAAATAATTGAAAATTATTATTTTAATTACACATGTGGATATTTTGTATGATTTTAAGTAATATTTTGGAACTCATTTTGACAGATGAAACAAAGCCTTAATCTTTGCCTCTAATACCAGGATGATTGCATTGTATCCTTAGCTTGACGCGGGATGAAAGCAATGTAATTTATATCTTTTTCAATAACCGATATTATGGGACGCGTTCTGGGACGCGTACTACATATTACTTCCTAAAATATGATAAATACATATTTTGAAAATATTTTAGGACCTTATGTATTTTACAGCCAGTAAGTAAAACTATGATTTTACAGTCAGTCAGTTAGTCAGTCTTTTAAAAATAATTTTACGTAATAATTTATATTTATTTAGCTTGCCGAATAAAAAAGCAAACACAATAAAAATTAGAATAAAATTATATTATGAAATAGTTTAAGTGTTTATTAAAATTACAACAGCTAACATGACATCTGCTTAAGCATTAGCTTAGTAGTTTAACAACACCTTAATTAGTTTGAGAAAGTTTTGTCACTCACCAACTTCCCGCAAGTTTTGTCAAAGAGCGATAGCGCCAACAAAAGTCATAACACAGATGCACAACTATATAATAAAGTTCAAAAAAGTTCATAAAATTATCATAAGATCAAAAAATATTGTATAATATTGGAGAGAAAAATTCGGTGTCGAAAGTAGCTCGCATCGCACGTCAGCCGTGTGCGGCGGAGGCTGCGGACAATGCGAGCCAGAGGCTGGGCGGATCGCGCGCGACTGAGCCCAACTTCATCCGCCCGCGCTCTCCTGCCTATTTTATATATAAACGCCACCATATACCGATTTATATATTTACCCGCACTCATACATATTTAACTTTTTTCCCATTTCACATCGTTTATTCCCCGTATGTGTGACGCGGGCAACTCGCGCGTGTGTGCGCCCTGCCGCCATTCGAACCGAACGAAACGAACGCTCCACTCTTCTATTTACGTGTTTTTAGAAAGGGTGAAGCTTTTATACCTTTCCTTTCTACTATTCGTTCTGTAGTAGAACGGAATGCTCTGAATACCGGACCGTGAAATAATTCTTTTGGATTTATGTTACTTATATTTTTTATCATTACACATTTTTTTGTAATAATAACATTATTGAACTCTGACCAGTCAAATAAAACCTAAATCAACGTCTCGTTTTATTTGACTTAAGTAGAAACGCCATGTCAGTCGCGAGTATGTAAGCAGCTGATGTCGCGGACAGATAATGAAATTTATGTTTAGCGGTTGCCTCCCAGTAACAGGCAGTCGTTTCAAATTTACGAGGGCTGCGGCGTACGTTGTTCACTCAACAGCGCAGCGTACACCGGACCGCGCATCCATCACTATTTATTACACTCGTTCTATGGATACCTTGCACATATCTACTCAGCTGGGAATCGATTACCAAACGATATTTATTAACATCATCTCGTTTATTTATTGACTATCTCGCACCTTCGCTTTTCGTAGGCGTTCGCACAAAATTTTAAAGACAACGTGTTGTTTGGAGGTGAGCAAATTGAATTTTGACGAAACTTTATTACGTGCTTCACGTTAGGGTGCCGCATCGAGGGGAAGTAAATAGATATTGTCAGTGTATGAACATAAATATGTCACAGATCAATAAGCAGAAGAAGTGATAGCAAAAGTAGAGAAAAACACTTATTAAAATAAACAGAACATATTGACTTCAATTCTTAAGATTATTGATGTATTGAATTTACATATAATGTATTTGTGTATAAATTTCCAATTTTTTTACCGCGGGGTAGATCGAAAGTACCTAGTGTCAAGACACTCCGTACTTCATTTTAATTTAAATATACTCCTCCGAGTGGGAATCGAACACACAACCGATCGTATTGACAGTCTGTTCCATTGCACCACGACTGGGCTCAGTGGTTAAAATATCCTAATAAGCATATTTTCGAATAAGATATAAAAAAACTAATAAAATCCATTATAAAATCATGTAGGACGATAAACTTTTGGTATAATAAAATTTTCACTTACACTTAAGTATCTTTAATATAAAGGAATAGCCCAGCTCCTCCAGCTTACTTAGTGTAAGTATTATTGATACACATAGGGACGGAATCGAGAAAAGATAATCCTGCTCATTGAAAGGTTTTCAAAGGTGACGGTAGTGCTCGCCTAGGCTTTGGCGTAATTCAGTATTGACAGAAAACTCTATCCTTATTGTAAACCCTATGTAAGGAGTTGCTGATATGCTAAACATGAAATGTAATCATACGTGAATGCTATGGTGTTGGTATATAATATACTGCTGCTGGTGTGGTGATGTGATAAAAAAGCGAATATTTATAATTAATGGGTTTCCATTTTAAAAGTTTTACTTCTCTAAAGTCTAATAATATGTTAATATACTAAATTTTACATAGCTTAATAAAGTTAATGGCATAATTAATTTCAATAAAATTATTAAATTGATTATTTAATAAACAATATTTATAAAATATATATTGTTGCATTTATAAAATATGTCACCGACACATCGAAATATTATATACATTTATATGCCTGCTTTATCATACTTATTAGATATAGGATTCATTCGTACGTATAATGTCAGCTGTCGTTTCCCCTGCCGTGCACATTTCAATTGAATGAAATATTGAGAAATAATATATTGAACTGAGATTTTGGGAATATTTGGCATAATTAGTATTCTGTTTTTGAAATATGATAATATCCAAATTCTCTCTCAATATAGTATAGAAGTATTCAGTTAATTTAAAAAAGATGCTCAATGAGTAGCATCGTTTTTTTCACGTGCCTTTTTAAGTGATCCCTGTTTTTATTATTAATGTGAATACATTTCAAAAACACGACGTTTGTAACTTTTACAGATTTACGGTCAGTTTTTAAGTTTGAGACAACCTAGAGGTAAGACACTCCATTGATTGCTTTTCGTCTAACTCGAATTCGAAACATTGTGTGCTAACTGGCGAACCCATGTCATTCTTACGCTTATTTATTATATTTATTTTAAAATGTTATTACTTAAACTCTATTACCTTACCTACCTACCTATATATATATATATATATATATATATATATATATATATATATAAACTTTACAAATTGAGACATAAATTTGCCTAATTTATTAAATAATCTTGAATAAGTCTCTGAAAGTTCTTCTTCTTCTTCTTCCTGGCATTTATCTCAGCCATAGCTAGGGTCTGCCTTCTCACTTAATTTACTCCACTATGCACGGGTTTTTGCATCCTCGGTAGTGAGTCCACTGACTCTCATATACTGTTTCACAACGTTCAGCCATGGCTTCGTTGGGCGCCCGTGGGGGTCTTACTTTAGGAATGGATATATCAAGGCATACTTTTTCGACGTAGTTCCCAGGCCGGCGCGCAACGTGTTCATACTATCTCAAGCGATGCTCTTGGACCTTATCCTCTACATCAAGGACTCTAAAACTACATCGAGTAAATGTATTACGTTTGCGGTCAGCCCGCAAGTTATGCCACACATCCATCTCAGCATTTTCATTTCCATGACGTGAAGCTCCTTCGTGTGACGATAAAGTGAGTGCCAATATTCGCTACTATATCATAGAACCAGTTGGATTATGCTCATATATATCAACCCCTTGAATTTTGGTGGTATTTTGCGATCGTAGACAACACCTGTGACTTCAAGCCACTTCGCCCAAGCAGCGGTAATATGAGCATGAACATAGTGATCGATGCCACCAGACTCATACATAGTAGCTCCAAGGTACCTCAATTTATCTGACTTAACGTCTGGTTACAGAACGATATGGATGGTGCTAGAGTCCGAGCTCCCACAATATTTAATGATGTGACTCATAACCTTAATGGCCTAATAACTACCACAATCTTGAACACTGCCCCTGCCTTTGTAGGGATAATAGGGATTTTAAAGCATTCATTCCAGTGTTCAAGATATGTTTATAAACTTGGTGTGCTCATGCTTACTAATAAGCATGAGCACACCAAAAGAGCAAAAATGATTGCCACGATCGAAATGTCGTCAGGTCACACAACTTTTCGAATCTTCATGCGTCAAAAACAATCCCGAGTTTCATCAGGTGTTATTAGGGGAATAAGTCCAAGCTTAATAGGCAGTTCGATTGGAAGACTACATGGGTGCTGAGTTTTCAGCAGCTCCTGGAAGTAGCACCTCCATCTCTCCTTCACAGAGGTATGGGAAACTTTGACGTATACACACTTTGCGATATGTGGCGTCGAGCACGTATATTCCGCAAAATGTAGTTTTACACTTTTTTTAACTACGTACAATAAATATCGTATAGAAAAGAGAGGTTAAATTTAATATATATATATATATATATATATATATATATAAATATATATATATATATATATTAAAACATGTATATATATATATAAATATATATATATATACATGTTTTAATCTCTCTTTTCTATACGATATTTATTGTATATAGTTAAAAAGACTATAAAAATGAATAAATATATCAAGCTATGTTACAGAAAGCATCGTTTAATTTATTTATAGATCGTATCTACAAAAACCATTTTACACATCGATCAATTCCTGAAAAAGGAAATTGAAGTATTATATACAGCCTATGTACACGGTTCATATATCGGCTTTATATATGTACGTGTTAAGTGCTGCCGGAACTTCCATGTTGGAATTTATTTCGCTTAAAAATACCAAAAGCGTTTCGTATCCAACAAAATTCGTTCGATAAATAAACTGCAATACAGCCAGATAAATTAACCAGTAAAATTGTAACTCTCCATTAGCGAACGACCACTTGATTGTGATATTCATATGTTGGTACATGTGAACTGAACTAATGTATGCCTGTGTTTTTAATTAATATGAGTATACAGCTAAGTACCTATCAAATACTTCAAATATATAGATATAACGATGTTTACAGGAATAAAACACTGACTTCCTGTTTTTATTATATTGTGTCTTTGAAAAATAAAATATTCAAAATTTTCAATATATTTGTGTTACACTGGAAAATTAGCACAACAAACATATTTTTTATTATAAGTACCATAAACGTATATTATTTTTCTCCTATAAATGAATTCAATATTAATTGTTATAAACATAAAAAAGCTTTGTTACTGATCAATTCTAAAAACTCTTTCTTAAAAGTGTATTTGTTTTGTCAATAGAAACAATATCGAGAGATACTTCGTAATAGCTTTATTCGTATTTTATTTTATCGTATCGTTAATCCAGTATTGAGCTACGTTTCTACGACAAACTCAACTCAGGCTAATGCTACAAGATATGCTACGAAAACCCAGACATTGGGAATTAACATTTTCTCATAAGTGTGCCTTATTAGTCGTATGTCTATGTAATATTTTAGGAATTTTAAAAACAAATTAGTAAAAGGAGAAAGATCAAGATAAACATATAACATCGTTTATAATTTTGTTATATGTTATAATTTTAGAACGAAGTTCCTGAACGCTATGTGATAAGTTATAATTTTAGATGCTTTGATAGTTATAATTTAGTTCATGTATCGTAGTGAGCTTACTCCAAACAAAGATGGATTGCTTCTATTCCTTATTATTCGACAGTACCACATCGGCATAGTAATCATTCAGACACGTTAATTTCAAACAGAAATTCTCAGAATCACAAATAGCATAAGCAAACATGTCACAGCACATCAAAAAACTTAAATATACATTTTAAGTTGAAAAATAAACATGAAACCACAAGGAAATTCGTTCCTGACACAATTTTTTTTACATATTGTCCTCTATGTGTTTCTTTAAAATATTTGAAATGCTTTAACACATTTACTAAGAATAAACATTAAACCAAAAACTTTGTATTATTTTGTTTATTTATTCAATAAACCTCATATTTGGACGTATAATTTTTTTTTGGGTACTTCCTGTACCCAGTGTCACACTACATGCTCCACTTTCCTCCCAATTCGAAAAATTGCATGTTGAATGGTTTCGCCATTCCCCTAATTGGAAATCGAACCCATAACCGATCGCGTTTAGTCCGACGTTGTCCCACTGCGCCATTGGCTTAAAATAATGCAAAATCTCGTTTCAAAAATTGCTTTTATAAAAAATCGAATCCAAATATACTAGTAAATTTAACATTGCTTAATTATTTTGGCTATTTTTTTCTGTTCAATTAAGGCAGGTAGAGAAGAACGTCATCAGGTTCCTCGACAACAAGTGCGGCCTCGCTCCAAACAACGCTTTTTGTTCATTCGTATGAGTTGCTTGGTTCTAGTGCTTGCATTCTTTTCATTCAACAAAAAAAATAATTTTCGGTGAACGTAATTGCAGTTGGATTTAGCAAAAAAAATAAACTCAATAATACGTACGATATATTACAATTTTATAAAAGCTTAAAATATTCCCAATTAACGTGGAAATTATCATGAAATCGCAGTGAGGGCTAAAGTTGTCAATAATATAAAAGTCAGGCTTGTGTCGAATACTTTAAGATATATTTATGTCACTTTATTGCAGAATAGCTTCTGACTGTAAAGAAGTCGTAAGTTCAATCCCAATTTGGCGGAATGATTATCTTGAAATATTTTAGCCTTTGTGGTAAGTCAAAATATAACGTTTGGCTACGCTACTTAACATTCAGCAAAAAATATGAAGCTAAGAAAAGGGTCAAAGTATAAAATTCGTTCTAATGATATAATGCAAAAAACTAACAGATTGACACGAGATTGTAATAATAAGAAACATGAACTCTATAACTCTATCATATACATTCAGAAAAATCCCATTTATATATACTTTGGAGGAATTGGATATAACATAATCGAATTCATCTCAGCGCAAAATCAAATCTGGTAGTATGAAAAAAGATACAAATATTTTATCATGGTATATCTGTAGAGGTAAAAATAAATAAGGATCGGTAACATCCGAATAGAGAACCTAACATAAAGAACTACCCGGAATTGGCTTCTAGAGCGCTTAGATATTTTGTAACACTATACTCTTGCAGTTTTAATTAAAACCTCGCTTCAACGTAGTACATTTTCCCCTGAATTGCTAAAGCCTAAGTATGTGCTCGAGTTCTAATAAAATCATGGTTTGTTCTCTGAAATTCACATTAATTAGATGTTTAAATAGGTTAATTATTTATGTTAAAGCTAAAATTTAGATAATCTCGTTATTACGTTATATTTTCCACAAATATATGTTATTTCCCTAGGCTTTTTACAGCTTTTAATTTTGAAATTTATTCAATTTTTAAATTATTTTACAATTTGCATTTTTTCTCTATATAGTAATAATACGCATACGCAATAGTTTGTTTGATATTTTATTATGAATGGTTTCCCGGATGAAATTTAAGCTTACAACATTAACTCAAATGACAAGTTTATTATAAAAGCATTACTTTATACTCGTAGAGACATCCAAAAAAATTATTAGAATAATAATAACACACAAACTTTAATGAACTACTTTCTATTACCACCGTATCAACCAGCAGAGTATTATAGGCTTACTAGAAATAAAGAAAAAAGAAATATTACTTTATAAACACATACAAAAATATTATTTAACACAAATTGTACTGAGAGGCCGGTTGAGGCGTAGTGAGACAGCGTTCGACTGGTGCGATTCCCACTTGCAGGAGTGATTATATTTAAATTATTTCCATTTCCTCGCTCTTCTAAGACAAAACGCGGCGTTGAGGTCCTCCACTCAACACGCAATGTCTCGAATTCGGCAGGAAGTGAATTACGGAGTATCTTGACACTGACACTGGACAGGAAGTATTCTGTCGATCCTGCTATAGTGTTTCCCAATAGGAGTGATAGGATTTTAATACCTCACAGCCGCCATTTTAGTTGTTTAATATTTGACATTTGTATTGTATTGTATTTAGTAATGTTTGCCATTTAATTATGAATAGGTTTACGTTACCTCAACGTTTAAAAATTGTCTAAATTTTCTGTCAAAATTCGAGAAGTATTATCTCAACTCAAAGAGCATTTCGTGCTAAATATGGGCATCATGGTGCACCGCCTGAGCTCGCTATACGTCGCATAATCCAAAAAATGGAAAGTGAATATTCTTTGCATGATAGTAGACCACTAACACGACAGCGGACAGGCCGTAGTGATGAAAATATTGCCGGCGTATCAGCCAGTGTCGATGAAAATCAAAATGTATCCGTTCCACGACGTGCACAGGAATTGGGCTTATCCAGAATGACAACCTGGCAAATTTTACGTGTGCATCTTGACCTACATCCATACAAGATTGTGTTGGCACAAGAACTCAAGCCAGCAGACCATCGATTACGTCGTGAATTTGCTGATTGGGCGCTTGAAATGATGGAAACGGACACCGAATTTCATAGGAAAATCATCTTTTCAGATGAGGCTCACTTTTGGCTCAATGGTTATGTGAACAAACAGAATTGTCGTTACTGGAGTGAGTCAAATCCAAGAGTTCATGAAACACCATTACATCCTGAGAAATTGACTGTTTGATGCGGATTATGGTACGGTGGAATCATTGGCCCGTACTTTTTCAAAAACGACGAAGGCCGTACTGTTACTGTCAATGGCGGCCGTTATCGTGACTTGTTGAACGATTTTTTTTTCTGTTTTTTTTTAATTTCTAATTTTTTTTCTGAAGTTATTTCCCGCAACGGTCCTCACATTTGGCCACCAAGATCATGCGATTTAACACCCTTGGACTATTTTTTGTGGGGGTTTGTTAAATCTCAAGTATATGCCAATAAACCAGCTACGATTCAAGAACTTGAACGCAACATTCGAGCGACTATAGCGGCCATACCAGCCGAAATGCTGCATCGAGTCATCGAAAATTGGACCGATCGCATTCAGTATTTTTTAGTATAGTTTAAATCATAAATAGCATAAAATTTCCTATCAAATAAAGCCATTGAACATGAAATTCGAACATATATTATATGTTTTATTTTGATTTCAAAACATATTGTTCTTATTGCAAAACCCTTATGGCTATAAAACATGAAACTAAAAAAAGTTGTATACTTTATATTTCCACATTTATACATACACAAGATACTTATATTTTCAATTATAGCACGTTACATCTCATATAATGTAACAAGAAATATTTGATTTTTAAACAAATAACATAAAATTTTGATATGGATACTTCAACGTGTATTAACATAATAGAAAATTCGAGCCCACCTCTACATAATCCATTGACCCTCTTAAGAGGCGGGATTAAAATCACAATGAAATAGACCTTAATCGGAACCCCACGAACAAAATACCGGAATATTGAACAGAATTGAGATCGAAACGATTGAATCATTATATTTTAATACTTTTTCATTCGAACAAAATATCGATAATTTCGCAATTCACAGCGAATATGTATAAAGATATAATTAATTGAAATAATATATATATATATATATATATATATATATATATATATATATATATATATATATACATATATATATATATTGACACAAGGTTTCTTTAATGTGGAATAAAGTGTAAAGTGTTTTATATATATACAATGTCATATTTGAATGTGTTTTTAACTTATTAATTATAATAACAAATCTAAATATATCCTATATAAAAGTTAAATAAAATTGATACATTATTTATCAACAATTTTCTAAGAACATGATTCACGAATATAAGTAATATCACAATCGCGTGTACAGTCTGTAGTTATATATTGCCTATACTCGCCAGTCTCACTATACACGTTGTTATTTTGATCGCTGAAAGTATTTTTGTATTTTTTTTCAAACACTTATTTTTTTACACTGCACTGAGCTAGAACTCAGCAATCAGCACACAAAGTAAGCAAGTTCTAAAATTAATTATACCAAAAAAATATACTTTCCTATACTTTTTGCCCTGCCTTACTATGTGCGAGAGAAGCGTCAAAATAAAAAAATACCTAACGTAAAGTAAAATTTATTAACATCTAAATTCTTCCGTCGTCTTCAAACGTGAAAACACAAGCACCACTAAGTATTTAACAAAACGAGAAATACCTCCTCGTGCACGTAACTAGTGTGTTCTACGAGAACTTGTTCATTTGAGTCAGTGCAAAACTATTTTACTACATTGTTTGAATTACGATGCACTGTTAGAAATGTTTTCAAGCCACTTAATCTACTTTAGCTGATTGAACAATATATGTATGTATAATATGATTGTATGTCCGTGTACAGTATATAGATAAATACTTATAATTGAATAATAATTATATTATATTTCTGTACATAAAATGAGTACCTATGGTGTTACTTCCTGTTCGACCGAATAAAAAGCACAGCCAAAACTAGGGCACATAGTAATCTTACTAAGTAGGTTTCTTGGAGAGTTTAGAATAGCGTTAAAATAAAATTTGTCAATATTACTATGGCAGCAGGATAGAACGGAATTTAATGTTCCAACTGAAAATACAAAACATGGAAAAGGAAAGTGTGGTTAAGATCTTCACAAAGGAAATTGCAAATATCTTAAAAACGCAGGTTTAATTTTTCTACGAAAATTTTGAGTATATTGGAATAATAAACAGTAGATGAATCAAAACATATACATATTTGGCTAGTTTTGCTATGATTGCATTAGATTATAAATGAACTAGTAAAATGAAAAGTAAAGTTTTAACTGTTAACCTCTTACAAAATTTTTGTATCCGATAAAATACTATAATAGTAATCTGATAGACTTCTGAATTTCGTTTCCCGAGAGTGCAGAGAGTCGAGTTCCTTCTATTGACTTATTGAATTTAAGCTCAAACTGGAAAGGTTCTTGCAATCGCGTGTAGAACTTAATATGATCTACAAAACCTTTTACTACATAGCAAATACTATATTATGTTTGAAGATATCATCGACGTAACTCTATTACACTTATAAACAAATAATTACTATAATTTTATTAATCCTTTGCAATTTTATTTCTATATAAATGAAAGAGCTATGTACATATTACAACATATTTCAAGTTGACAATATTTTTTTTAAATATGATTCTTTCCCACTTACTTTCCAAGGAAGAAACGAAGAAAAATTTTCAAATACCTTAAGCCTGTCGGATTACGTGGACGTGGGATCAAAAATAAATTATTTTAAATTTCGCTAGATTTACGATTTTACGACAGTCAGAAACGTATGTAGTTCATTGATCTCGCCTTACTCTCTTTATAATTATATACATGTATATCTGCTTTTAAATCATACACTTAACTGCACATGCAGTAAATTTTATTCGACAACGCTAAAAAAAATCGTTGCAACTAAAATACGCCATTACCACCGCAGCGACAAGTGCCTCTGCGCTTCAAGCTCTGCCTTTGTTAACTCGCACGAGTCGGCCGCTTGCGTTTTGATTCTATACAAAACAATAGACGCTATACAGGTATACCTATGAGGAAATTTAAAAATTTGACTTACCATGCAAATAAGATTTCATAATGAATAACGTTCCAAATAAATTATATTTTACATGCCGACATTTGTACGTATTTATGAAATTTTGGATACCACTGGTGTACGTACGTACATATATATGTTTCACATATGATACGATGTTTATTTTTTGAAATAATGATATTTATTTTTTTATAACTAAAAAATTCTATATACAAATAAAATGCCATGTAAACCTATTTCATAAGTACACACAATTCACAATTTTATGTAAGTTATATAAAGAATTTCAATAATATTTCATAAAAGTGATTAGACGGTTCTCGCATAAAAATCTGCTGAGATAACTTTTTCAAAAGCGCAAAGTAAGTTACAATTATAGAATCTCATCGGATTGCCGAAGGTAAAGAACTCGCACGACTTCTTTTGCCATTTAGTTATTTTATAATAGTGCTCTTTTGCAGTTTTAATTAAAATGTCGCTTCAACTGCGTACGTTTTCCCCTGAACCATTAAAGCCTAAGTAGGCACTCAAGTTTTAACATAATCGTACCTCGTTTTGTAGAATTGGTATGAGTACGTATAAAACCAGGCAGATACTCATTTCATGCTATTTTATGCCCTCAGTCTACCACTAAATTTATAACAGAAATACAATTCTGCTCTAACATGGCTCAGTTATCACTTTTCATTTTCATAACAATGACGATGGGATTAAATCCCACTACGTGATATATACGTATTTATTATCTAAGATATTTCAATGTCCGATGGTAAATAATACAATTGAAAGTTGATATTGTAAAGAGAAGAATGCAAGAGAGATATGAAAGACTGTTGTTGGAGGCCCATGGAGGTTTTATGCCTAGATAAGAATATATGGATTAGATTTTTTTCTCCGAGTGATTACGGTAAAATTGTCATAATAAGAATGAAGAAGAACGTGCTCAGGTCGGGCACGTCGAGAGGATGAGTGATGACAGAATGATAAGAAAGATATACGAAGTAAAAGTGAGCGGTACGAGAAGTCGTGAGAGAATGTTTGTCTATCAAAAACACAGCATCCAGGATACTGGAGTTATGTCACATGAAAACTATGAGGACGCCTCCTGAGGCAAAAATGAAAAAGGATAAAAAACAACACAATTGTGCATTCCACTAACTCGTATAAGTTAACCACAATATTATTTTAACAGTATCATAACAACAAATATGATATATTCAGATTGAAACAAATAAGATTTTTTATACTTTCAAGAGTTAAACTTAAATTTAATTTCCTACGTATAGAAAATATCATAGCGAAAAGAAAAAAAAATGCTTTTATTTGTAGTTATACGTTCATTTCACATATTCCACCGCCAACGCGACGTAGAACTGATTAACCGAGAGAATTGTGTTCGACTGCTGCTCTACGCGCACTCTATTACTGCATGGAGTTGGATAAAAAATCGACTTTAATTAAGGTAAACTGAGCTTGTTTAAAAAGCGAATTTTTATATATGAATTTATTTTAAACAAATTCAGCGCTTGCTGCTGTAGTATGTTTTAATGTTCATATATTTTTTTTATTTATAAATAAAAAGTATTGCATTTTATATTTTCCTGGCGCTCAATTGTATAACGTTAAACATTTGTAGAATGAAATGCTCTAATTTTTTGGTGCGAATAAATTAAAATATTTGAAATAATTTGTTTAATATACAAAGAGAATTAGAGATTCTCCGCTTTGGTTCGTTTCTGGTAATTAAGAGCCTTTGTATACGATGTCACAGAAAATGGCTGATAATACGTTGATTTTATATTTTTTATTAGAAATCAATTATTAAATAAAATATTATTAAATATTCAAATAACTTTAAGTACCAAAAGTCACTCTAATTCAACATAAGTTAAAAGATGATCAATGATTAATAAGGTATTAAATCAAAAAATAGCCTGCATTGAATTTGTAGCAACAATCAATAAGTTTTGTTATATTCTAACGGTACTCCAGTGGTGACAGCATTTTAAATTATTGTGTACATCACAGAGACATTTACAACATTATCCTTTACAATATCTTAAAAATTGTAGCTATAAACTATTTTAACATAAAGATTTTTTACACATTTGAGAACTTTAATAAAATACAATCCCTTAAGAACAACATGTGCACTATGACCAAGTGAAACTAGGCTAATTAGTTCAAACATATAAAAAATTGTAAAGAAATCATATGTTACAAAAATTAAACATAAAAATTTTACTACTGTAGTACTGCTGCTAGTTATTAACGATATACAAACAACGTTGACCTTTTTCGGACAAAAATGAAAATATGATTTTTATTTTTCAATAATAAGCCAAATTCAGATATATATTAGAAATATTAATCATATCTTTTGTGTACACAACTATATGAGATATATAACTATGAGTATATAAAATTATACTATAGATATATAGTAAATATTTTATTATAACGTTCATACTATTCTATTAATACTTAAAGTTATTTCTGCTACAGGAAGCTTAAAGTTAACTTAAACTTAACGTAAAGCTCCTTGTTTTTATTTTAAGTTTCTTAATAATCTGATAAGTAACTCTGTCCCCAGCTTGTGACGCCCATATCAATTACCCTGCGTACTTCACGTGTATGAGGTCTTTTCTTTGTAATTAGCGCAAAAAAAAAACAGGAACTTGCTTAAAATCACTAACCTATTAACTTAGTAGTCCGGGAAAGGACCCCAGTCTCGTGATATAGTAATATTGAATTCGGACAAAAGTGTATATTTTTAAATAAATTCGTAGTTTTGGTCATAAAAAGATGCAAAATTATCTTATAATTATAAAGAATCATTATAGTGATTTGTTTGTATTAACATATAGGTGGATACAAGGGAAGCTAATAAAATCAAACGTCATATAAGTAAATTTATATTAATAATATAAAGCGGAAGAGTTTGTTTATTTGAATGCGCTAATCTCGGTATCTACTGATTGAAATTGAAAAATCCTTTCTGCGTTAAATAGCCCAATCATTGAGGAAGGCTATAGGCGTTAGATGATAATTTACGTTAATCCCTGATTACAGGTACTTTATTCGCGCACGACTGTATTTTATTCGCACTTTGCAGTCCGTACTAGTTAACATGAAATTAGTGCGTGAAAATCGCTAAAATCTAAGAACTTATATTACACTTGTACTATATATAATAAAACCATTACCAACCAAAAACCAACCAAAGAGTCCATGTGGTAATAGTACAGAAAATAGAGATTTAACCAAACAAAACAATGTAATTAATGGGGAAAACAAAAGTGAAGGTGTAATAAAGTGGAAATGAAATAGAGTTAGCGTCTTCAGAGAGAAATAGCTGAACAACGTCGTTAAGCTTCGTAATGCAATTTGAGGGTAACGTTTTTTGGCACAACGAAATTAACTATAAAAAGAGTACGTATATAAATTAAATTACATACATTTTAACACAAGGAATGTTTCTAGGTGGCATACTAGTATTAATTTTGTAATTTCACTTTATTTTTATTATAAGATTTATGACGATATTGTAATGTATTTAAAGTATTAGTAAATGTTGTCCAAGACAACTTGGTGTCCAAACATTCCACGACTGCTTTTTTTTATTGACACTGCCCAAGACCGAGACAGTTATGTAACGATTTTGGGCGAAAAACAGTTGAGTTAAGTGGAAAACTCTTATTGCAATCAGCTGGTTTTCTATTTACCCTGCTACGCGGAACAAAATACGTGAAACTAAAAAAAATATTAGATAAATGGTACTAAGCTACCTTAATTAGGACATTTAAAGATATTGGTGTTTAAAAACTCATTAGTTTCCAAAAAGTATAATTTAAACAAGTTTTATTGAAGATTTCTTTTGTGTCGTTTATTAGGCATCAATTGAAATTTTCAAGTTCATTAGGACGTATACATAGAATTTGAAATATTAAAAGTTTTCTAATATTTTTTATAATTAAGGTATTTTTCACTATACTTCAATTTTAGATTTATAAAATAAAGACCCACATATAGACAAAATCGTGGAAAAGAAACTTAACAAATTAAAATTAAAAATATTTTACTATGATATCATCATCAAGCATTTGGTGATGAGTTCCAGTTCAATGTCATGTAAGCCAGCTTTCCCTTTCCTTCCCGGGAAAGGATGGGTGGGCACCCATCCTTTCCCTCAGAGTTTAGTGGTTCTGACAGTTATGGCTGTCGAGGCCGCTACACTATTCCCTTTCACTTCCATCCCAAGGCCACAATGCATCCACAACTCTAATGTTGTGGTGGGCCTTTTGCTCGTTGGCCTTATTTTTCTATAAAAAAACTCGACGACGTCCACTGTTATACAGAGGTATCCCCGATAGCATGCCAGTTAGGATGCCTACATGTCTTCCCGCAAATCTGTTCAGGCCATTTTTAACATAAATAATAATAATTATTATTTACGAATGATTATACTTAATTCATTTTAATTAAAAAAAATTGGCGGAACAAAACGCGGCGTTGATTTCCGTCATTCAACAAATTGCCTTTCAACGTCTCAAATTATAACGAAAAACAGAAGTTGACGAAATAAAGCGTAATATTTCATTTATTTTCTTATTTCCCTCATTTAAAACTAAGCCTAACCACCAAGCTTGCTAATAAGATTCGATTACTGTCTGTATGCACTTAATTTTTGTAAATAAAAATAATTTTCTTTATTTATAATATGTTTAACTATCGTGAAAGCTAAAGAACTTGAAGTAAAAGACAATTTTCATATGTCATAGATATGTAACAGTGTCTAGCGTTACATCTTGTTATCGACAGCACTCGGCGACACGAACTGAATTTATTTAAAAACTCATCTCCCCTGGTCACGTAACTAATGTTATAAGATGTCGATCCCACACCAGTCTGGTTTCTCAATCTTTAATCTCTTAGAATAGCTACTGAGTGCCCCTTACATGTAATAAGATATGTACAATCAAATAGAAAAGTTCTTGATATGTTTATGATAGTCGACGTACATATAAGTAAATGTATATTATTTTGGGAAATAATTATATACTTAATAATTTATATATATATATATATATATATATATATATATATATATATATATATATATATATATATATATATATGTATATATCGTAAATTACTAAAAACATTTTAATTTTTTTTTACTTTATATATTTTTACTTGTAATTCAGTTTTTAAAAATTTCTGCGGCTTCATATGCGGCCTCAAAAGAAATCATTTTCATTCAAACATTTATTATGAAAAATCGTTAACATAATTTGATAAAGAATCAAACCACACCAGTCTGGTTTCTCAATCTTTAATCTCTTAGAATAGCTACTGAGTGCCCCTTACATGTAATAAGATATGTACAATCAAATAGAAAAGTTCTTGATATGTTTATGATAGTCGACGTACATATAAGTAAATGTATATTATTTTGGGAAATAATTATATACTTAATAATTTATATATATATATATATATATATATATATATATATATATATATATATATATATATATATATGTATATATCGTAAATTACTAAAAACATTTTAATTTTTTTTTACTTTATATATTTTTACTTGTAATTCAGTTTTTAAAAAGTTTTTTCTGCGGCTTCATATGCGGCCTCAAAAGAAATCATTTTCTTTCAAACATTTATTATGAAAAATCGTTAACATAATTTGATAAAGAATCAAACCACACCAGTCTGGTTTCTCAATCTTTAATCTCTTAGAATAGCTACTGAGTGCCCCTTACATGTAATAAGATATGTATAATCAAATAGAAAAGTTCTTGATATGTTTATGATAGTCGACGTACATATAAGTAAATGTATATTATTTTGGGAAATAATTATATACTTAATAATTTTTATATATATATATATATATATATATATATATATATATATATATATATATATATATCGTAAATTACTAAAAACATTTCAATTTTTTTTTACTTTATATATTTTTACTTGTAATTCAGTTTTTAAAAATTTCTGCGGCTTCGTATGCGGCCTCAAAAGAAATCATTTTCATTCAAACATTTATTATGAAAAATCGTTAACATAATTTGATAAAGAATGTGTAAAATAAATCAAAATAAAAAAGATTAGTTAATTTTTTAAATATAATTTTTAACAAAGGTAATAAGGCCGAGGCCAAAAAAAAGTAATACACCGTCATTACAAGCTTCATGGATTGACAGCAAGAAATCCGCATGTTCGACAGTAATAGATTTCATTTTCACAAATATATAAAGAAAAATCAGTTGCTCGAGGGCTCACACCGGCATTGATTGGGAGCAGCATCCGAATCCCCAGGCACTGCATGAAATCCATTAGGTCGTGTACATAATGACTCAGATTTCGTTTCTAACAGCCTATAAAATATTTATGTTACTACCAAGCCTTTCATAGTGTAATTTGTGTAGAACATAAAAATTTATTTATTTTATAATCACGAGTGCAAATTCAATAAATATAGTATTTTCTTTATTTATGCTTATATCCCGCATAGCCGAGTAGAGTAAAAGAGTCTAGTTTCAAGATTCGAAAATTTGATACCATTGCGTGTTGAGTAGTGAAACTCAACGCCAGACTTTGTCTTAATAGAGCAAGGAAGTGAAAATAATTTCAAATTTAATCACTCCCCCAATAGTAATCAAACCCACAACCGATCGCTGTTATAATCAGACGCTAGTTACTCTACACCACGACCGTCCTTTATTTTTCAAAGGCATACAATATATGTTACGACATCCAATTAATGTTAGAATACAGCAGTTGTTTTAAAGCAGTATATTTTTACACTAGATATTGTTTATTTCCCTCCTAGAATGCGAGAAATAATGAATATATTTTTATTTAAGAAAAAACGAATAAATAATATATACAAATTGACTTACAAACTACAGTTGTAATATATGAATCTTTTCAGCTACCAGAGGATGCAGTCAAAGAGCTACGGGCCTTTATAGGCTGAAATAACTCAAGTATGTAGGTTTTGGTGATTGAGGAGTGAGTGAAGAGAATATTTTTAAAAAAATCCTAAATAAAATAAAAAAAGTAAGGCTTTATATTTTCAGCCGAAATCAAGGAAGATACGACGAAATATTCAAATTAAGTTTAGCTTAAGGTAAAATTTGTTAGGTATATATATTTTTCGTGTATTAAACGCAGCTTTACATATTTCCAATATCCGCCGCGACAACATACACATACATTCTCATACATACTGGGTAATAAAATATACTTCTCAGTACAGCGAATCAAGAAACTAGTGTGAAGGTGTATTTTCTTCTTTGGTACTATTATATCATACTCGTTTTATTAACATTCCAAATGTCAACAGAAAAAAAAGACATTAGGCAAAGGCAAAACACAATATAATTTCCAAACGTGTATCACAAATTGCAATTACCTCCGCTCCATTTTGTGTTAATTGTAATAACATCATTATTATTACATTGTCTACTAAAATAATAACTTTAGTATTACTAAGATTTAGTATTTTATTGTTTAAAAACATAATATGTGTTATATTATGCCCAAATCTATGCAATATTTTAGAAACGTTTATATATTTTCATAGTTACATTTGTAATATACCATTAATTTACAAATAATACGATAAAAATTTTTTAAAGTAAGTACACGTGTGTCTAAGCATAGCTATTTTAAATAAGGATATTATTTAAAGTCGTAACAAACACTCTACGAATATAACGTATTGATATATCGAGTAAATTAAAATAATATGCCAGAACGAGCACAAGTGATGTAGCACAGCTGCATGGCCGGTAACAATTCTAGCCACGGATAAACAAAGGAAGATTTTTTTTGTTATATTTTTTACTACGCTTCCACAACGCAGTTAGGACGTCTCTGACTATTTTTTTTACTATTTGTACTCAGTGATCGATTAAACTTCATAGCTTAAAATACTAAATAAATATGAATAATTTTATTTAAATTTTAATTGCACATTAGGTGCAAGATGAATTGTTTCATACTCAATGCTATTCGCAACATGCGCAGATAATCCAGGAAAATTCTTGTTTTATGTAGAAATAGAGTAAAGGTAAAGTAAAATATTCTTTATTTTATACAACTAAAAAACATAATTAATTGGAACGATCTCTTCCAGGTAACCTTTGAGAGAGAGACGTCTAAAAAATATATCTTTAATAATATCTCTACATCAATTGTTATTTGAACTTACGAATATATTTTAATTTACAGTCTTGCAAATGGTATTGGGCAACGTTGGCCATTTTTACCTAATTTTTAAATTCCAATCTATATATGTGACAATGAAGCATTAGTTCGTGGAGATGTACTCGAGACGTTCTATTTAAATCAGAGATGTCTCGACACGTCTCGTATTCTCGTTCGCAGTTTAGCAATTTAGATTCAACCTATAACTGTTTTGACCTGACATTTAATTTATCTTCCATGAATTCCTGCATATGAATCAAAACTTTATGAATTTTATATAATAAGAAGACATATTAAAATCAGTTTCGTACGTTAGTGTACAAAGCAATAAATGTTCGACATGTCGTGCTTTGTGACTCGCACACTTACTCCCACCAATCTTATTGTACTTGCGGATGATTATTTCCTATCACTATATTTAAATTACGAGAAGGATTTTTGGTATAATAAATAATGCTACAAGTAATTTTAATTACAATTAATTAATTTCTGTACTTATACTATATATGGGGTTTCCCAATAAGAACAATATGTTTTGAAATTGAAATAAAACATGTGTTGAACATATAAACATGTAACGACAATTCTGTTTGTTCACATAACCATTGAGCCAAAAGTGAGCCTCATTTGAAAAGATGATTTTCCTATGAAATTCGGTGTCCGTTTCCATCATTTCAAGCGCCCAATCAGCAAATTCACGACGTAAACGATGGTCTGCTGGCTTAAGTTCTTTTACCAACACAATCTTGTATGGATGTAGGCCAAGATCCATACGTAAAATTCGCCAGGTTGTCATTCTGGATAAGCCCAATTCTTGTGCACGTCGTGAAACGGAAACATTTTGATTTTCTTCGACACTGGCTGATACAGCGGCAATATTTTCTTCACTACGGCCTGTCCGTTGTCGTGTTGGTGGCTATCGTTCAAAGAATATTCACTTTCCAGTTTTTGGATTATGCGACGTATAGCGAGCTCAGACGGTGCACCATGACGACCATATTTAGCACGAAATGCTCTTTCAGTAGAGACAATACTTCTCGAATTTTGATAGAAATTTGGACAATTTCCAAACGTTAAAGTAACGTGAACTTATCCATCATTAAATGGCAAACATTACTGAACACAAAACTACACAAATGTTAAATGTTAAACAACTAAAATGGCGTCTGTGAGCTATCAAAATCCTATCATCCCTATTGGAATATTTACTTATGAACTATAGATGAATTTTAATATTTTCGTTATTTATATTACAACATTATTCTTAAATTGGCAAGCCAATACATTTTATTTTCGAAACGTTGATGTGTAGTGAAGCTCAACGCCGATATGCGAGAAATTATCTAATATGAAACCAAAAGATGCCGGTTCGAGTCTCGGTTATTTTTCTCTTTTTTTTACCTTTGTTGATAAAGGACATCTAATTTTTATCTCAATATATTTTATATAAAAATCACTAATTCCAACTCGTGCCTGCGACTTCATCCGTATGGATTGTAACGTCTTTAAATCTTTACTTCATAATTCTAAGATAAAGTAACCAAGTTACTCCATAGTACCTCAGCTAGTGAAAGTGCCCGAGAAATACCCGTTAAAGTTAGTCCAGTCGTTCAAGAGATTAGCTGGAACAAACAGACAGATAGATAAAAATTGTAAAAAAATATATATTTTACTATATTTACTACAAAAACTCGGTCATCCAGTTATTTTCTTATAAATATATCTTTGACAATTTAATATTATTATTTTGTTTCGTTTCTATGTGCAATCATTACTTACTAGGCTCCCACAATAAACTATAATATTATTTTATTAAAGAATAACTATTTCATCTAGGTTTTGATAACCTTCTAATGCTAAATATTCAATATAAAAAACATACGGATAGGTTTGATTTAACCAAATTATAACGGATCGCTGGTTCCCAACCAGTAAAGATAGGGTAAGGAATACAAATTTCGGCTGCAATCCGACCACCTTGACTTGATCTTTGATATTTTAGTCACTAAACATTTTTGTTCATTACACTCGTCGATAGTAGATGTCGAGAGATCATCGTACACTGGTCGTAAGGATAAACCCAGAAGTCGACCACCTGAGATTTCAATTTCGCTTCTCGGAATAAATTTGTTCGATATTCTTAGTTACTGGTGGAAATTGTTGGGAATAATATTTTATGATACTTTTCTGAAATATTTTTTCTGAAAACAATAGAAAATTTTAGTAATATTATTCTTTTGGTTAAGTTATAACTATGGGTCATACCACATAATCGTTAAAGGCGACGTGTCTTACTTACTGCTTTATCAGATTCTTTCTCTTTCGTTAATTCGTGAAACCAAGAAAAGATTCACTCAATACAGTAATGTAGTTATTGAAATATATACTTATGCTGATTAATGTAAAGTAAACATTAATTCCTTTAATTATCTTGATTTGAAAGAAGTTAAAATAAATAACATAGTAATATTCATTGAATTACAGCTCTTGCGTATTTTCAGATATTATAATTAAAAACGTACCTGAAGCATATTAGTTAAACTAGAACACAAATTCTTCTAGAAATAATTTTATTTAAAATTTTTACTCTCCATATCTTTTACCACTTATGGCTTATGAGATTTTTTCTGAATGTATTTTTTCACTTCATATTCTATATAAAGATATACGTCCAAAATCTTTTCAAATAGCATTAATTTTCTGTAAGACCTTACGTCAAATTATGTAATTTATATTATACAATACATTCATACAATGGAATTTTGTTTTAGTCGTGTATATACACTCAGACGCTGTGAGTTCGATTCCCTCTCGAGGTAGTTATTATACTTAAATTATTTTCACTTCCTCGTTCTGGTAAGACAAAGTGCGTCATTGTGTTAAAGTTTAATACGGAGTGTCTTGACACAAGGTACTTTCTGTCTACTCTGCTATGCGAAATAAAAACGTGCAGCTAAAAAGAGATGCTTAAATATTTGCTAAATCTACTATATATACTAATTGTAAACGTGATTGTGAATGCGAAATACCCATTCAGGGAAATTATCATATTTATAATATTTAGTATTTTTAAAGTGTTATTCCAATTAGAAATCATTTTTTAAAAATATTTTCTAATCCTAAGTGTGAAGTAACACTTTAAAAATAGTCAATATTAAAATAAAATAGCAATCTCTCTTGTTAAGTGATTATTTCTTAATAACCTTTAAGTACATAGTAGAAATTTGTAAAAATCTCTCCACATGCTAACGACATAAATAAGTTGTAACAAATGTATAAGAATTTCGATGCAGCTAGTATGTAGTAGAACGCATGGCTCAGCGGTCAGAGCGCTTGGACGATATTCAAGAGGCGCGGGTTCGAATCCCGCTGCATTCAAATTTTTATACGTTTTTTCAAATGTATCATATTTATAATTTATTTTCATTTTCTCCGCTCTAGTAAGGCAAACTAGAGCAGAGAAAATGAAAATCTAATAAAGTCTATGTCAAACAGGTAGTTTCAACAGGCAACGTCTCGATTTCGGATGGGAAGCAGTCAACGGAGTGTCTTGGCTACCCTGTTATGCGGGATAAACCGTGAAACTGCTTTTTAACCGATATGTTAGTTTTCGATCTTTAACATACTAGTACGGAGTAGTCATGTAGTAGAAGTATTGTAGGAGAGTTATTTTTATTAAAGCAGAAAGAAATAAGAAATAATAAGAAATGATTTGCCAACACAACAAATAATAGATTTCTAATAATTACATCCTTTTCGTCATCATATCGACATTGAGCGTACAGAATATGTTCAGTATATTAGAAAACCTAATAAATTTCGTACGTGAGGCGACGCGATGGCACGCCAGATCAATCGGAACGAAAACCTTTATTTTAGCTTATTGTCCCTTCAGGCCAGAAGATTCGTTATATTCTTTTCTTTTATGTGCAGAATACAATCAGGTCTCGTATAATGTTTTGTAGTTGTTTAATATATGTCTGTTAATAATTATTCAAAATCCACATTTCAGGCATTTTATTATGTTATAGATATTTGCCAAATTTCAGTCTTCTATGCCAAATAGCTTTAGCTGTGCGTTATGTGATCGAACGAAATCCTTACGAAGTACCATATTTGGTAGTACATTACGATAATTACAGGTTCAATATTCAAGTTAATTGGAATTATAATTTGTTTGTATATAATTTTGTTCCTCAGTACATATGTTTATTTTTTCAGTCTCACTGTAAGTTTCTTTCAATCCTATAAATAATATTAAAAAATGTTACTGTAATATTTTTTTAAACCATATTAAATCGTAGAACTTCTTATTAATTAATTATTAATCTTTACTAAAAATTGTTGATAAATGTATGACGCATATAAAAATATGAAATCTGTTTTATAAAGCGTAATATATACATTGTAATAGCAAAAAAGCAGTTTAAATTGAAAATATCAATCATAAGATGTTTATAATAATTGACGATATATACCAGGTGACCATATTAAATTCTAATCATTGTGACGTAGTTGACATGAATATATAAGATATGCGCAGTACCTTTGAGTTAGAATCAATGAATTTATTAAATTTATATTATACTCATTCTCTGGCCCTATCAAAGTGCGGCGTTTAGTTTAGCTACCAATGGACAAAGAATGTTTAGTTAGTAACAAGCAAATATTAGGCATATGTAATTTAGAGTTTGAACTCAACATCTATTGTTTTAGGTATGAAATGAAAAAAATCGAAAAAATATAAATATTTAATGCTAAAATATGAATTTAAAAGTAAATTTTGATTTTAAGGCCAATTTGTATATATTAAATGGCTTTCTATCTATGAATACACTGTAGGGTATGTCAGATACAAGGAGATAAAATAACAACAACAAACGATCGGCCAGACGATACAATAAAACCATTTCAGCAACAAATGTTAGTTGTCTCGAACAATATTTTTCTGTGAAATTTAAATCAAATTGTAAAGGAACATGTTTCCAACGACTGAAAGACTGAACGCATTAAATCTGTCTGAAACGAGTCAAACGTACTTAGCACAGCCTCCGTCCCGAGATTTTTACGCAAGCACCATTTACATTTAATTAAATTCTTACTGTTTAATTTGTCTCCGCTGCTTTGCGAGTTATTGCGACCATTCAAACACAAGTTTTAGCTCGTAAAACGATGTAGCATGACCAAAATTGTACGAAACGAATGCCACTTCTTTAAATTTCTTATTATTTAAGATCTTTGATTTTCGTGATTTTTACACACATTAAATTAAACTATTTTAAACAGATGAAGATCATTTTTATTTTGGTATTCGAAAATACATTTTTGAAAAAGTCACGTTTCGAACACTTCACAGTAGTCTATGGTCACAGGTAGACTGAAGTTGGATTCGTATGTCAGTTTTGTATAAAACCGACAAACAAATGCCACCTCAGAACCTCAAAACCTCAAAATGTGTTTTCGATAACCAAAATATACGCGATCAATGCGCTTAAAATAGTTTCATTTTACATTTCTTAGTACTGTCATTTTTGTCTTGTCAATCATATAAATGTTTAACGTATATAACTATATACACTATTACTGTTACTATGTACATAATAACAATTGCAACCGATATAATAATTTTACTTAAACATAATATATACGACTGATTAGCTTATCCGTAACACGCATTTCAATTGAAATACAATACAAATAAAACTATGAAAGACATTAAGGGATGCTTTCTCTTTATTCTAGTCATCGTTGTAAATATAGGAGATTTGTGCCGTTATAATATTAAATTGCCATTAGATTCTGCGTTTAATTTTGCAATGGCAAGATTAAATACACTGACAACATCAGTACTATACTCTTAAGCTCAACAGCTGTTATATGTCCTTAAATATAAAGATTCTAAAGTGAATAACCATGGAAAACCAATGTCTAAGGGTTTAATAAGATCTTTGGTTTACGCAATTTTTATACATCTGAAATAAAACTATTATAATCAAAACATTCGAGTACATTTTGGTACCCATATTAGTGACAAACTAATTATCACTATAGAAATAGTAATTGACCTTAAAAGGCAAGGGTCATTTGAGGCCGGTTGTGGCGTAGTGGAACGGCGCCTGACTAAAATCGGGGTCCGTTGTGTGTTATATATTTAAATTATTTCAATTTCTCGCTTTTGTGAGACAGAAAGTGTGAAATTAAAAAAATAATAAACTTTAATAATACCTATATATTATTCAATAATTCCGACAAATAGTTTCGCTCAAGTTCCCTGGAAGCAATTATGAAAATTAAAACTGAATATATTTCGAGCATCAAACGTATTCATTCGTAAAAATCACTGCGTTGTCTGATAAAAGCACGACATTTTATTGATGAAATTGGCTTGAAGCGTTCACGGTGACAGAACAAAACTTTGTTAAAGTAATTGCTTTGCGTATGCCTTGTATAAAAAACACATGTTTGTTTGAATTGGCTGTAAGTTAAAAAATGTCCATCGTAATACCTTCATCATATAAACGATTATTTTAATAAACCTTACATAATATTACATAAATATGTATCTCCCTATTAAATCAATTAAAAACATAAGCGGATGAGTTCATTTTCGTAATCACAAATTGTATGTTAAAACGTCTTCAGACCATATTGGTACTATCGGAATTACCTGTTTGTTAATTTATCATTTACATTTTATTTTTTTATATACTGCCTTGGTCAATGCATAGGTATGAATTGAAATAATGACTACGGACGTGGTTTTCAAACGTCAACCGAGGTCTCACCCGACCTCTTGTACCACTACTCACTTTGGCTTCATAAATCTTTCTTACCATACTTTCATCACTCATTCTCTCAACGTGCCAAAACCACCTGAACACGTTCTTCTTCATTCTTACTATAATATTCGCGCTTACACCAGCCATTCTGCGTATATTCTCTCTGCATATACGGTCAGCTAAACTGACTCCGAATACCCGACGAAGAGATCTCATCTCTATCGCATTCATCTTTCTTTCATTCCTCCTTTGACACACCCAGCCACACACTGCAACAACGTGTTTGACACACACTGCTGTATAACAACATCGGTATCAGTACTGCATTGTGAACACCCTTCACACCCTTCTTTCAGATTGGTGACCAATGTATGTAACTCGCATTCCGATGATGCAATTAGCACTGCATCATCTGCGTACAACATACAATTAACTGTCAAACCACCAACTTTCACTCCTATGTCATTTTCTTTCACTCCTTCAAGACAGCTATCTAAATACAAATTGAACAGCTAAGCTGGCATGGCGCAGCTCTGTTCGACACCCGATTGAATATCAAACTGAGGCGACATGCCAGTTCCTACTCCTACACAGGCTAAGTGATCTCGATAAAGAGATTTTAAACCCTACAACAAGGGTCCGTTCAAATTATACCGGGGCAGTATCTCCTATTATTTCTTTCTTACAACCCTGTCAAATGCCTTTTCTAAATCTACAAAAGCACAGAAAATTTTCTGGTTTACAGCCAAAAACTTTTCCGCGGTCATACGTAGTGAAAAGACCTGATCCATGCACCCTCTTCCAGGTCTGCATCTACACCTCCTTGGGCCTCCCATAAAAACCTTTCAGATCTCTCTTACATTCTTCTCGATCGAATTTTAGCATAAATTTACTGCTCAAGCTAATTAACCTGATAGCCCCATAGCTTGCACAGTCTATCTGTGAACCTTTGCCTTTATATAAAGGCACGATGACTGCGCCTCGCCAATCATCCGGGACCTCTTCCGTTTTGCAGTATAAATTTCATATAAAAAAGAACAGGTCCAAGATGCGCGGCCCACCATATTTAATGATCTCTGCAGTAACTCCATCTGCTCCCGCTGCCTTACCACATTTCAGACTTCTCATAGCATTCTAGAGAATTCTATACGAAGTCGCAAGATGGCGAAGTCGGTATTAAAGAAGTAGAGTTCTTTAATACCCATTTTGCCATCTCCTATATCATGACTCAGCATATTGCTGTCGCTTAAGACAAGAGAAATTAAAATGTCTTAACACTGCGTTCTTTCTGATTACCCTGATATGTGAGTGAAGCTGAAATAAACATGTATAAAATATGCATTAAATTCCCCGGTCAGATAAAACAATGAGTCGTTTGAATTTTGACATCAAACGTAATGATTATTTAGGTAAATTGGGAATATTTGGAAAGTAAGGAAAAGACAATATTTACCATATAAGTAGCGGAGTGCAAAATTCTACCAGTTTAGTGCACCTATATTTTTATATGAACCGCGGTCACTCCACGTTTTATTGCACGCTATAGCTTCGAATAGCCACGGTAGCGTGAAACAGACAGGGGGTAAGCCACCACCACTCGCCTCGCCTTTTTTAATATTTTTGAAAGCATAAATTATTACGTAACTCTTAATTATATATTTATTAAATTAATTTTAAATTCCATATTTTTATTATGATAATAATGATTAAAAAATGACATTTACCCACTATCTGCATTTTTCCTCATAAATAAAGAGATATTACTGTAAGATTTAAATCAAAATATTTTTATATGAATTAATTTATATGTGGTTTTTGTTTTTAATTGAATATAACAAGAAATTTAAATTGTTTACGAATGGGATAAATAATAGGATTGAAATGTTTGTGCAACTCGTTAGCGAGCGCTGGCTACGATGAAGCAATTTCCGACGTCTAAAACTGTGAGTCGGTGTTTGTTGATAGCTCGCCGATATGGCGTTTGTTCACTACTTCAATACCATTATGATCTGGCGCTCATGGGGAATAACGTATTTTAATTTTATCTATGGTGTGCACGGATGTTTATTTTTTTTATTCTTATTTGGATCAAATTCATTTTTGAATTTCACGATTCCCCTGCCAATTTATCATTTTGCTTTCCAATTTAATCTGTAATTCGAACCGTTAAATATTTTAAAAAAAATTAAATTATTGCGTCTTAGTTGTACCCAAAATCAGGGCGTACAAACAAGCATTCCCAATTGTACCATGGTTAGTCATATTAATATCAACATTAAAATATTTGAATATATATTCAAATAAGCTAGAACAAGACAACAGAAATGAAAATTCTATGTATTCTTAAATAAAGCACGTAATAGGTAATTCATAAAATATAAAATAAATTGAATCGAAAATTACCTACGTGATATAAAGCGTATACTATTTTGAGAAAAGCGCTGGTGCACGTTGACACTTTTCGCGTCTTAAAGACAAAGTTAATCTAGTTGAAAATTTTCAATACCTAGCGTACGAGTAACGTTTCTAGAGTTTTACCATTAAAAATGGTTCCACTCTACATAAAATCTTTACAAATGATTCTTTCAATGGGAAATTGGATGGCTTTGGGTATGCTAAGTTACAAAACTAAGATTTTGTGGCCTAAAATCATTAAGAAAAAGACGCGACATTTTCCTTTCAAAAGTTTTGACTGTATTCTTAATATTTTCTTATACTTCATTTTATAAAATTGTTTGAAAATAACATTTTTTAATTGGAAATTGCATCCCAATTTCAGCTTTCAATTTATAAGAATTTAAATTACAATTATTTAGAAGATAAAAATTAAAAAAAGTATTTATAAACCTATAAAAAATTCAAATGTTTTTGCTCTTAATTTTTGTAATCACGCATAAGTTCTTCCATTTACGACTGTATATCATCAATTCTATAAATTTTACGTATGTATATATGAAGAATAAAAAGTCTCAATCTCACTTATTTTAAAGTCTATACAAACAACAATTTTAACTAAATTGTTTTTAATATTTATTCAAAGTACCTAATTATACATTAAAAGCTACTGAAACTGCTGGCAAAAAATAACTTTTTAAAAGAAAACGCAATACAGCGCATGGCTTAATATACATGTTTTTAAAATTTTGAAAGTAATTGGACTATTTTAAATTGCTAGTGTGTTACACTCGAAATTTGAAAATGAGAGTATAAGTACTATGTCAACCTTGAGTTTGAAAACATATAATAAATTATATAAGGTGACCGGTCGTGGCGCAGCAGGACAACGACGCGATCGACTGCGGGTTCGATTCCCCCTCGGGAGAGTAATTATATTTAAACTATTTTCACTTCCACTCAACACGCAATGTCTCGAATTCGGTGGGAAGTAAAGTATGGTGTCTTTACACTAGGTACTTTCTGTCTATATATATGCCGGATAAAAGTGTGAAGCTAGAAATTATAATAATAATAAATTATAAAATTCTGCATATTTCAAGATTCAACAGATATGTACAGGAAGAACTAATTTTGAATTTTACTACGTTTGATAAAGGATACCTATATCGATATTTTCCGTTTAAAAAGAGTCATTGTGGAATTTCGAGATCCAAAACTGTTATTAATATAAAAATTTATTTAGCCAAAATGGTATGCAAGAGCTGTACGCAATTTATTAAGGCAAAACACAAATATTTTCACGATTTATCCATATATTTTATGGGAGCATATGGGGAAATCCTAGTGTCACAACAATCCTTTCTTGATTTTCCGCCTGAATTTACGACGTAGCATTAACTGGCGAAAAGTAATACCAAAACAGTGTGTTAATATATATTATATACACATTCATGAATTTGAATCCACAACTATTGCTCTTACTATCAAACCTTTCCCACTGTGCTACGAAAATTAAGCAAGTTATCTAAAAATATACTCAAGAATAAATGCCAAATTCACGTGGGATACGTGAATTTGGTACTTATTCTGCAGTGTACTTTACGAACTGTCTTATCATGATATTAAAAAAAGTAACTAAACGTTAGCAGTAGCGTCAAGACACTCCTTTAACTACTTTTCACCCAGAATTAAGACATTATGTGTTGAATGGCGAATGCCGCGATTTTGTAACCAATAGTCTATAGTGGTGAAATAGGACACCGTCTGTTTGTAAACGCGATCGGTTGAGGGTTTAATTGCTACTCAGAGGTATGATTAAAATTCATTATTATTTCTTCGCATTGGTTAAACGATATTTAAGTAAAACATTTAAAACAAAAAAATCCGTTTTGAATTTTAATAAGTATATAAGATAACCTAGATTCGAAAAGAATATTTCGGCGTACAAAATTTCCATTTCCCTCACTAGTAGCAACAAGCCGTCAAAAATTCAAATATCATAAATATATGAATAACTACTTGTCGATATCAGTCGCAATAACGTGGATATGAAACTGTCTTGAAATGGAACGAACGCGTCAGAGTCTACTAGACAATTTTATCATATTCCATATATTGTATTTCATTCTTGAATATTTTTGTACGATATCACTTTTTTTTGATGCATTTAGTTGTTAGTATGAGGCCATCGTGACCTTGTCTGACAGCGTTTGACAGTAAAATCCATGGCCTTGGTTCGGGCTCGATTCCCAATTGGGTCAGTGATTTTATTTAAATTATTTTCATATTCTAAGACAAGACAAGACGCGGCGTTGAGTTCGGCTATTTTATAAGCCAAGTCAAAGGTAAAAAAATAGATCTAAGGTAAAACTTTATACAGGTGCAGATGTTAAGTTGTTATGCCTTATATTTAATGTAAACAGTTTAAAATATTATAAAGACAATACTATAATAGAATAAGAGGTTCTACTAAATATGAATTCCATTCACTTTAAATGTTTCGAAGTCAAAAACGTAATATCTATCTCTATTGTACTTGTAAAAATAACATTGGACTTATAATTCCATTAAATAATTATAAGCGGATTTAAAATTTAAATTTAAGTATAAATAAGTCAATTCATTAAATTAACAGCAAACTAAATTTACTTTACAGGGCATATTTGTCGTTCCGGTCAACAGTTTTTTTTAATAATTTCTTTTTTAATATGGCAGCTATAAATAAACTTGTAGTTGTTATACGTTTATACATATTACAATATCTATCGTCGATATTTTTAAAATCATGATATTTTATCATGAAATAATTTAAAATGGCAAGTATTTCAAGCCATCTAGAATGATTATAAATAAATAGTTAAATGTTATATAAACAGCAAATGACTGAACAATTAATTACTGAAACTGTGGCGTAACACCATCCACTCAGATGATAACTGAAAAATTCCCAGTACATAAACCGTTCAGATGTATGTGACAACATGAAAATCCACATTTTAATGAAAGAAATAAAGTTAGTGTACAAAATATTTTATTTTTACGAATGAAATTCTGAGTGCTTCACTTTTTTATTACTGTTCACCTTTTAAACTTAAACGGTTGTAGCGACTCAGGTTAAAATGGAAAAAAACTATAATACTTATGCATAAACTTGTGAATATGCGGCAACTTTTGGGCGCATTAATTGCTTAGGTGCATTTAAAATGATTTTCACAAAACTACTATAGTTTTTTAGCTTTGCCAATATTCTCACATATCAAGGTAGTCAAAGAACCTACTATCAAGACACTAGGTTATCAATTTTCACCCGGAACCGAGACCTTGCGTGTTGAGAGGCGAAACTCAACTACTAAATGACAAAATAATAATGAACATTGATTTTTCTTTAAGCAATATTATTTAGCTTGCCAAGGCTGTTTTCAACCGGATACACGCGTCCGGATCTGATGTCAACATAAAGTTAGCTTCACGCTTTATCCTGAATAGCAGGGGAGACAATTACCTAGTATCAAGATACTCCGTACTTATGTAAAATTTGTTAACACTATGTTATTATAGCATAAACCTGATAAACTCACCCAACATTTTTGAAGATCTGTATCTTTACTCAACAATAATCCTAGTGTCGTCGTAAGTAACGTTTTGAATGATGAATAAACAAAAAAAATGTATTGTAATAGAGCACTTAGAGTATAAAATCATGTTCCGCCTATTGAATTTAAACACCATTCATTAAAAATTAAGCATGACATCATTGCGCCACGTTAGAATGGATAAGGAATTGATTACTGACAGCATTGGTATTAGTATGTTTTTCTGTTTTTTACGCTGTGTGCTTCACGCTGTATCCCTGACAGGATAGCCAGAGACAACGGAGCGCCAAACGCTACAATTCCTGCATACCTCTTTCGCCTCGTCCATAGTCCACACACGCCCTTCGGAACGTCCTCGTGATTTAAACGTGACCTTCCTCCAGTATCTTCGATACTGTGTTTTCAAAGGTTACCATGGTTTCCCCCGAACTTTCGTACTAAAAGTTAAATAAAATATTTAAAATGCAGTGTCATTTTTGCTCAACCTCTCAACAGATATTAATAAACTGTTGCATAAAAAAATTTAGTGCTTCAGTTGAACCGAACGTGCCGAAAGACCACCGTTTTGGATAAAATTGTAAATATATACAGACTCAGCTCAATATTTATCTTTAAAATACAAGAAATATTTTATTCATTCATACATTTAGAAGAATAGGGAAGAAATTCAAATATCACATTAATAGTTTATAATGGACATTATTTTTTCACGAAACAAGATTTTGGCAGAATATCAACATTATAATAAAATGTGGATGCTATATTATAGATTAGACTTGTATTACGGATTTGTAAATTTTACACTTATTACTTTCTTTAAAACATATATATGCAAAAAAAGAACAGAAAATATGTAGGCCTCCGAATATATATGGTCTTCCTCGAATTACAAATATGGCATCGTTAAAGACTTTACCTCATAAGGACAAAGAATGCTATCCCACTGCGTTACGATGATGTCTAATAATCATTTGCTATAATAATTATGAATACAACTAATATATATATATATATATATTTATTTATATATATATATATATATATATATATATATATATATGTATATAGCTCGTATCGTGAATCAAGCAAGGAGGACATACAAATAGTTTCATAAATATTTTATTTAAATATACAAGAAATGATAATGAGCCCCATATAACGTTTTTTGATAAACACTATTTGGCGATATGCCAACGCCCTATCAGCACGGCTTGAAGCAACTCAAAGGATATTTTATTATGACAAATTGCGGTTAAGTTTTCAGTGCAGTAATTTTTACTGAATTATATACTCATTTATCTTTTGATCTTTTGAACATGTTAAACAGGCTATTAATTACTTTTTAATCAATAGTTTTAAATTCAGACTACTACTACGGTACTAGTTGTCGTCTGAATTTAAAATTATCGAGTTATTCTAATAGTTTTCTTTTATCTTCTTTTATAATGCTTCATGATAGGCAAACTGCCTCCTTTTACGTTTTGCGCCCATTTAAAATGTATTGCGTGTTGCTAACGCGGAACGCATTGCCACATGTTGCTTAAATATATTCCAGAATGGAAAACGAGAGTTTCCCATATTATTTAATAAACATTTTGTACAAATTTGTATGGTCCCTTTGTAAATGACTATCGGTCAATAATCACTAATTTATTACGCTGTTATACTCCATATGGACTAAATAATAAAACATTTCATTGACATAACTTAAGAGCGGCAATTGCCAATATCTCACAGAGATTGTTTCTATATCTGTATGAGAGAGATTGCTCTCACAGAGATTGCATCAATATCTGTATGGTTATCGAACTAAGCTAATGAGGAAATTGAATAATGGTAAGGTTAAGAACTTAAGAACATAAATCAGAACCTTTGAAATAACTGTTGGAAATTAATTTTAAATGTGACTTGAGTAAACTCAAAACTTTAAAAGTATACAAATAACTTAAAAAAGAAAGAACAGATGAAGTAATAAAAGGCACGCGCCACTCAATCCGAGGCATTCGTAAATTTAGACTAAAAAATAATATAGTAATAATTAAACAAAATCCAATAATCCTACAATAATAATAATCACAAACATACATAAATGGCTTTAATTTAAACCAACGAAACAGTTGGTTTAAATTATCAGCCTATATCCACAATTCAACCAACTCTTCAAATATCCAATATCTGACAGAACGGCACAACGACGTTGGACAATAACGCCGAACGTAGCTAATTGCCCCAAAGTTGCCGCCGCCCGCCCATGAAGCAGACGAAGGGTTAGTAATTGCTACGTAGCAAACATTACAAAATATCATATCTCTTTATTTTTTTGTCTTGTTGTCTTATAGCTAAGTATTAAATATTTTAAAACAAAAATTGTTTTTAAAGTCTAGTTAAGTAAGGTAAGATTTCAACCCGCGCCTCTCATGAACACTTCACTATTTAACACTTTATAAGATATTAAAATACTATAAATCTCTTACTTATTCATATATGTTCCATAAACTTATGCAACTCTTTAAAACTAAGGATACTTTTTAAATTTATACAAAATTAAATTTCCATCTATTTCAACATAAAAGGAAATTTAAGTTCATATTTATTTATAAATTAAAAATTTATCGTTAAAACGATATATTATTTATTTCTTTTGCAACAAAAAATTTAGCTTCACCGAGCTCTTATGAAGGCACTCGCTGTACGTCGACATGAAAGGGTTTTAATTTCACTAATCTGATAAACCGAGTCCATCCACACGTCCTCAGACAGTTTTTAAAATTATTCTCGTACGCCAAAAGGCGTTGCAACGCTAGTTCAATGCGGCAAAAAGAGAATATTTTTTTGCGGGCAGTGACCGGTCGGCTTCCCATTTTATTGCAACTATTCTGTTGAATAAACGCGGTAGAGCTTAATGGAGCGGCCGCACCGTCCACTATTGCCTGCGAATATTCGATATTTTTGCTTCGGTATTGACCCCCCTCCAAAGCTAGGCTAACCACTTATTAGTGGTGAGGGTTGATGGATGACCTCAATAACCGTTCAATACATCGATAGCTGCAATGCACTTACATGTAATGTAATATAATAAGCAAGAATCAACAAGACATTTTATAATTAAATATCTATTTGATGTCACTAGTTAAGACAAAAATACTCGGTCTACCGTTTTAATGTATTTTGGAAAATAAGTCGCCTCCCGTCTCCCAGGATAATCGTTTAAATAAACTGATCAATTAAACAGTTATAATTCCATATGGGTATAAAGTGAAAATATTATAATACTTATTATTATTATAAAAATTTAAAAAAAAACATGTAATAAATATATTTAACACTATTGTGTATACCGTTATACACTTAATAAACTTAACTCTATTTATCAATAGCTAGCTTTTATTTTAATAAATTCTTTAGCAAAAATATTCAAGAGACTTAATGAAACCCTCCGCTCTTCAGGTGATCGTGTCAATCGGAAGGGTTGGACTGTTTGAGCTCGTTACGAAAGCTGGCAACGAAACAATTTCCGACTTCAAAAACTGTCACAGTTTACCCAATCGAAATTGCCTGATTTCGTATTTGCTGGACGTATTATTTCTTTGAATTACTAGTGAAAGAGAGGAATAAAAAGTTTATTAGTAATTGATAGGTAGATATTTCGGACAATCTAAAATAGAACGTACAATATTTGATTTATGGTAAAATACGAGTATGAGTGTATACGCTGCCAGGTGTCTATCTCATCTCCGCTGGAAGTGAATATTTCTATGAAATTATAATATTCATTTCCGGCGGCTTAACACAGCTTGAACGTTTATTGACAGTCAAAGACTACATTTTTGGCTTTCCATTTTTTCTAAACTGGTAAAGTTAAATTATGAATACAACAAAACTAATTTAGTCCATATAGCACATACCTCTAGTAAAAATAATATAGTTTAAATTATGTAATTAAAGAGAGAGTAAAATACATCAATTAATCACTCGCTTTTTTTTCTCATAAGATGAAGGTATCTGTGACCACGGTCTACTGTAAAGTGTTCAAAACGTCAGGTGTCAAAAAATGTATTTTCAAATACCAATATATACGCGATTAATCCGGTTAAAATAGTTTCATTTAAAACAATCAGCTTATTATTATCCACATACCTACACCCGTTCGTCGAACGCCGCGCGCCGTGTTTGTAACAGAACACATCACAAGTCGCGTAAAAGGATATGCATTCACTTGCATCCTGCAGTCTGCTGTCACGACGAAGCAACTCTACGAGAAACTACTAGATGATTTATGTAAGTACACTATGTCTTTCACGTATGGTAAACAATACAATAGTTTATTATGAACAATATTAAATTATCTTTTATATATATATATATATATATATATATATATATATATATATATATAATATTTTTGTAGACAGACAAATAGACAGTTTTCAAATTAATTAATTTGAAAACTGTCTATTTATTTATATAATTAAATGATATCAGTATATTAATACTAAGTATATAATTCGTGTAAGATGTTTAAAAAAGATATTTTCCATGCTACATCTTCAATATGAGCCAATATATTTTAATCTGTTGCTCTTTATTTATTTTTATTTATTTTTAGCTTCACACTTTTATCCCGCATACCAGGGTAGACAAGATGTACCTAGCGTCAAGATACACCGTACTCCGCTTTCCGCAGTATTATAATATTGCATGTTGTGTGGCGTTACTCGACGCTGCGCTTTGTCTTATCAGACCGAAGATATGAAAATAATTTTAAATATAATTATTCCCCTGAGTAGGAATCAAACCCACAACCAATCGTGGTTACAGATAAATGCTGCTCCACAGCGCCACGACCGGCCTTTCTTTATTTACGCACCTTAATAAGCTTTTATAGAAACATTTTAAACTTTCTATACACTTTGGTCCTTGTGCCGAAACTTAACGCCACACTTTCAGTAATCGGATGGAAGGAAACAATTACATGAATTATAAATATTACTTATTTTCCTTGGAGAATCGAGTTACTTTTTATAATATTTATCATAACATATATAAAGTAACCTGTAGTTTTCCAATACACTGTTTATTTGTTTTAGCTCTAGCAATTGTTTGAATTACACACATTGTTAATGAACTACTACTTTTGTAACCAGTTACAAAGTTAAACATTCAGTGAATTCGTTGCAATGCAACAAACTGATTAACAGAGAAATTGTGTTCGACTTTTCTACATACAATCTGTTGCTACATGGAGTTGATGAAATTTAAAAAACAGTAGTTTTATGCAAAAAATATATTGTAAAGCTATATGCGTAATACAATCTGTATATGAGATAGGCGACAAACAGACTTGACTTATCTATCAAGGCAATTACAGGCTCCCGCCACGACTGGGATCAAAGAAGATCCCGTAGCCTGGCTAATAGCAATCGTATGAGCAC
Source organism: Dryadula phaetusa (assembly GCA_032432895.1). Lineage (NCBI taxonomy): Eukaryota > Metazoa > Arthropoda > Insecta > Lepidoptera > Nymphalidae > Dryadula > Dryadula phaetusa. The sequence continues at coordinate 107,139 of JAOYRS010000059.1, forward strand.
TGTGAGGTTTTAGTGGGTATACGGAGGCTGTCAGGAGTCCTCGCTCGATTGAGGAATCGGAACGGCTATATGGGAATATAACCGTTCCGATTCTTCAATCGAGCGGGGATCCCTAACGGTTTTCCTCACAAAAAATATCTATCAAGGTAAAGCACAATCCTTTAAAGAACCCTACATTTTTCTTGCAATACTTATTTTTATATTTTGCGATCTCAGACTTTATCCCTCATAGTAGGATTAATTAGAGACAACTTACCGTTAAGACACTTTGTTGACTGCGTTCCGCCCTAAATCGAAACGATACGTATTTTTTTAAATATTAAGCATATGGATTACATATGGAGTATATGGATTTTTTTATCAAATACTAGTTATATGAAATGTTTAATCATTCCTTAAATACCTCTACGTAAAATTGAACATAAAATTTACTTATATCTTGTTGTACGTAATAATAAAAATAGCACGTATAAAATTACAAATACCATAAAAATATGTAGCCAACTATTAGATAGTGTTATAAGTTTTCAAGTTATTCACTGTAATTTAATAAGGTGGGTGCCCGGCGGTGGTGCGAGGCAGTCTGCAGGAAATAAGTGGATAGTAGCGGAAGGCGCGTCGCAGCCAGCGGAAATTAGCCACAGCTGCGTGTAGCACCGAGTATCGACTTTGTTACTTTTTAAGAAACTTCATAATACCAGTACAAACTTCTAAATTTATTAATGTAATTTATATATTTTTTCATCATTTATTTTAATTGTATTTTATGACCTATGTATAATTGTAAGCGTGCTATGTTACTACTTAGTTTTAAAAATATTTTGAGCTTTCATTCAAATCCTTTAAAGAAAAGAAGTTAATCTGTTATTTTGTATTCATCATAAAAATAAATAACATTTCATAGTGCAACTTTAAAATATATGAAAATTGAAATTTGGACAAAGGAAGCATTTTCGTAGGAAAAATTCTCATTTGCAATTTAGTCCAGACACCATTGTGCTCTTACAAAGCTGCTCAATGACGACTCACTATTCAAAAAGTAAAATATGAGGTTATACTATTTTTGTTAAATGTACCCACGAACCGGCTGAACTGTGTACAGCAGAACAATCACACAACAAAAACATCAAACTTAATGATTATACCGAAATAACGTGCTATTGTGATTAATCTACCTGGACACTTTTATGAATAAAAAACTCGATTTCTCTATTAATGACACTGAATATTCAGTGTTTTTTTAGCAATTACTAATTCTTTTATTTACTTTTTATTGGATTTGATCGTCTTGATAAATTCTTATTGTTAAAATGTCTTACAATGGAATAAAAAACGTCACTCAATTCTAGTCCTATGATAACGAAAATAAATCAGATTAAATTTGAAAATTAAAATGGACAAACTGTGTCATTTTGTTTGGTAAAGCAATTTAGGATAAGTGTTTTTCGACACAAACAGCCTCGCAGTAAAATATCAGTCCTCAGGGGTGCTTCATAAAATCAATTATGATTTAAAGCTTAGTAAATACAAAACATTTGGATACAACTTTGCTGTGGACTTTTATAAAAATTAAAAATAATAATAATATGTGAGACGATGGCACAACGACTGTAAACTCGATTGGTTTTGGGTTCAATTAGCAATAGGTGAATTGATCTAATTTAAATTATCATCTTCTGATAAGCGAGGTATCGAGTTTCGTCATTTGAATACTTCGGCGCAATATTTCGGATTCAGGCGGAAAGTGATATGAACAGAGTGTCTTGACAAGTATCATCGTCTATCGTCATCTCTAGTGGTTTATCTTTAGTATGTAGGAAAAAATGTGAATATGCAAAAACAAAAATAAAATAAGCGGTTAAGCCACCTAGCATGTCATGGCAAACAAAAACTAAGGACGGAGAATAGAGTGTTACCGTTCACATGATGTTACAAATAATACATTTCTATAAATATATATATATCTTATAAAGAACTGATATTAGAATTTTAACAATTTCTGAGAGAATTTTCGTTCCTTCCAAAGAATTTTTCGCGTCCAATATCAAGCACGACTAACACACATATATTCCCATAAATATAGAGTAATAAAATATACTCAAGGCTGGGAACCAAGAAACTAGCGCACAGGTGTATTTTCTTATTCTAAGGTATGAAAATAAAGCAGCCTTTTTAAATCCTGTCTGCGTCGTCCTACTTTTCTCTTCAGACCATTTTGTAAATTACCTTTATATTGTTTATAAAGAAAATAAGCATTATTCATTTTTTTTCTTCTTATGTTTCACGCAACTTTCTCAGAAAACAAAGATAGTTACAGATTAACCCTTAGTGATAAATAATCCTATTCTTTTCAACAAATGCAAACTAAAACTGCTATAGTAAACAGCTTTTAACATAGACAGTAAATTATTTTATTTTAATTATTATAAATATGATTATTGTTGAATAAAGAAATAACGTCCAATTATAATTATTAACTTCTAACCGATTCAGCCTGAGTATCCTATCGTCGTTTCATGCATTTGAATATCCACAATACATTTCGTAGTCTGAGTTAACGTTTAGCAATTTAGATTTATCTTCAATCTCCGATTTGTTTACTTGAAATTTTATAATAGATTCTATTGATTTGCCATCAGCTCTAAGATCATTCGTTAAAAGTAATTCATGATAAGTGTTACTTAATTTAACATTTTGCTTTATTACTATTAAATTATTTTGTACGTATAGATTTTATATTTGAATCCGCAATTAAATTTAGTATAGGTATATACGAGAGAACTAAAGTAACCGACGTAGCTCGCAAAATCAGTAAGCTGAAGTGGCAATGGGCCGGTCACGTCTGTCGCAGGACCGATGGCCGTTGGAGCAGACGAGTCCTGGAGTGGAGACCGCGTCTTGGCAAACGTAGTGTAGGACGCCCTCTGGCCCGCTGGACTGACGACATACGCAAGGTTGCCGGAGCGGGCTGGATGAGGGTTGCGGAGGACCGGGATGTTTGGCGCAAACTTGGGGAGGCCTATGTCCAGCAGTGGACTGCAATTGGCTGACGATGATGATGATGATGATACCTATAATAAATTTCATTCCTATTGAAAAATGTTTTTCAACACAATTGGTAGCGATCATTAGATCATCCGATAAATCAAAGTCATAAACTGTGTACCAATGCAGTTTTATCCACAACTGTTCGGTTCACATGATTAGTGTGGCAACATACAATTGTATATTAATTAATTGCTATCGATAACATAACATGCTCTTTATATTTTATAATTCTCTTATTACGCTTTATATTGAAGCATTCGTAACGTAGTTGAACAAATCTCGGTATGCAAGAAGCATGGATTCAAATCCCGCTGCTTTCAAATTTTTATACGTTTTTTTCAAAAAACATTGTATGATACATTAGCTATCAATGGTTTCAACCGTTTCAGAGATAAGCCAAATTGAACAGAGGGAAAAAACATTATCTTTTTCCTGGCATTTCTTCCAGCCAGCCGGGGTCTGCCTTTCCACTTAATCTACTCCACTTTGACATACACGTCTTTGACATCCACGGTGGTAAGTCTATTGGCTCTCATATCCTGTTTCACGACATCCAGCCATCGCTTCCTTGGGCGTCCAGGGGATCTAACTCCAAGGACAGACATATCAAAGCATAGCGACATAGTTCTCAGGCCGGCGCGCAACGTGTCCTTAACGCTTATCCGCTACGTCACGGACTCCCAGACTACCTCGGATGAATGTTACGCATGCGGTCAGCCCGCCTTACGCCACACATCCACCTTAGCATCTGCCTTTCCGTGACGTTAAGCTCCTGAGTGTGCCTAGATAGTGATAGTGATGGCCAACATTCGCTGCCATATAAGAGAACTGGTCGGATTATGCTCTTGTATATCTGCGGGCGGTATTCTGCGATCACAGACCTCACGCCATTTGGCCCAAGCAGTGCTGATGTCGGACACAATACAGGTTCTTCGAATATTTTCTCCGTCTGTATTGTGACGACCATAACCATAACCGCCGTGAACACGTTCATACGTTTCCGCAGTTCTACTTACGTGAACGTTCAAATCCCCCCAACTATGATATAAGCTGTTAACCCTATCCGATGTTACGGGACTTGTTGCCTCTCCAGCGCGTTTCCTGTTGCCGTTGGAGTTCTTGTCACAGTTGTAGGGCGATGTGCCTACGCGTCGTTAAACGGTGACTCCTTAGCCATACCCAGCTTTGGTATCGGTTTGGAAATAGGGGCAGGGGTTGGTCATAGAACACCACTTTGATGGATTGGATAGAAATTTGATAGTGGTGGCTCGAGGATCCGGGGTCGCATACCCATATGCCCAAGACCAAATATCGGACAGAGATTTGGTAGGACAACCTCAGGAAAACAAAAATAAATATTCTATTAAATGTATGTTATAATTATGCTACAGGCATACAGACATACATTTTATTCATCTGTATAGATTTATTTTTTTGCCATTTGGCCCAAGCAGTGCTGATGCCTTATAAATACAAAAGGTCAATCGACACCGGCATTGATCCACCTACATAAGACGATTCGGTATGCTCATTAATATATAGAAATGTTATCGTCACGCAACACACACGCAGAGTGTTTTGACACAACACGTTCTCTCTGATTACCCTATACGGTATAAAATGTGAAACTTTTTAATATAATCTTAGATAAACATTATAATTTAATTGGAAAAAGCAAATAAAAAATACATCTTATTAAGAAGTAATTATTATCCTATCTTTAATTTTGATATAAATGATTACTTTTTCTAGTTTCTTGAAAATAGTTGTAGCAATTTACTTATAAAAATGAAAATGTTATTTTGAAATAGTATTCAATTTATATAAATCGTGCCGCACACTATAAGCGACTCGCCGCCACAAATCTTATTTCGAAGCAGCAAACGATATTTCTTATCTTTATCACTATTTTTATTACCAGTAATATATCAAATTGCATATGCTTTGAAAGGAGTTTATTTATATGGCTATTCACAATATATATTATATTAATAATAGAAGCCATCGCGACGCAGTAGTGTAGCGTCTGACTGTGAACACGATTGATTGTAGGTTCGATTCCCACACGGAGGCATGATCATATTTAAAATTTATTATCATTACTTCGCTCTGATTCACCTACCTAGACAAATGGAGTGTCTTGACGTTGATTGAGTACTCTTGATGTTGTCTCTGGCTACTCCACTATGCGGGATAAAGCGTTAAGCTGTAAAATAATAGAAGCGGACCTTAATAATAGTGATCAGATGGACCCGATGCTTAGTTAAACATTCATTCGCAATTATGGGTTCTAGTCCCACTATGAAATACGGTTATATGTTTTTTTTAGCTTCCCGCTTTTAGCTTCTCACATAGGAGGGTAGACAGGACGCACCTAGTGTCAAGACATTCCGTTCTTCGCTTTGCATCGAATCTTTCCATCGAGACATTGCGTTGTGTAACTCAACGGAGCACGTCGTCTTTACCAGAGCGAGAAAGTAAAAATAATTTAAATATAATCACACCCCGAGAGGGAATCGAACCCACAACCGATCGCGTTTACAGTCAGACGCTGTGCCACTGCACTGCGACCGGCCTTTTTTAAACAGTTATATGTATTATTCTTATTTTTCTTATATTACTCTTATTACTCTGGACTTTTAAATCAAGGCGTCGAAGTCCACCAAACAACACGCAATATTTAGATTACGTACGAAAAATGAGAATGTCTTCCTCTCGGTTCTAATGACATCGTTTAAGATTTTCATAACTTTACAAACATATACATATAACCTTCGCCTTAAAGTTTGCATAAATTTCCATATAACTATTGAAAACCATTATCATCCATAGTAGGTACTTATCGATACGAGATAGAAAAGGTCAAAGAAGACTAACAGAGTAGATCGCGTAGCCGACCACCTGAGATTTCAATTTCCCATCCTAGAATAAATTCACTCAGACTTGCTGTAGTTGGAGGAAATAAATGAGCCTGCTCAAATGTAGGTACATAGAAATAGATTTATTATTGGACATTACTGACGAATAATGATTTTTTATTTACAATAATTTTATTATCAGAAGCAAATTATATTATTATTTCAATATTCTATAATATTAATCGATCGATCGATTTTTTAGTAACGTCCAAATTAATCAGATAGTCGATGTGCATAATTCATTGTGCAGTCATCAGGGTACAGACTACAATATTAAAGCCAGTAGTGCCAAGTACAAATTAAAAGACTATACACTTTTTAATTATAAATAGATGGAATGCCACACAGAAATTAATTTTAATTTATTTATATGTTTTATTTTCCGAAATAGAAACAACTAGTACTGAATCAATTTCAAAGTTCTTAATCTATTTGCTTTATATGCTTTATTACCTACATAAACATCCTAAAAGCATAACAAATGGATTCATATGAGAAGGGCCATTAAATATTTACTATTAGGCACTCTCACGCTATCCGAGAATATATAGACCACGAAGACGAAGAAGCTACTTTAAAACTTATAAAATTCTTAGAAAAGTAATCGCAAATAGGATATCGCATTATCGACTCATACATAAAGCATATAGGTGCAGCATATAGGTATTTTTTGACGTAGATATTGATAAAATGCGTATCGTCTTCATTTTTAACAAAATATATTTAATATTCACACTTATTACTAGCTGTCTATTAGCACGTGAAAGAAAAGTAAAACATATGTATATTACATATGTACAGATGCACGTGAAGGAAAAATTATCGGCCGCTTAATGCGAATAAAATACGACAAAAATTAAATTATTACGGAAAAGAAATTTGTAGCTCTATACATTTTATAATAACAATTTATTGTATTTTTTACAGTTCACGCTTGCATTCCACATAGCAGGGTAGACAGGAAGTCCTAATGTGAAGACACTCCACACTCTTACTGTACGTATAGTATTTATAAAATAAGTAAATTATAAAATAAATCTCACATGTCTACATGTCCAATCCAAAAGTATATGTTAAACACGTATGGTGCACCACGTGTTTAACATACACTTTTGGCTATATTGACATGATTGTTACCTAGGAAACGAGTATTAAAGCGTCAACCGAGAAGCCTATTTACCTTCTCGCCTAAAAGGTTTTTTATCTGAGTAGGCAGTGAAACGCTGTGACAAGATTTTGTTTACTATTCACACGATTTCTAAAGGGAAAATCTGTTTGTATCTGTTATAAATATTTGTTTTTGGGGGTCAACGATGGAAGACTTGCGTGCAGTGACCCCTTCCAGCTTTATATAGCAGCAACAGTTGTGTAAGGCTGCAACATTCCATCCGCCGCAAACACCAAGGCGTACTATGCTAGGGCGTCCCCCTGAGGCAACGCGCTCTAGTGCTCACCGCTGGTGTGAGAAATGACGACGAATGCTGTGTTGGGGCCCGCCAACCAGCACGCCATGTCCGAGATCTGGAGAACGGAGCTACAAATAGCTACGTGAAATGTAAGAGGAGGGATGCAACAGAGGATGAATGAAAAAGATGTGTGACTGAGACCAAAAGAAAGAGCAATAGCATGACCAATTTGCCGGGCAACTGCCTTCTTGGCGGGAGTTCCAGAAAGTGAACGAGGGTGTCAAGGTGTAGATGTATATTGTCCTCTCGATTGGTAAATGCAATGGTAGAATATAAGGCAATCAACCCGAGGCTGCTCTGGACTCGCTTCAAACGGGGGATACAAAAATATTGAGAGAATAAGTGATGAAAGAATGGTTAGAAAGATTTATGAAGCCAAGGTGAGTGGTACGAGAGGTAAGGGGGAGATCTCGGTTGACCTTCGTGTTGATGATACTCGAGGAAGGTCACGTAAAAAGTATGAGGAGACGAGAGAGGTATACAGGCAGGAAAGAGGTAGCGTTTGGCGCTTCGTACTCTCTGACTACCCTGCAAGGGATGAAGCGCGAATCTAAAAATAAAAAAATTAATAAATATTTGTGACACTCATGGCGTAGTGTGACAGAATCTGACTGTCATCGCAATTGGTTGTATATTCGATTCCCACTCGGGCATATGATTATATTTCAATTATTTTCACTCCCTCGCTCTTGTAAGACAAAGTTCGGCGTTGAGTTCACTCAACGCGCAATGTCTCGAATTCGGCGGAAAGTGAAGTACGGAGTCTTGACACTGGGTACTTTCTATTTATCTTGCTATGTGGGATAAAAGCGTGAAACTAATAAGAAATATTAATGTACATATATATTTATTTATATACATAAATATTTTTTTTTAGCTTCTAGTTATATATTGTTACTGTATGTATTTTACGTGGTCTTCGAATATAAAAAATAAATAAACGTAAATTTTGTGAAGCGATTTTGTGTTGACTTTACATTTACGTTACGTCCGAAGCATTTAATTAAATAAATAAAAGATATTGTTGTAAGTGTGTCAGAAAAGATAACGTTACATATTATTATCATTCTTTTCTAGAATTAATAGTTAATTCAAAACAATACGTGTTAAATCCAAAAAAGTTAAAAACCTCTTCTTCACTTGATAAATTACTCTATCTATGATTCTTTTACATGTATATTTATGTATGTATGTATATATGTATAAGCGTAACAACGTATTGATTTTACATAAGAGCACCTATTTGTTTCTCCCGATAGGTTCATAGGGACAAATGTAAAAAACACAGCCCAGTTTATTAGGGAGGCAATAAATTTTGTACGTGAGGCGACACTGCGCTGGTCAGAAGATCACAGGAAAGGATCCTGAGAATATATATATATATATATATATATATATATATATATATACATATATATATACATATATATATATATATATATATATATATATATATATATATATATATATATATATATATATGTATTTATAATATTTTTTTTGTTTAAAATATCTACTGAAGTTTTACTTAGTATATAAGGACAATCTGTATCTCTCCACTTATGAATATTGCAGACCTCAAAATTTTATTTATAATACTTTTTTATTTTGCTATCAGCTTAACCCAAGTAACGTTGACAGTAACGTGCCAGCTGTCTACAACGATTTTTATTTATTCATAAATGAATACGTGATAAAATATATTTTTCACCTAAGTATGCTTAAATTAAATAAATACTCCAGTACCGCTATATATTTTTCACCAAAGTATACTGAAAGTATAATTTTATCAAACATTATAGCATATTTTTTTATATTTCTCCTGACATTATTAATGCAAAATACTTTAGACATATACGTATAAAATACATATAGATAGCCACGAGATATCTATCATCCACAGTCTCATCCTTACAGCGTCCTCTGCTGGACATAGGCCTCCCCCAAGGATTTCGTTCCACCTGGTAGGAGGAGTACCCATTGATCACCGTCTAATCAATCATCATCAATTCAATAACCTATACCGCTAAGATTTTTTTACATACTTGATAATATATATGTATTTTCTACCTGGTACATGATAATACGTACAAAATTAGAAACACACAACACACAACACACATGTCTTTAATAAGCATATTGATATATTTTTGAAATAATTAACATAACAAAACTTTGAATAATACACCTCTTATTTTAAAATATATAGAAACATTGCTTCTATCGCATATGCATTGTGCAATTGTAAGAAAATTGAATATTTTCACAGTTCCGTAATCTTAGTACTTGTCTGCTGAACGCTATAAAATGGCATTTTAAAATAGATTGTGTCGCGCCCGCAGTCATTGTATAATACCCATTTTTATTTTCGAAATATGATTTAGTTTTCAAGTTTGCTATTTTTTGGGGGCTTTTACTTTTTTTTATATAGGCTTGACATGTGGGACATATTTCATATGTGTATGAGCAAAGTCGCATGCAGACTGTGTCATATATGGATTAGAAAAATCACATGTAGATCATGGCTTCATACGTGGATGAATAAAATCATATTTGGGGCAAAATGTGATATGTGGATGAGTGAAATCAGATATGGGATATGGTAGCATGCGTGGAAGGATAAAATTACATGCCGACCATAGTGTAATATGTGGATGACTAAAGTCACATGTGGGCCATGGTGTCATGTGTGGAAGAGTAAAATCACATGTTGACCATGGTGTCATATGTGGTTGGGTGAAATCACATGTTGACCATGGTGTCATATGTACTTGGGTAACATCACATGTGGACCATGGTATCATATGTGGACGGGTGGAATCACATGTGGGCCAAGATGTAACATGTGTATGAGTAAAATCACATGTGGATCATGGTGACATGTGTGGAAGGGTCAAATAACATGTGGATCATGATATCATATGTGGAATAGTAAAATCACACGTGGACCATGGCGTCATATGTGGACAGGTCAAATCACATGTGGGCCAGAATGTCATATGAGGATGAGCAAAATCACATGTGAACCACGGTGGCACGTATGAAAGGGTCAAATCACATTTGGATTATGATGTCATATGTGGACGAGTAAAATCATATGTTGACCATAGTGGCACGTGCGGATGAGTGAAATCAAATGTGGATCACAGTGTCAAATGTGAATGAGTAATGTCACATGTGGACCGAGGTGCCGTATGTGGGTGAGAGAAATCACATGTCATATTTGGATTTATAAAATCATATTTGGAAACCTGACGTAATAATGTGGATGAATAAAATCAAATGTGGACATGTAGTGTCATATGAGGCTATATGAGATCGCAGATGGACAGGTGGTGTCATATGTGGCATGCCATTACAGTTGGAGAGGTTGTAGTGATTGAAATCTTTGACGACAAACGAAGCTCCGACTAAACTGTAGAGGTCAACCATTATCATGTTTTGATGGTTAGGCTACAGACTTTTCCTATTAACGCATTTTTAGTCACAAATCAGAAATTTTACATGACTTACATTAAATATATTTTACATTATTTTAACTTCACGCTTTTATCCCGCATAGAAGAGGTAGACAGGAAGTACCTATCGTCAAGAAGTTGCTTTTCACCTGATTCGCGACATTGTGTGTTGAGTGGTAAAACTCAACGCCGCACTTTGTATTTACCAGTGCGAAGAAGGGAAAATAATTTAAATATAATCACTTCCCTGACTGCAACCAACCAAATCGAACCCACAACCCATCACGCTTACAGTCAGACTCTGTCACTGCGCCACGATCGACGTCAAAAAAAAAAATTCTAAAAATCCAAAAAATATTTTACATAATAATAAATAAACAAATTACGCTCAGGTCTCGACTTACGACGCAGTTCGGTTCCACAACTTCGAACATAAGTCGAAATGGTAGTTAGTCGAATATCATACAAAAATAAATAATATAATATGGTAGGAATATACGTATAAGAAAATATAATAGCTTTTATTTCCGATTATTAATTCTTATTATTTTAGTTGGTTAATTAAATAACTTTTTAAAACAACAACTTTTAAAAAAATATATGATTTTTTTTTCGTTGTAAGTGCGAATGGTCATAAGTCGTGGTGATCCTAACTCGAGCTGGCAGTACATCAATTATTTTTTAATTATACAAAGGCCATACAACATAACATATTAAATTGTACAAATTATGCGTAAAACGAGCAGTTTAAACAACATGTCGATTTCGGTACACAGAATAAAGGCTTTATTCCGAACAATAGATTGTATGCCGGACAAATGCACAATATTTTATCGATGAATGAAATCAGAATGACGGCGTGAGAAATATAATTAAATTTTTATGCTTCATGTAAATATACCGTCGTTGTATAATAATAGTTTAATGTTTAATTTTGATTGTTATATTAAAAGAGTGAATAACCATTTTTTAATGTACCGCGCATAAAATTTATAATAATTCAAAAATAACATAGTTTTTTTCAATATAAGTAAAATGAAGGATCTATACTAAAAAAACCTATAACTTTATATATAATCCTAACAATTATAAGAATATATATATAAAAATGTTTACGTACAAAATAAAAAGCCTTTGTTACTCTCAATCTAGTAAATAAATGTATATAATATTTCGAAGAGGTCTCCATCTTCAGTAATATTTTACAATTTATACTCTAGCGGCGCGCATATCCGTCGAGCAAAAAATATTATATTGTATAAAGTGCTATATTTTAAACGTGGTCCTTTAACTCAAGGCACAAACTCGACTAACATTTTTTACAAAAAATGTCATTTAATCCTCGCTTTTATATTTAAGTCTTTGCAGTGTGTCTTTATACACTATTCAATAAAAATATTGCAGGTGGCAACATTAAATCTTACTCTAATGAGTTAGTTAAAAGAAAATAAATTCTCATTGCGATATTTTTCTAGCACGCTTGTTTCACTAGCTGTACTAGCGACTTCATCTTGGAATTCTCCGAACATGTGAACATTTCTGGATCTTTATTTTATAATTCTAAAATAAAAATGGCATAAGTTACTCGTAATTACGTCAGTTTTCTGCCAGGAACAACCCGCCAAAATCGGTTCAGCCGTCCACAAATTAGCCGGAACAATCAGACAGAGAGACAAAATTCTAAAAAATATTATTTTGGTGTATTTAATAAAAATGGGGCTACTTTAATATTACAAACAGACACTCTGATTTAATTTAATATACATGTATAAATCATATTATTTTCAGACATTATCTTTACTTACTTACCAGCCTCATTTACTCTCTGTAAATGAGGCTGGTAATGCTGATATTGGAATTATGTAAGGAGAAGGATTTATTTGTGGCAAATACGATGTTTGACCACAAACAAATTCACATGTATACGTAAAAACAAATAGAAGAGAAAAGCATTATTACCTACTCCCAGTGGATCACCGTATTTGCAACCAAGTTATAGACACACTCGTGATCAGGGGTGCCGACTTGGGAACAGACCATTGCTAGTGCTTGCTAGAATAAGGGATCTGTTTGCAGGTTAGCGAAGCCCCGTGAGTGGCCCAGGCTTGGAGGCGAACAACCGCATAAGAAGCCGGAAGCTTTAGGATCCACCGATTAGAGAGGAATAAGAAGAAAGCGTTTCCAAAAAATTAGACAGCTGTGAAATAGGAAATGAAATTGTTGAAGTATGTTGGCAGAATCTTAGGAATTGTATGATCGAAGCTGCAACAGAGGTGTGTGGTGTCGGTAAAAGAGGCTTTAATAAAAAACGAGATGAATGGTGGGATGATGAAGTGAAATATGCAATAGAGAGAAAGAAGAAAGCATGGCAGGACTATAAAGCCACGAGTAAGAATAAAAGTATGAGAGAAATTAAGAAAAAATAATATAAGTTGCAAAAGCACCTAACGAAAGCACTGATAAAGATGAAGCCTGAAAAGTCAGAGTATGAAAGAGATGAAGGATTGCCAGACAATTTCTATGTAAATACGAAGCTTCTCTGGCGAGAAGTTTGTGATTCTCGGCGTTGTTCGTCAACCTGCAGAATGAATGGGGTGCTTTCTGAGGAAGGAATTCTATAAAGAGATATATATATATGATGACGTCTCTGTCTCTATCTGGGTCTTGATGTAGCAGACATCAAAATTATTATAAAAGAGAGTAGAGAAAGCTATATGAAATCTGAAACGTGGTAAGGCAGCGGGAGCAGTTGGAGTTACTGTAGAGATAATCGAATATGTAAGTTGCATTGTATCAGATGATTGGCGAGTCGCAGTCATCGTGCTTTTGTATAAAGGCTTACAGATAGACTGTGCGAGCTATAGGGCTATCAGTTCGATTAGCTTGTATTAGCTGAGAGTAAAATTTATGCTAATTCTAGCGAGAAAGAAAGAAACTTTTATGCTAGGCCCAAGGCGGATTTAGACCTGGAAGAGGGTGCATGAATCAGGTTTTTTCTCTCCGCATGATCACGGAAAAGTTTTTGGCTGTAAACCAGTAAATTTTCTGTGCTTTTGTGGATTTAGAAAAGGCATTTGACAGGGTTGTAAGAAAGAAGTTATGAAAGGTACTGCCCCTGTACAATGTGAATGGCCTGTGTACGAGTAGAAACGGGCATGTCGCCTCAGTTTTATATTCGATGGGTTGTCAAACAGGACTGCGCCATGTCAGCTTGGCTGTTCAATTTGTATTTGGATAGCTGTCTCCAAGGAGTGAAAGAAAATGACATAGGAGTGAAGTAACTGTCTGTTGTACGCAGATAATGCAGTGCTAATTGCATCATCGGACTGCGAGTTACAGGCATTGGTCACCACTCTGAAAGAAGAGTGTGAAAGTAATGGTCTAAACCTGAATGCGAGTAAAACTAAGATTCTAGTATTTGAAGAAAGAACAGAATGTAAGATTAGGGTAGATAGAAAGATATTAGAACAAGTAAATGAGGTGGTATATCTGATGTGCTTGGTAGAGATACCTACGTCTAGGTGTTCGCAATGCAGTACTGACACAGACTTTGTTATACGGTAACGAAACGTGGGTAGTGAAACAAGAACGAATGAAAGATGAATTCAGTAGAGATGCGATGTCTTCCTCGAATAAGTGGAGCCAGTTTAGCTGACCGTATATGCAGCAAGGAGTTTTGCAGAATGGCAGGTGTATGCGCGAATGTCATAGTAAGAATGAAAAAGAACGTGCTCAGGTGGTTTGAGCACGTTGAGAGAATTAGTGATGAAAGAATGGTAAGATTTATGAAGCAAAGGTGAGTGGTACGAGAGTTCGGGCCTGCCTGAGGACCCCCCGAGGGGCGTGTATGAAGAGGCTGATGTCTATGGACGAGGCGAAAGAGGTATGCAGGGACCAAATAAAGCGTTTTGATCCATTCGGAAGTTGTCTGTATATATTTCGTAGGAAAGCCATAAAACGTTTGTAAATCTAGTTTTCAGTTAGTTTTATTGTTATTTACCTTAAAAGGTAATTAGCTATGAGAAAAAAAATATTGTGCAATTCTGTGTAATGTAATTACTACTGGTGAATAAAAATAGATCAATTTGATCAAAGTAATCCATTACTAGGTAATCTAAAGGCGCATATACCCATAATATTCATTCAATTAATAAAATATTAGAACGTTATATAATTATTATTATATTTATAATAAACGAAAGAAATTATTGTACTATAATACTTTTGGAAACTAGTACCAACTTTGAAAGCATTTCAAAACTAATAAGAACCCCAAAAATTAAACATTCAAAGTGAAGTTGTTTTTTATTTTGTACTATTAAGCGATACATTCGTAATTGAAAAGGGTACATGTTACATACTTATAATTTAACTGACTGCTAGTTAACATACAAACCTTTTTTTAGCTTCACGCTTTTATCCCGCATGACAGGGTAGACAGAAAGTAAAGAAAGTGTCAAAACACTCCGTATTTCGCTTTCAGCCGAATTCGAGACATTGCGTGTTGAGTGGCTAAGTAAACAGCAGTTATATATTAGCAGTTTCTATGATAACTCAAAATACTATAAAAAAAGTATATAGTAAAAACTAAACATTAGTTACAAAGGTAACATTAATATAAACTGTATTAATGTGAATATTTTTAAGATATTCTATTGAAAACCCTTAAAAAGACGATATCTAGGATATGTTCGTTCTCATATTGATAGCAAATAGAGGTGACGGAACCCTAAAACAACCTTCAAAATATCTTTTTGAGTATCTCATATATAAAATAAACAGCAAAGTATGAAAGGCTATCGTGGCATATTTTTCCTGCAAAAAGCGTATGATTCGTGAAAGCTCCATAAAGGCATCTGCTATTCACAAACATGAAAGGGTTTTAATTTCTATAATCTGATGAAACGGTCCATGCGTGCGTCCACTCTCGAGTTCTTTATGTTTTTGTGATCATTAAGTGTGGTGTGCATGCATTTATGTACATGCAATAGTTCTTATACTTTATAATTATATGCAATATATTAAAATTTTTAACTTAATTAAAATCTTTTGCTACATTTTAAGATCATACACCTTCTAATATCTTTTAAACACACCTACGTATTCGTTTAGTAGATGTTATTGAAAACGAAATGAAAATTTATAAATATTAAATACCCTTATTTATAAAGAACACTTTTTAAACTCATTTTAAAGTAAAGATCAATTAACAATGTGGTAAAGATTATTTGTTATCATTAAAACACGCTGCTTCTTATTTTTACCCGCGCAACAAGAGAGGCAGAGTGAATGTGATCATAGAAAAATACGTTGTTCGGCTATTGTGCTCCCTTTATCTTTACAAAGCAGAGAAATGATATAGAAGATATGGAAACGCATTTGCAATCAACGCATTTACAGTTATAGGCCTTGCTACGCCACGATCGCCTCAAGGTTAATCAATATGATTTAACATAAGTTACAAGGGACAAAGTAATCATACGTGCAAAGTAATCAATCAAGCAATATAATGGTTGAAGGATTTCCTTTATAGTTTAGAAGTATATTGTATTAAATATTAAGGCTCTATTATCAAAAAAAAGTAATTTACGTACAATAGTAGAAGGGTAGAAAATAAAATGACTAAGGACTATCCGATAAACATAGCTAGTATAAGACAGTACATTTCCGTGGAATAAAATTGTTTCATTAAACTAAAATAAATTTTGATAATCCACTTTACTTAGATTAGTGTTTTTCTATTACACATGTTTCGTATTAATGGAATAAACAGAGAATTCAATATACAAGTTCCTTCATAAATCTTTAAAGCTACTAATAAATTAATTTCCGTCATCTGAAAGCTGTATTTCTCACGGCGAACGGAAAAGCTTTTGTTCACTTCTTCATATCTTTTTTATGCAAATGCTAAAGGATTTTTTATTTATAAATTCTTTAATTTGAAAATTGGTACTCTTAATTGCCTTTATTTAACCCAAGAAGTTCTTAAATAGCTCTCGTAATTACCAGAGAAAAAAAAAGTACTTTGTTAATTATTTTGTTATATATTTTTATTATTCAAATTACTTTTATTTAATATAAAAACTGTTCAGATGTAACGGTCTAAAGACTTTTTATGTTTTTGAATCTGAAAGAAAAACAGCATCATTGATACTTAAAGTCACATAAGAAGGTAGCAAGAAGTATGCAGAAACTGTGGCATTTGGCACTTGTATAAAACGTTAAAGTAAGAAGGACGGAAAGAAAGAATTTTAAAGATCAATAAACATGTGGCATTGAATATATATGTAATGTAAAGATTTTTTTATATCAGTAGTTAAAAGGCACGAGAGAAATCAAAGATTCCATTACGAAAGAATCCTTCCATATATTTGAATAATGTATCATTTCAGAATTACAAAAACAGGACGTGATCGGCCTCGGAACGCGCACTACAGTAGCATACCGTTTCTATGTAAGTTATACATAATATAAAAGAAAATAAATTCTGCCGATATATCAAAAATATTTATGAGTACAAATTTATTTTCTATTTCATAAAATATATTCATATGCAGAATTACAATTCATAAATAACCTCTTTTAACTTTACAAAAAAAAATCAATACCGATATAAATAGAATTCTATGTACATAATAAATAAGATTGCAATATTTTTATAGGTTTACGCTTTTTCCCTCATGGCAGTATAGACAGAGAGAAGTTTCAAGACAATCTGTTCTGCAATTTCAATCCGATATCAAGACAGACTTGTGTCAATCAAGTCTTTTCAGAGGGAAGAAATAAAAATGAGAAATAAAAATGGTCTACTGGGTATCAAATTCAGAACTCATCTCTCGTTAATAGTAACGCTGTCGGACGCAGTAGCGTCATGATCAAATTATTTTTAATTGAATAATTGTTCACAGGTATTATTATAATTAGCGATCATCCTGTGGCAGTTGAAAAGTGTTTATCGTCGTTATCGTTCCTATTTACAGGAATTTATATTTAAAATATTTTTGTTTGGTGGTTTGCTTAGATAAAAGTATCCCTGTCTATTTGTTAGTTGATGCAGAAAAAAAACGTGAAAGCAAAAAATAATATTATTTCAACATAATAAACATTTTTAGTGTCTTGAAATACAATGTACAAAATTTGACATGTGATATTTTGTCACAGCTGTACATGCTATATAACGTATAATAACTGGACAAGAGATCGTAAAACGAGTTACTTTCTATACTCACATGGCTATCTACGCAGAGCGTACCTAGAGAGCGTAAAATTGTTTTAAAACAAAAACACTCACTTTCCAATAACAAATTATTAAACGTTTTTTTTTTACTTTTGTTTTGATCTCGTGTCAAGATACTTCGTTGACTGCTTTCCGCCCAAAACCGAGACTTTGTTGAGTGCCGACCTTAACGCCGTGCTTTGTCTTACCGGAGTAGAGAAATGAAAATTAATGTCATTTATAATCGTTGCTAATATATATATATATATATATATATATATATATATATATATATATGTGTTTTTTATTCACTTGTCAAAGCGGGCTTGTCCGTTTTGCGACCTTTCATTAGAATTTCATTGCTTAACAAGCTGTGCCAAAAATGAATTTAGCCAAGCTTATTTGTGGTGCAATTTGTATTTTTATATAAACATTGTTGAAAATTTGAAGAAACTCCATATTAAATTCAGCATATAACATTAACATATTTAAATTTGTCTTTCAAATTAGTTTTTTTATAGCTGTGTAATAGATATAACATATATATTCTTTATTCCTATATATATTTTATGAATCATCTTTTCCCCTCATAGCAGAAACTAGTGTCAAGTCACATTGATTTCTAATCGCCGCAATTTGAGGCTTTGCGTGTTGAATGACAGAACTTAAAGATTTATCTTATGAGAGCGAGAGAATATAAATAAAATTATTTCGACTCGAAATCGAATTTTATCATATAAATATAACGTCGGTTAAGCTAGCTGACATACAATACGTTAAGCGAACGATATAACTGAGAAAACATCTTGTAGCTTCAGTTAGTACTGGTTGTAACTTAGGTTTAAGGAGAAAAAAATTATAATAGAAGAAAAGTTCCTCTGGTAAGACAAACAACTAATGTCTCGAATTCGGCGGAAAGCTAAGTATGGAGTGTCTTGATACTAGGTACTTTCAGTCTACACTGCCATACGGGATAAATGCGGTAAACTAAAAGAAAGTACCAATTATGGTAATAACTTTACGCTTTGAAATTTACAAAGATGTTACTATAATTTTGATTATTATAAATACACATATCAAGTGAAAGTCAAAAGAAAGGAACTTCGAGAAACAAAATGTAATATAAAAGTATACGAGTAACTGTCACATCTGTATTGAACCGATCGATCAGGTGACAGCGACATATCCTTTGTGCCGTACAGATCAAAGAACTTGTGTAATATAATACAGAATTTTTCCATTTCTATATTGTATTCCATCTGTAACGTAACTCTATTATAATAAATTTATTATTCGACTACTTTTCTATTATTTCGATATTATGAAACATCGATAAATAAGTATTATGAAATTAGTGTTGTTTTAATTACTTATCTATTGTATAAACAAATCGATTACAATATGTGATATCATAACATCCCTTTTAACTTATTTTATACTTTGTTTAAAATATCTAAGGCCTATTTTTAAATGTAGCGCTTTTTTATAAGTAGGTACTTACGTAATTATGTTTAAATATTTAAATATTATTGAAGAATTTGAATTTTAATCCAAAATTGAAAGGTACGATGAACTCAAAATTGTCATTAAAATATGACTTACGATGTATTTAAATGTGTGAATATTTGATAAATGGTCTCGCGTTCATCCATTACGTGATAAAAGCTGAATTAAAATACATTTTGCCGAATGTTACTGTCAGATATCGTGCAACTGAATGCGATGCAATGAAAATCAATATTTTAATGATGAAATTGATGCATTTTATTAAGGAAACCGCAAAAACATTTAAAGTATCTAATTATTATTAAATATATCCAGCAAATATATTGTGATCTTATTTAAAATATTTTCATTTCCTCGCTTCCATGCATGCCTGCATTTCACACAAAGCGCGGTGTTGAATTTCGCCACACAATACGGAATGTCTCGAATTCAGCGGAAAGCGGAGTACGAAATGTCATGACACGAGGTACTTCCTATCTACCCTGCTATGCGTGATAAAAGCGTGAATCTAAAAATATATATTGTAGGTATGTACAATAATTTATTATACAGTAATGACATTTAGAGAATAATCATTCAAGCTAATACGAAAGCATTTTTTGTTATTTAGTGAAATGGACGTGTAATGTTTGTCTCTTTGTGTCTATATGGGGGGGATATAAAAATATAAATACTATTAATATAAAATCGATTACGTATCATGATACGTCTCGCGGTTGGGACCCAAAATCATCGTGTTCGTATGTAGGTTCAGAGGCAACAGTGTGTTAATACCAACATATTATCTTAGAAAGCATATAAAACTGTGAGAAGAGTAGTAAGAGATTGTAGTATGTAAGACATTCTGTTGTAATCACCTCCAGCTTTTACGAGGAAAAGCCGAAGATGCGTCTTATTTAACCCTCTGTTATAAGTATCCTTTGCTGATAGTCATAACAGAAGGGAAACAGCTTAATGACCCCTCCCCGCCATATGCCGTGAATTCCGACCGATTGGCGGACCTGACCGACCTCAGAGTGAACCCTCCGAGACGCAACGAAACATTTAACGTATATGTTATTTACAATGCCTTTACAAACGAACAATTATGAGTTATTTGTTCCGTCCGTGTAAGGATCCCTCAATGAGGTTAATAAGCTTAATATACTTTTAAATACATATCTCGATACATAAAATTACTTACGATATTTCATTACGTACTTTTTACGCTTATTATATTAAGAATATGTTATAATTATATATTTGAATTGGTTTGTGAGACCAATATAAGCCGTGGATTGGTTTGTGAGACCAATACATGATGATGATACATCGATTGGCCTGCCAGACCAATATTACTATCCGGTTCGCATATCAGTTCAGACGCACAACCGCTAGACGGCCGTTTGTTTTATATTAACACACAGCACATACGTAGCGGTCGTTTGTCATAACCAACAATTAAACTCGGTTATGCGTTCTACCACCAAACAAGGCGCTAGACAAACAGTCGAACACCATTACGCACTACTACAGCATTTCGTGACATAATAGTATAGCTCTCCTCGTAAGGAGGCAACTAAAACATACTTCGAAACGCACGAGACATAATAGCGTCACATAACCATTCATCCCACACCAGGGGTGTAAAGCAACATAGAAACAGTTGAATCTATGTCAGTCGCCGTACAGGTATCGCATGTACAACGCAAGACAGCATCAGAGAAAATACAAGTCACGCCATCGACATCAGTTATCAGTAAGCTATAAAGCTCACCGAACCTTGACAGTCGCATGTCACAAGTAATATCAACATCCAACGTCATACAAGCATCGCTCACGCAACGCGAGACAGCAACAGATTCGATACAACCAACCAACATCGCCGTAGCGGTTCACCCAAGCCAGCAGTGGATTGTTTTGTATTTGTTTTTGTTTTGCCTCAGTAGCACCAAGCAACATTGGATTGTTCCACCGACATCAGTTATCAATAAGTTGTAACACTCACCGAACCCCGATGGTCGCGTGTCGCAAGTTATATCAACATTCAACGCCGTACAAGCATCGCTTACGCAACGCGAAACAGCAGCATACTCGATACCACTAACCAACGTTGCCATAGCAGCTCACAAAAGTCAACTACAGCAGCCTCAGTGACGCCCGGCAACGTTGGGCTGCGCCACCGACATCAGTTATCAGTAAGCTGTACGCTCATCGAACCCCGACGATCGCGTAACGCCAGTACATGACGGATCTCCTATATGTTTAAGAATATTATATAAATATAAACATAAAATGCTTTATTCGTTCAATACATGATAATATATTAATTGTGATCTATTAGTTATTGTTTGCAGAGCTTAGTATTATATTAAAATATTTAATAAAACTTAGTAAATGCATATAATAATATGTTCATAAATTATTTTATTAAATATTGTTATTACATTCACTTCCAGTGTATTATATTTCTATTATTCCAAATTAAATATTACTATTATTCTCAAGCGTCCTTTTCCACACATCACGCTCCCGCCAATCCCCCATCTTTTTTTCTAAAAATCCATTGCATCATTCTAGACTGCCAGTAATTCATTCAGCCAAAATTATATTTAATAAAAATAAAATTATTAATTATGTTATTACTACCTAAAAATATTGTATAAAATAATATTTATTGTTATATTATTATTAAATTATTATTATTAAATTATTAAAATATGTTATATATTTACATACATATATATATAGTACGTATATATAAATATGTATGTAAATATATAACATACATATAATACTCACGAGTATTATAGATGTTCTGAGTTTGTAGTTTGCAAATGAACATGAAATAAACCAAATTAAAACATTGTATGGAAAACTTTTACCATGTAAATAAGTGCATTAATATGCATATTAAATTACTTACAATACATGTTTATCAACTTAAATTTTAACTTTATAATATCGTTACTATCTATAATAATATCTTCTTACATTATTTTCTATAATGACTTACGCCGTTTGGGTCACTGCCAAGTAGCTATCACCGTTCCTTTTAGAAAATAGAACGTTATTATAGCAATACAAATATATATTTCTGATTATAGTTCAAAAGCTTTTTATCAAAATGTATACGCTAATATCTGTAAAATAATTTTCATAAATAAAAAAATACTAATTACTTAATATTATACAGATAAAAATATTTTTATGTGGATTAAATTTAGTTGTTATCAAAATCCATATATAACGTACTTACCATATCACTTTAGCTATTTATTCCTCTTTTCAATTCAAACATCAACTGAATTTGAATCCGCTTTTCTTGGATATTTTCCAAGAGGTCTAGCCAATTAAGTTTACATGCCACCACAGCAAATTTTCTATGCAATTGTAAAAACTTTTGATGCTAATACATTTATAAGGAGAGAATTTAGAGAAGCTTTAGGATAAAGTTGATCATCCTATCCGTCTGCTGATGTTGCTACTTACTGCCAAATATCATAACAAGTTGAGGTAAATTATAAAAATACAAAACTTTCACACTTTTTACTATATGGCATAGTCAGAGATAGTGTAGTCATAGTTGGAAATAGTGTCAAGACACTCCGTTGACTGTTTTCCAACTGAAATCTAAATGGAAATGAATTAATCGCGTATATATTGGATAGACTGTAAAATGTTCGAAACGTGAGGTTTCCAAAACTGTATTTTCGAATATTAAAATATACGTGATTAATCCGTTTAAAATAATTTCATTTAAAATGTGTAAAAATCGCGAAAATAGAGCTCCTGTGTATGTCGTCCAAGTAATTAAGTCAATTATAATAAATATTTATATTACAAAATTTCTTTACAGCAGTTGCAATTGTTAATCGAAAATAAATACGTAACATGATATGAAAGGAATTCTATAGAGTACACAGCATACAGTAAAATGAAAAAGTATTAAAGCCGATTAATGGGATTTCCATTCACGTTTCAGGTGATCACACGAGGCCTCCAATCGGCTGGACTGTTTGAGCTCGTTACAAATACAGACGCAATGAAGCAATTTCCGACGTTTAAAACTATTACTGTTTACCAATCGGTGCTCTTTGATTTAGTATTTGCGAATTTGCTTATTATCGTTCCAATAATTTTGTAATGGGTCCAGGTATTATACAACTGACATAAAATAAATATAATCACAAAAATAATTATTATATGTAATTAAATTATCCTTATAATTTGATACAAAACCCAAGTGTGCTTTTGATTTCATATTTTCAAAGTAACGTGCTTAATTATATTATTATTTAAATATTACGAATTCTAGTTTTAACTTATAACAAAGATGAATATAAAACACATATTCCAGTAACCTTACTAAAATATTAATAACTAATAAGTATAGCAAAATAAATGTCAGAATTTTCAAAGTTAGACGTCATAAATTGACCTTTTTCCAAATACAAATCTAAAAGAGCCAATGATATGTGAGAAAAGATTTCTGAAACCGTTTTTATTTACAATATCTTAACCGTACTGTAGAATGTTAAATGAAGCGATGGAAATCGGTTGACATTATTTTAGTAATGTATTCTGTAATATGTCTAGTGCTATTGGAATATGTTTATTTTTGATTGATTTAAGTATATTTTAAAAATAATATTCTATCATAATCAATTTAATATCAAAATTAAATGACTTCCTCGCTCTGGTAAAAGATAAAACGCGGCGTTAAGTTCCACCACTTAACACGCAATGTCTTGAAATAGGTATAAAGCGAAGTACGGAATGTCTTGACACTAGATACTTTCTGTCTACCCTGCTATGCGGGATAAAAGCATGAAGCTAAAAAAAAATTAAAAGACTGTATATAGCATAAATATGGTGTGGATTTGATCTCCGGAAGGACGTGAATTTTATATATTTTCGGGTATGCATAGTCGAGTAGTCACTATCTCTATATGAGACAATCGAGATAAAACTTATTTTTGAACTATTCTACTTATTCTTCTAAAATTTTAATAAACAAATATCGAATTGTCCGAACAAATTTAAAATGGTAGAGCGATCGCTAAATATCATTTTTATAATTACCAAGTGTTTACTTAAATACCGCTTCTGTTTTATTACCTAACGTATAGTTGAAAAATATGTGGTTGGAACTGTAGCTTGCAGCTTGCTGGAAATATAAAATTTAAGTGAAATCTAATGTTCATACATAAAACATTTACTCTTTTTAAATAACATTTTAAAGTTTTATTTAAACACTTAAAGTATTATAGTAAATAAGTTTAGGTTTTATAATGTATTTATTTAATTGCTTTTAAATTATGTACATTTTTAGCAATAGAAAAGAATAATAGAGAGAGTGAAAACTTTGCACTACACTTAAATTATTAAATAGTAAAAATTAGAATTTTCCTACAAACTACCATATGAAATTATTTTGCTAATAATATGTTAGTCCCTTTAATACATGACATAGTTTAGATGGCTGGTGTAACGGACTATCTAAAACACTTTATGCAAGAGAACAATGATGATAATTAATTAAATTAATATGTTTTTAGGTAGTTATTATATTTTAGCATCTAAACACAAAACACGTTATAACTAAGCAATTGCTTCAAAAAAGCCTTATCCAAATATGTATGAACTGTCTAAATATCAAAATATAGAAAAAATTCTACACCTGTAAAGTTATAAAAATCTATACGAGCATGTCTTCAATTATTAACTAAATTATAATTTTTATAAACATACAGGCCGATAGTGAACCGAATAAATAGGCCGGTAGATAAACGCGATCGATTGTGGGTTCTATTCCCACAAGCGCGAGTGATTATATTTAAATTATTTTCACTTCCTCGCTTTGGTAAGACAAAGTACGACGCTGAGTTTCACCATTCAAAAGGCAATGTCTCAAATTCAGTGGAAAGCGAAGTACGGAGTGTCTTGACACTAGGTACTTTTGGTCTAACCTACTACGCTGGAATAAAAGCGTGAAGCTAATAAAATATATACTCTAGATCTATTTGAACTCATAATGATCGCTTACTAACTTATATATACACGTCTCCTCAACATCTGTTTCGTCTTCAATACATTTAGAAGCCACAATTAATTATTGATTACAACGAACATGCAGACATGACTATATAGACATGACTATATATGCAGAGTATACACGGCTATATAGTATATACTGTACGCGTGTACCTGCATGCTATAAAAGCCTTCGTAGCCTGACGTTACCCACTCGTTCCGCTACACTCGTATTCGATTTTCTACGGTATTCACAAGTTTTCGGGACGCATTCGCAATTTTTTACTTGTAAAGCCACATTTCGTTTTGTACAGAAGCCGTTCATATCCTATACAACGAACTCACGTGATTACATGTTCGTATCGTAGTAGGTATCGTAACAACAATGTGATGGAAATATTTTTTCGGGAAACATTTTCTTCGTATTATTTTTTGTTAATTTAAGATAGTAATAAAAATTGGATACGCTGATTTTGTTGATATTTACACTGTTAGTGTTAATCTAATTTTAAAAAAATCATCTACTCAATACATCTAATCAAAGAAGATTGAAAGAAAGATGAATGCAGTAGAGATGAGATCTCTTCGTCGGATTTGCGGAGTCAGTTTAGCTGACCGTATATGCAGCGAGGAGATACGCAGAATGGTAGGTTTAAGCGTGTATGTCACAGTAAGAATGAAGAAGAACGTGCTCAGGTGGTTTGGACACGTTGAAAGAATGAGCGATGAAATAATGGTAAGAAAGATTTATGAAGCCAAGGTGAGTAGTACGAAAGGTTGGGGGAGACCTCGGTTGACCTTCGCAAATACAGTATCAAAGATGCTGGAGGAAGGTCACGTAAAAAATATGAGGACCCCCCGAAGGGTATGCATGAAGAGGATAATGACTGTGGACGAGGCAAAAGAGGTATGCAGGGACCGTAGCGTTTGGCGCTCCGTACACTCTGACTATCCCGCCAGGGATAAAGCGTGAAGCTAAATAAATAAATAATAAATCTACTCAATAGGATAAGACGAGAACAAACATGTAATAAAAAAATATATATTTCTATTTATTGAAGTTGAACTTACCTATTTTGCAATTTTTCTATTTTTTTTATCATTATTTATTGTCATGTCTGCATAAAGCATAATGTTTGTATAAATATAGAATCTAGGTAATTTGTTTGTTGATAGGAAAATGCACAATAGTGTACTTTTTCCACTTGTAATCTACAGTAGGTATAGTTGCAATTACAAACTGCTAACGAATATCAACATGTACGGAGCATTTTTATCTTCATTTTTATATACATTGATGAATTTTTCCTCTAGGGTATTTTCCTGTTCCTTCTACCCAGGAAACAAAAATGTCTCTACAAAAGAATTTAAAGTAATAAAGTAGGAACAAATTAGTAGTAAATATCCACAAAAAAAACTTGTATTTGCAAATCAAAAATCCAAAACAAAAAGAAGATAAGAATTCGTACATGATTCGCCACAAAAGTTTTAATAACAGGTGTGAGCACAAAGGCCGGACAGCGCCGTACTTCATTCCCTGCAAACGAAACATTCATTTGCGCCGCCACGAGCCACGACCGAAAATGTTTGTGAAGCGTTTGTTAGCGGATGTAAAACTCAAAAACAAGTGGCTGCATATTTGTCGGATACGTAAATAATGAACGAGTAATATGTTGGTTATGGAAGCCACGCATTCCCAAAAAGAAGTCTGCAAATTTTCAGAAGCATTTGTTTTATTTCTCAGAAACCTAGATTACATGTATCTGTCTTTCGTTTGATATGCAAAAGGTCCTTTTGAAATCACAATGAAAATTACCAGCCATTATCTAAATGAAAATGTAAGCATTAAAATGTATTTTTCAAGCGAAAAGCAAAATATGATTGTATTTTTGGAGACATTTCTGCCTAATTATACGTGAAAAACATGCTTAAGCCCATTGAATTGTGAATATATTGAACCTTTTGTGTCGGTAATACTTTCAACATATACGTAGACAGAAAATCAAATAATATATTCGTAACAAATGTTTTTTATAATTAAGTAAGGTAAATTAGGTCTAGTCAGCCTCAACATTAACCATTATAAAGGTATACCTATCCCCTAACATAAATAAACAAATAGTATAACAGAAATGGTAATACTGGTTTTTTGCGAGGTCGGAAATGAGAAAGCGTTTAATAATGAGACCGCCTATAAACGCTGCCGTTTCTTTTTATTTTGCTTCGCAGACCGATCTTTGTCTCCAGCTTTATGTTAACTTAAATCTACTCGGGAATTATGTTTTACCTCAATATTTTTATTAAATAGAACAATTTTTCATAAATGTCAAGTAGGTCATATTCTCCGTCATAGTCTTTAATAAGGCAAGAAACGCTGATTGCTCATAATATGGTTGCAATTGGCTTTTAATCTTTAATTACGTCGCGGAGGCAGCTATAAACAAAGTAATAAAATTTTAAATATAATAAGTATAAAAATGTAATAAAGCTTATTTTAAATTTAAAGTACGTAGGTACTAATATGAATTTAGTTAATAGATTTATTAACATGCAGGTGAACGGTATGTTCCTTTAAGTTCGTAAATTATTCGTATGTCTGTGCTCTCTAATTTAAAATTAAATTACTTTTTTTACGTTTACTTTTTGTTTGTATAATTTTAACAGAAAAACAATATTAAACACTAACTACTAAACTATAATTTTAACAGAAAAACAATATTAATATATTGAAACACATTCAATGTCATGTCATAAAAATATATTAATAATCTTACTGAGAAATCAGAGACGAACGGAATGTTCCCTGTGCCTACATGTAAACGTGTAAGCGAACTCTTTAGTAGAAGCCAACCTCGCACTTTATCTAACCATCCCCCTGTGGTTTTTTCCTTAAACACCTATTACCCAATGCTAATATTTCTAATGTCAATATAAATATTTTCTTAGACGCTTTGTACTGAAATAGAACGTTTATTATTAGTTTATAAATAAATACCTATATTTATTAAGCGGGTAAATGAACATATATACTATATATAAATTAATATATAGGCCGGTCGTAGCGCAGTGGGACGTCTGACTGTAAACCTGATCGATAGTGGGTTCGATTCGCACTCGGGGGAGTGATTATATTTAAATTATTCTCACTTCCTCGCTCTGGTAAGACAATGTGTGGCGTTGAGTTCCGCCACTCATCACACAATGTCTCGAATTCGGAAAGCGAAGTATAGAGTGCCTTGACACTAGGTACGTTCTGTCTACCCTGCAAAAGCATGAAGCTAAAAATAATGAAAATATTTCTTTTTAAACGAGAAATGGAAATCTTAATAGATGTCAAATTCTCCTAAAATTATTGAATAAGGAATATGCACTTGAGACATTGCAAGTACGAGAACAATAACATTAATTGGCTGGTGGAAGCTACTATTTCTAATGTTTCCCCTATAAAGCAATTTTGGGTGTCTAAAATTTAAAATATATATATATCTATTTTACACTACATTTTGTAAAATAACTCTTTAATATGAATATAATATACCTATTGTTGAGTACCTTTTTTTTGTGGGCGGTGGTGTTCACTTACCATCTGGTGACCCGCACGCTCGTTTGCCTCTTCTTTTCTATAAAAAAAGAGATATTGAATGATGAAATCTAACTAAATGGATAATATGAAAGAAATATCCTTTAAAAATCTTCTTTTAAACATGATATGAAGCCAATTCGGTAGTCAAAGGCCGGCATGTTAAATTAATATTTAGCATGCTATCCTTTGACCCGAACCGAATTTAGATTATTTTTATGATATTTATCAAGTAACGCAATTCTCAAAAGCATAATTTATTTTTAATTTCATTTTATTTGTCGCAAATATAAACAACAAAAACAAACACTATTTTGTTGCAGTGAAACTTCTATACCACGGATGGGGAAGTTTATGGCAAGTAAAAACAGTGTCCAGTTTTACTGTTACGCGCCTTTATTTCTAATCAATTGTCAATTTATTTGCCTTAAAACTATGTATTTTTTTTAACTTCAAGCCTTTATCCCGCGTAAGGCAGGCGTTCAGGGTAGGCAAAAGTACCGTAGCGTCAACTGGACTCCGTACACGCCTTTTACCAAATTCGAGACTGGCGTGTTAAGTGATGGAAACACGCCGCACCTTGTTTTACCAGAGCCAGGAAGGATTCGAACTCACAATCGATCGCGTTACAATCAGAAGCTACCCCACTGCGCCACGACCGGCCTCCCGTTATCTAATTTAGGTTAAATATTTAACCATTCCGGTAAAAATAGTAGAACATTTCTAATAATGAGTTCATAAAAGATGTTCTTACATCTTACGTGTACTATAAATATATATATATATATATATATATATATATATATAAATTCAATAATATTAATTAGTTTCATAGACAATATTTGCCACACCAGCAAGCACGCGTTGTGTTCTTATCGGCAGGAAACAAAGAACGGAATCGGACGTCAACATATTCTCTGTATATAGTACTCAGTACTCAGTGAGTACATAAAATGAGACAAACAAGATAAAAGCAAATATTTAGTTTTTTTTTCAAACTGATGTACCAGTAGCTGTGATTCGCGTGTATATAGAGCCTAAATATAACACAGGGAATCCCTACCTTATTTTTCAACATTTATGTTTTCTTCAAAACATGCAGAATATACTTATCACTATTATTTTGAACTCTGCTCTACTTCTTTCTGCCAGATTCTATAAAAAAAGACATTTTAACAATATTTCTAAGACCAAGAAAACCAGATTTACTACAATATAATTGTAATTTTTTATTGATATGATATAATTGTAATTTGTAATGAATATCCCGCATCTCCCAAATTTATTTTGTCTAAAAACATAAACAACGTTTTTAGATAAAGTTTTTAAATTTTTAACCAGAAGACGATAAATAATAAAAATTACGTTTTTTTATTTATTTTTTATCACCAGTAACGATCACACTCAGAGTTTCTACGGTCTTTCCGTCCTCGAACGTCACTGCTCTTTACATACTATAAATGCAGTTAATTTTTTAGATATAATTATATAATTATTAAGAAGTTATATAATTAGTAAGTATATTACTATATATCTTCTATAGAAAGTAAATTTACCTCTACCTAGAAAAATAAAATAGGGACAACCAACCAAAAACTAATCTTATAAAATTTAGTTGCACTTATTTTTAGTTTCCCCGTTCCAAAGTTCCTGTTTTTACACTTTGTCCGTCTGTCTGTCACCAGGCTGAATCTCATGAATAGCTATATAGCTAGCTAACTTAAAAAAATAAAGAATTCAATTAAAATTAAATAAATATTTAATGGCTCACATACGAAAACCGTGATTTTTTTTTCGTATGTAGTGGTACGGAACCATCCTTCGTGCACGAGTTCGTCGCACTTAGCTGTTTCAATAATAGCCAAATTTAAATCAAACTGTATCACTATATATTTCATTGACTGTATAGCGTCGTATAATAAGAAAAATTCAATATTAGGATTTAATTATTAAAACATCAGGGCGTGGTACAATAACATCAAGAGTGTCCCGGGAAATCTTGGACTGGATTAGTCCTTACTTCTTCTGTTAAAATTCTAAAATTATTTAAGATTTTTCACTAAATCCTCTCTGTTAAATTCTCTCTGAATAAATATTATTTATTATTTCTGATTTTTGGTGTATTTTGATCAAAACTAATAATTTGATCATAAATGATTCATTATCTAGGTCATCTAGAACATATTAAGGAGCCATTGGGGCTCAGTGGTTTACTACAACCGATTACGCTCAAATTTTGGTCATCATGATGATGATTTTAAAAAAACTTGAATAAATTTGTTGTCGTTAAACAAATATCACCAATAATCCAAAATCCCAATTAAGTCAATGGGAAAAAAAATTGGGTTTATAATGCAATTTTTTCAGTCAAATTGTACAGTAACTCTGCCCATTATTTTTGCGCGCAAATTTTTGAAGAAAATTTTCCGGCGGAAATACAGATACTTTTCACTCGTTCTAGTTTAAAAAAAACATTTACAACCATTAGAGCTATATTTCAATTACAATTATTCATCGCTCAAGTGAGCGAGTGCTGTTAACCGCTCGCTTCGGTCAATTTGCTAGCGGTACCCGAGATTTCGTGAGCGCAACAAGGCGCCCCTTGTAATGATTGGTTGTGGGGAAGTTTCCTATTATTAAAATTTAGTATTATGTAATGCATGTAATGTTTATAATAATAGTAATGATTATATTTAAAATTTATATTTTTTTCTCCGATCTAATAGAAAAGCTTGACGTTGAGTTCGCCACTCCACCTGGAATGTCTCGAATTTTGGGTGGCTTTTGGGTGAGTCAAGTCAAGGTGAGTATTTTGATACTAGATTGTCCCTAACTACCCTGCTATGTAGGATAAAGCGTGAAGCTGCTTATTATATTTAAAAACGTCATTAGGCGCCATTTTTTATTAATTTTGTAACAAAATTGACAAAATTTTATATATTCTACCAGATTAATAGCAGGAACGAGACTAATGTATGTATAATTTTTAAACATTTTACATGAAACTATTTTAACATAATTAATCTTGTTGATTTTGGGTTTAGAAAATTCATTTTTGAATATTTTTTTTTCGAACACTTACTGAAAAAAATAATATTAAAATGTTTAAATCAGAATACATTTTAAATATATAATGAATTACTATTATAACATCTTCGTAAATAGAACAATATCTTTGACCAGAAACTTTTTGATAATGACAGTCTTGAATCAGCTAATTGATTTAAGAGAAGATTTAAATCACTTTATAGGTATATAATGCTAAGTTCACATAAATTATAACTGTCAAAAATAATAAAATACAATTGTTTATTAAACAAGAGTTCAATAATTAAGCATTTTTATATTAAGTGTAGTCATACATACATATATATATATATATACAACATATTTCCTAATATTGAATATCACATTACTGCCATTGCACTTATGTGTTTGTATGTCCACTACTATAAAACAAGTTTCCTTGTGACATACAGATCTTTAAAATACACCATAAATTGTCAATTACTTGCTCCTAAAGCATGTAAACACCAAACTTCTACGCAATTTAGTATCTTTTATTGCATTTTTCAAGATTTTCAAGCTCCATATCTTCAATTGCGGCTTGGCGTATTGCTGCGTAATGTCATATCAAGATCATCTTCTCAGGAGACACTCTAGATAGTCATTCATTATGTATCTTCATTGGATCAGTGAATTGAGCAGTCAGTATGTAAAATAGTGCAGGTGCTGGGACTAAGGTCAAATACCACAAGTCTTTAAAACCGGTCAAAGAAATAATTCCATATGCATGTACTAGCCAATGTCCAAGAACAATTATAAGATTCCGTACATCTTTAACTGAAGAAGAAACCAAGTTTTCGACAGTTTGGTAAGTTATTGTAGAGAAATGTGATGCTGATGTCATCATTGATATAATTATTATTATGTATGGAAATGCACAATCTGTAACATAAGAATTAAATATTATAAATTTAACATTATTTTATATAAAACATATACATATTTTAATCTGGCTGAATCTGAATGGGCACATTAGTTATAAAGGTAAATCATAAGTCATTATTATAATCAAATAACAATTTTACACAAAATTAATGTATCATAAAACAGAACTAAGACTAAGAACTAAGAGTCTTTTTTTTCATTCACACTTTATTTGGCATAGCAGGATACACAGAGAACCTAGTGTCAAGACACTTTGTTGACTGATTTTTGCACAAAATCAAGATATTGCATGTTGAGTAGCAAACTTTATACCACATTTTATCTAACCATAGTGTTGAAGTAGTAATACATTTTTAACAGAATCATTCCAATGAGAGAGAATCAAACCCACAACCAATGACCTTTATCAGATGCTTTCCTATTGAGCGGCAGTAACTTGGATGGATAGGATTACATACTTAAATATACTATACTTAAATATATAGGTCTTATTGTTAAAAATAAACACTTACATATTAATCCTGCAGCAACAGTATGAGTTAAAACAAGTATTGGATAAAAGTACAGGGCACAGTAAATAGCTTTTCTGCCAGCGTTCACTTTATGCCATGCTAATAAAAATGGTCTTAATGTCACTGTCATTACTAAACTAAATGCATATATTAAGAGGACTATGGTGTATCTGAAAAAAAAAACATTACTTACTTTTACTCTCACGCAAATATGTACCTATACAGATATATACTATAAACATAGAATAATTAATACATACAAGGGATAAACAGCTTCTTGTGTGCAATGTAAAGTTTCCTTGTAATCAGGCTGTGGATTATGTAGTAGGGTATACCAATCTGACAAAGCTTTAGGAGTGCATATATGTAATGCAATTGAACCTGATGGTGGCAATACCAATAGTGCTGCTAGTGTGCCTGTAGTCACTTCAATAAATGCTGATATGTGTTGAGTAGCTACTAAACCTCTGCTGAAATGAATAAAATTAATATTTTAACAATAAATAAGTGGAAGTTTATTATTTTAATTCAAAACAATATAAATTCAAAATATCAATAATTGTTAAAGTAATATTTTAGTTTTAATATAAAGTTATTGACAAAAGGTCTTACCGATGTCCGAACGTTATATGCATATCGATAAAGAACCAATGCAATACAAGTGGTAAAAGTACCATGAAGCCAAGATACTGCCAATCGTATAAAGTTGGTTCATCAGAACATTCCACACAATAACTAGTATCATTTGTACGAAATCCTCGGGGACATGCACCACATTCACTCCAGGAACCGTCTTCTAACTCGGTTCTACCACAGTACAAGCCTGGACACGTTCTCACAATCGACATGTTTAAAACGTTTTGTCTGAAGCAACAATTATGTTAATTTACAGTTCGTAAAATCAACATAATTTGTTAATAACGTAAATAAGCCGATGTTTAGTATAAATACTTTACACCTAAATGTCATACTTCAAATTTTGACATACAATATGTTTTTGACATTACTAGTATCGTTGCAAAACTGCACCTTTTTTACAAGAAATTGATCCATTTTTGTCTTTTGTCATTGTATAAGTTTTAATAGAGTTTATTTTAAAAGTTATTATATGTATCGTAATAAAAACTACATTTTATTTATTTTTTGAGGTAAATAGAAGAGAGAACTTACCTTAACTTACTAGTGTCTATTTTCTGCAAATATATATTTATATTTAACAAAATAAAACTGCAACATACATTAAAAATTACATTTTATTAGAATAAGGATATCCAATATTACATTTTATAAAAGGTTGTAACAGTTTACAGGGCTTTGTATTTTCCTGATTTATCAAACCTTTGCAAAATACGAAGACGTATACGTTTAATAACATATCGCAATATATAGAAGGATGCAACCAGTAATACTATAGACGCTCCTAATAGAATGCTAATAACATCTAACAAATAGTATTTGAAGAAACTAACTCCGACAGCTCGGGCTCGCAAGTGTCTAGCACCACCGTGGCGAAGAACATACTCCGTCCACCAAACTGCGTTTTCAGGACCCGAAATTATGGGATCCTCCACTGAGCTCTTCAATTTAGATATCGCCTTTTTATACCTAAGACAAAAAATTGCATAAAATACCCCGTTGAAGTACACTTAAATATAAAATATTTGTATACCTACTCAATTATATACTTACTTTTCATCGGTAACTACTGCTGTAACGACTTCTTTAACTTTTTCTTTGTCTAAATAATTTATATCTAATATTTCTCCGGCTCCCATACGGGTAATCTCACCAATAAATACTCTTGTAGATCTGACTACTGGAAGTCCAATTATTGGCACTTCGTAAAAAACAGCTTCTTCGAGTGACCGTGCACCGCCATGTGTGATAAATGCTTTAACATTTGGGTGGGCTGCAAAAAACTTTAAATAATTACACGAATTTATACCACATTTTTTTCCTACTAAGACAAATTATGACATTTTGTTTTAGGACATAATTACACTAAGTTCTCTAATAACCTAGCAAAGAAAAAATTGTAATGCGGGTTTATATTGATTTTTTAATTACCCATTAACTAATTAAATGTACATAAAAAGAACCATATGAATATATGTCTTGTTTCTTTACTCTCTACTTATTTAGAAACATTGAGTATTGTGTGACAGATATGAATGCAAGTTGCAGTCTCAAACATCGGAATGCAGACAGGCGGTGTCGCAGCAACAACATGTAATATAAATCAGTGAAATAAAGAACCATCAAACCTGAATTTAATTATCATACTTTACCTAATATTTCTTGCTGAGGAAACCATATGTTAGTAATAACATTATCAGATTTATTAATCATTGTAGCATTTCCAAATTTCCACAACACCAAATATGGTAATTCTCTAAAAGCATCAGTTAAAGTCTGTAATACATTTGAAGACAAATGTTCTGGTTCCTGCAGTGCACCAAAACTGAAATAAACAACTCCTTTGGTTGACGCGTCCAATATCGCTTGAAGTTCCTGGTAACAAAGGGAAATTAAATATTAGTACCTATTATAATATCAAAAAATTTAAAAATCAAATCATTTTTTTACCGGTGGTAAAGCAAAGCCTGGTTTAATATGCATGCGGTCAACGTAAACGATGGCGGGAGGTGACGGCCTATTGCTTATTAATAGAGGATTGGCAGATATTAATAGTAAATCAATATCATATTCAATTTCTTGTAAAGGTCTTTTAATTGTAAATATCTTGTTAGCTGCCACTTCACTTAGGGGTAAATAGTTATTATAATACTCATATCTGGATTGGAAATAACGATTTATCTCCACTAATTTCTGCCACCGACTAAGGTTTCTGTAGTTAAGGGTGTTAACATCTGGATATAATATAGGGTGGATAGGTGCTCCTTTTGATTCATATTGATGTATTCTACCACTGGATGCCGTTATAGCAATGTGAGGCACTTGATATTTCTCAGCAACTGCGTACAAGAGAGGAACGTCTGCTTCCGTGATGACAAGATCAAATTTAACGTTAGGGTTGATCAGCAACGCTGTCACAGGTTTTGACTTAAGTTGCGCTACCGCCAATTTTATTGAAAGTTCATTTATTTCCTTCATGCGGGGGTAATAATCATCGGTGTCAACCATAAGGTTTTTGAATTCGTCCCAAAACGGAGCCGATTCTGATCCAACATTCAGTTCTACTATTCTCTCCGCTTCCGGATATGCAAATTGGCCAGGGTAAGGTGTCATAACTACAACAGAGTGGCCTTTTTGAGCAAGAAGCGAAACGAACCCTCTATACACCAAATGGTCAGAAAATGATAAACTAGAAAACAGGGCTAGAATTGATACACTTTTAACTGTATGCAAAAAGTACACTAATAGTAGCACTATGCTTAATTTTGGTCGCCCCATATTTGAGCACACTCGTTATGACTGTCCACTAGCAAAGTTCGTTTTAGAAAGAAATAAATTTAAATAATTTTATTTCAGTTGCTCAATATAGTGCATCTGTACAAATATTTATCGTTAAATAAAAATTGGTTAAATACATGTTATCGTTGAAATATGAATTTTAAATATTCATATATAGAAGTTACAAGTTACTATAAAATCACCCTACCTTACAAGGTCAAGATAAGAAAATAGATTTTAAATAATGAAAATTAAAGTAGAATTATGCAACAATATCTCAAATAATAATGTATTATGTATACCTACTCGAATGTTCAAACATAAACCGTTTTACATTATAAAATTGTCGAAATAAAATTTATCTAATCTATCTATTTTAATCTATCAATTAGGTACGTCCAATATACACGATACGGTTCTAGGTTCGATATACACTTATGCAATGTTAATACTTAAAAATGTTTGCTGAATTCATTTTAGCTAACACAGTTGCTTTTAAGTAGATTTTCGTGCACATTCCGGCTGACGTAAGAAAAAAATAAACATTATTTCTTAAAAACATAGATTTTTCTGATAATACTAAAAATAATTGCACAACCCTAATATCTATGCTCTATGTGTTGCTCTTTCCCGTATCCATGGCAACCTCATTAAAATATATTTAGAATTGTAAATATTTCATAGCACTAATAAAACAACATGAATAGTGAAGTATCTAATTATTCAGTTATTGGACGTATTGGCGAAGGAGCTCATGGATTAGTGTTCAAAGCCAAACACCTACCAACAGGACGCGAAGTGGCTTTAAAAAAAATCCTTATCAAAAATATCGAGGATGGCATACCTGTTAACGTTATGAGAGAAATCAAAGCTTTACAACTTCTACGGTGTAAATATGTTAGACGTTTTTTCATAAAAATAAATATTTTGCCACCTTACAACCATACAGAAACCAGCTGATCACTTGTCCATTGATTTATGTTAAAAATCTTTAAACATTATTTTGTTTGAAAATATATCTGGATCTGATGAAATAAAATATTTTTATAACAAGAATATGATTCTTTGAACGAATTCTTGAATTTAATCCTAGTTTGTTCGAGTTTTATTTAGATTAAGTATTGTTATTGTAAATTATTTTGGATTCAGGTAATCAAACTCTACGATATGTTTCCTCGTGGAATGAGTCTAGTATTGGTTTTGGAATATATGAACTCGGGACTGTGGGAAATGCTGCATCATAACCAACAAGAACTAACACTGCCTCGAATCAAAAGTTACGCGCTAATGTTGTTAAAGGGCACACGCTACATGCATGCGCATTACGTTATGCACAGGGTAATGTAAAAAATAATTCTGTAACTATTTTTTCTGTTTTCTTACTGTTATGCTAACACGCAGTGTTGAGTTCCGTTACTTATACACTAAATCTTGAAATTGGACAAACGGATGAGTGCAGCACAATGTCTGAACTCTGAAAAGATTATCTTTGCCTAGTATATTTTTCTCGAGTTACGTAAAGCCGATAAAGGAATTAAAATAAAATTTTCATGATCTTTCAAAAATCTATGTCATTAAGCCAACCCATAACTCGTATTGAAAATTTAAGGACTTAAAACCAGCCAACCTGTTAATCAACCACGAAGGAATATTAAAAATTGCAGACCTAGGACTAGCGCGCCTTTATTGGCCCGATGGAGGCCGGCCTTATTCGCATCAAGTAGCCACACGGTACGATTTTTTTTTTTATAATTTCAAACTATTTTTACAAATAATACCCTATAGAACTTTAATATATATAGGATATTTCTATTTTTATTTACGCACTCGGACATTGAATCCCTTCAATACACAAAATCAAAATTTTCATTTTTTTCTCTCTAATTTCAAATCTGTTTTAAAATCATTACATTAATGTTCTTTATAATTCCAAATTAGGCAAAAGCATCTATTTATATGTTCACGCTATCAAAGTCCTGACTATATTTTCATGTGTATATATAATTATATATTTTTAAGCATTGTTATAATCTAGTACTTTTCAGATGGTATAGAGCACCAGAATTACTGTACGGAGCGAGGTATTATAGTGAAAAAGTAGACATATGGGCTGTCGGGTGCATCATAGCTGAAATGATTACGAAACAACCACTATTCGCTGTAAGTTTTAATAATATTAGTTTAAATAAGTACATTTCTTTTATATTTATCATAAAAATACCACGACATCGATGTCACAGTATATAGGGTACAACAGTTTTACAAACAGGGTTGTAACAATTTTTAATCGAAATAATTTAAAGATTTTTTTAATTTGTTTTTTGGTTAAGGTAGACAAGAAGTATCTAATGTCAAGACACTCCGTATTCGCTTTTACGCCAAATTTGAGACTGGCGAAACTAAACGTCGCGCTTTCTCTTACCAACCGGTCGCGTTTACGGTCAGACGTTATTCCACTACGCTACGACCAGGCTGAATTTTTTTCACTTTTCATTTCTATATTTTATGTATCTTTTTTTTATTTTCAATTCAATGTTTTTCATCAGGGCGAGTCTGATATTGAGCAATTGGCTATAGTGTTACAACGATTGGGCACTCCCACCGAAGCCACCTGGCCAAAACATTCTGAACTTCCAGATTACCATAAAATAACATTTCCCGAATCTTCACCTATGCCCTGGACCGATCTACTGCCGGGAGTAGACCCAGATGCTATACATCTAATAAAATCATTTATTTTATATGACGACCAAAAAAGGATATCAGCCAAAGAGGTCAGATGTTTACTTATTTCAGACTATATTTTTTGAAAGCTATTTCTTTAAATTTCATTCTCTGAATTTCGTTGGTTTGCTCTTGCATTTATTAACTATATGTCCAGTTAAACATAATTACAAAATACGTTTTTTTATATTATTACAAATTCAAAATATATTAATTTATTTAGATGTCGTATATTTTACAGGCATTAAAACATCCTTGGTTTAAAACCAGACCATTACCAGCGTCATTAGAAGACATGCCAAAACCGAGCGTGAATAAACTGAAATGAAGAATATAAAATTAAATTTAAAATAAACAAATAATTTATTTGAAATTTTATTCCCTTGAAATCACTTATTTCTTATTTAAGGCATAGCTACATATTGTATGACAAAATTCATAACAGTTGTACTTTTTGTCTAAGTACCTTATCTTAGAACAGCATGCAATGAAGGTATAAATATCAAATTATATTTTATATAATAATAAAAACATATTACATGTTTAATATAAATAACCCACAATTATGAATTCTTGAGTTAAAAGGATCATATTTTCTTCATAAAGAAAAGGCAGTTGACAGCGGCTGCTATTATTTAGTTTATATTAAAAGTATCTCTAACCACATAATTATAAAGGTAAACATTAAAAACGTTTGTTACCAGTGGGAACGAACCACCATACCAGCCAGTACAAAGTGGTTATTCTTATTACTAATCATATACAAACATAATGATTAAAAATCTATAATGTGACCAAGGGTCTCAGACAGCCTAAAGATCCCTGAATATTTAAAAAAAAAACTTAAAAAGACATTAACACCTTCAAATAAAACTTAATTAAGTTTTAATCGAATATTTTATACAAATTTACACATCAGAGATCTAGATAAGATGTTTATAATAGGAGTTTTGGATACATGCATGCTTTATTAAGAACTAAGAAAATAGATTCAATTGAAACTACGACCAATAAATAAATCACCATTTAAAATGCAACAAATATGTCTATTATGATAAAGAGATCAAATAACCCATTCATAATTGAAAGTATTCCTATAGAACCATATACCAGTATACCAGTAACCAACATATACCAATAGTCAATGTCTATGGCAATATACCTCCTTGGAACTATTTAGGTTTAAAATTAGCTAAAAACGACAAAACTATTTATTAGTTTATAATTTGTTTTTCCTTTATCGAATTTAAGGAAAATTAACAAATAACTGACAAGTTTGAAGAAATTAGTTTTTTTTATTCTTTTTATATTTTTGTGAATTCTAATGCATAAATATAATTAGTTGCCTTATATATATTTCAAACTGAACTTGTTACCAAAATTGACCAAAACGTAAAAAAAATATTGAAAAAAATCAGTGCCGTTAATGCAATACTAAAAAGTGTCTATCATAACACAAAAAGAACCTAAGCACAATTTATTTAATTTTTTTCTCTTTTTTTATAAATTTAATTTATTTTAAGTCAACTATATAGACCGTATAGGAAATAATTTTAAAATATAAGAACTAAATGCTAATATATATATATATATTTACAACATATACATTACTCTATAAGAGCAGGCTATATAACCTCGGGTTAGGAGGTTCACTTATACAAAGAACTTAATAATTTACAATTTCGTATGATTTAAGCTAAATTAGTTAACAGTTAACTAAAATAAACAGTTTAAATATAAGTATTTAAAATATTTACTTATATTTCAAAATTTTTGTGACTACCTTTACCCAAGTATGTTGGTGCTCGACAGATAAATATTGCTTAAGAATGGTAAGAATAACACGAAAATAATACCAAACGTAAAATTATTATTCAAAATATAAAAGTATTATGCAATATTTGAATTGATAAAAATATTTTTATAACAGTTTCAAATGAAACCTATTAAAATTTGGTTTTTCTTATGTACATTATTTCAAGCAAATATCATAAGGAAAATATCCTGATTTTGCATAATACACTCATTATTAAATTTACGTACTCCGAATGAAGAAATAAAAGACAATTTTTCTAACGTTCTTTGCAAAAATTAGAATCATTAAAAATTATCAAAATAATTAATATTTTAAATATATTTTTTCCGTTTTTTTTTTTAATTATTTTTACTGACTATAAACACAGTGCGAAACTTATTTTTATTTGTACATGAGGTGAAATCATGAATGCTTACTTATACTAACAAAGTTTCAAATATTCTATCTATATATCGTGAAATTATCTATTAGAGGTACACTCTAGATTCAACTGGCAGTTAAATCTTATTTTAAAATACAACTTAACTTTAATTTATTAAATTTTATAATATTAATTTCTAAACAATTACTAATATACATTCTGTTTAATAAGCTCATGAAGTTATCTACAATGGTAAGCTATTTGTTTATAATATAGTATTTTTTTAAATAGACCGAAAATAATATACCATAGCTGATACAAAAATACGATGCTATCGTTTAACTTGAGCTCTTAATGAATACTATTTCTAAAACATCAATTTAAAAGAATAATCGATATTCGATATTCTATTGCAAATGGCCACACATTGTATAACTACC
The DNA here is from genome assembly GCA_032432895.1 of Dryadula phaetusa. Classification (NCBI taxonomy): domain Eukaryota; kingdom Metazoa; phylum Arthropoda; class Insecta; order Lepidoptera; family Nymphalidae; genus Dryadula; species Dryadula phaetusa. The sequence continues at coordinate 149,564 of JAOYRS010000059.1, forward strand.
AACAAGTATTGAGTCTCTAGAGTAATTTTTTATGGCTTTGTGATAGGATAGCTAATGTAAACTAAATGTCTAAGCAAACGACGACAATAAATAGAAACATGAAAAGCTATTTAAGGTGATTAGAATTTCACAGAACATAATTTTATTTACGCATTACGAACAATTATAACCTAAATTTGGCAAAAAAAAGTTTGCTTCTCGACATTAGTTTTAATTGATTAAAACTCTTTTCATCGCTTTCTCATAAGAAACCTCTCTAACCACGCCTTGTCTTACCAGAGCAGGGATATGAGATCACTTTGAATATAATAGTATACTGTCGGAGTGTGAGTAGAAATTGAACCAACAACCAATCATATTCACAATCTGACTTTAAATCAAACCAAATCAATTTAAGTCTGTGCCACTGAGCCACAATGACCTCGCACTTAACAGAACACTAAAAACTTAAACTTTTTTTTAAGCCAGATCATTTAGCACTAACCACCATATTTATAAATAATATCAAACATAATATTACTCTCAAAAATAAAGCCTTTGAATTTCGTGATTTTTACACATTTTAAATGAAACTATTTCAAACGAATTAATCGCGTACCAAAATATGGTATTCGAACACAATGTTACAAACACTTGGCAGACCAGGTCTACCTTTTACCATGACTAGTCGATTAATCCGTTTAAAACAGTATAATTTAGTAGGACTCCCAATACTAGGTGGTAGTAACACAAAGGTGACACACAATCGTATACTAGTTGCGTATCCAGCCGGCGGAGTGCAGGTAGTGCCGCACGGCGACGTCGAGCTCGCCGTCGGCGGGGCGCCGCAGCAGCACGCCCTTCAGCGTCACGTACTGTGTCGGCGGCAGGTTTAGTGCGTTGCAGAGCTGGGGCGTTAATCAACATTTATTCATATATTTTGTTATACTAGAAGTATCATTGGCGCGTAAAATATGCTTAGTGATGTATATGTCAGTTTATGTCTGAGTGATACTGACCGTGTTTTGTTTGCTGAATGCCTCAAGACGACGACAAAAGACCCAGAAATTAGTTCAATTTTGTTGTATGTTTTTAGAGTAGGTAACAAAATTGGACAGAGATAAAAAATAATTAGGCGTTGGATTAGTCGAGATGTAGTGGGACAACGTATGACTGTAAAGGCGATCGGTTGTGGGTTCGATACCCACTTGAGGCAGTGATTATATTTAAATTATATATTCACTTCTTAGCTTTGGTAAGACAAAGTGCGGCGTTATATACCAATACTCAACACGCAATATCTCGAATTCGATGGAAAGCGACGTAGTGTCTTGCCACTACGTTTTTTCTGTCTAAACTGGTATGCGGGATAAAAGCGTGAAGCTAAACAAAAAATAATATTAGGTTTATATAACTCTTGGCCATATGCCTCTAACTCTCTAATGTACAAATTTTGATAAAAAAGACCGATAATGAGCATAAGAACTCAGAAAACGCTAAAAGAGTCCTTAGCACTGCTTGGGGGTTCTACCCCCTAACAACCGTACTTCTCTAAATATGTGGTAGAAATAAATTAGCAAAAAAGAAAAAAAACTCTAAGCCTATCTCTGGTAGGTTTACCAGTAGTATAATGGTATTGCATATAGCATACCTGCATCTCGTTAGTGGTCAGCAGGCGCGCGCGCGTCGAGCAGGCGACGCTGCTGCAGCTGCTTTTGGAGCAGCCACATGCGGTACTTGCGTCCCGTGTGCACTTTGGGCTGGTGGAACTTGAGCCGCTTTCTCCGTCTCTGCAAACAAACATACGTTTATGTGTACACGTTAAATATATACTATAACTAACATTAATACCTAAAATAGATAATATTTATGAATGTACTAAGAAAATTGGAAGCTTTTTCGAACACAATATACAATATTTAATTATAATTAAAAAGTTTTAATTAAGCAATTATTTAATTTAATAAATTTGTATGAATTAAAAACATTTCAATTTTAATAATTATATAACATTTGGTTAATATTTAAATCGACGTCTTATATTTTTTTTTAATTACCAAGATAAAAATTAAACACAGCAGAAAAAAGCGTAAGCAACTAAATTTCACTAAAAATATGTGCCAATAAACTTTGTACCTTTTTCTTAGCTGCTGCGTGTTGGTCTGCGTTAACTCTTTTGTCTGGTGAGTGTCCAGGCACCCACTGCTGCCCTGGCGAATACAATCGTTATACGAGATCAAACCAACAACACGAATGTACCAAATTGTGTTTAACTATTACTATTGTGCCTATCGATATACAAATTAAATAATACAATTTATTCAGTCATACTACACTCGATTACGATGTCGGTAAATTTTACTACATATCGGTTTACAACGTTTCGATCTTTTTATTACATATTCGTGAAGACTTTTTTTAATAAAATAGTTTCATACTTATATAAACGTGAATATTTAGATATGTTTTTTTTTTATTTAAACATGATAATGAGCTGATCGCACACAACGACGAGGAGTCCAAATTTAGGGAAATATTTATATTTGAAATATGAGCGGTTATGCTTTATCGAAATTTGCTCCCAGCAAATATGCTTTAGTGTTGTAGTACTGCCTAAAGAACATTTTAAATAAAATTTGCAAAATTATTTCTATATTCCTTATACCGTCACATGCTTTTAAAAAAGAAATTTTTATTTTCATGCAAAATCAATGAACTACAGTCAACACTCTAAGAAAAGAAATATTTATATGAATTGCTAATTTATGTGAGTTTCTTACTATTTAACATATTTCAAACATCGCGAAAGCGTAAGCGTATGAACGAACTCAAATGAAGCACAAACCATGCACCAAAGTGTAATGGTCACGAAATAAAACATAATAAAAATGAACAAAAACACAAAAACAATTATACAAAACAAAAAAAAATTACATATATGTAAATTGGGAAAAGTACGTAGTAGTAAGTAGTATATATAAAATAATAATGAGTGAAACTGTCTGATTTGACATTTAAAGATTTCCTAAAATTCAAAATTCATTAAGAAGATTTAGTATATTCACATATGTATATATGATACATACATACATACATATATACATACATACATATATACATACATACATACATACATACATACATACATACATATATACATACATACATATATACATACATAAAAATGTGAAAATGCTTTGAATTAAATGTCCTGATAAAATTGATATATGTTTATGATAAAAATTTTGAAACAACAATAATCTTAAAAGGAAGGGAAAGATATAAGAGAAAGGTAAGGGTTTAAAACATTTTTGAAAAAACGTATAAAAATTTGAACGCAGCGGGATTTGAACCCGCGCCTCTTGGATACCGTCCAAGCGCTCTGACCGCTAAGCCATGCGTTCTACTACCAGCTGCGTCGAAATTCTTATACGTTTTGTTACAACTTATTTATGTTGTTAGCATCTCTGTAGAGAGATTTTTACAAATTTCTACTACTTAAAGATTATTAAGAAATAATCGTTTACAAGAGAGATTGCTATTTTATTTTAATATTTACTATTTTTAAAGTGTTATTCCACACTTAGGATTAGAAAATATTTTTGAAAAAACGTATAAAAATACGCAGCTGGTAGTAGAACGCATGGCTTAGCGGTCAGAGCGCTTGGACGGTATCCAAGAGGCGCGGGTTCAAATCCCGCTGCGTTCAAATTTTTATACGTTTTTTCAAAAATGTTTTCTAATCCTAAGTGTGGAATAACACTTTAAAAATAGTAAATATTAAGGTAAGGGTTTACCTGAACATCATATTTATTTTTGTAGACTATAAAAGGCTACTAATTTTAAGAAAATAAAAGGATACTATTTTTTTCCAAACTTTTTTTTTTCAAAAAATCCTACATATTATATTTCAGTTTTACACCAAGTAGTTTCAGCTATAAATTATCTGTCAGTCACTCAGAAAAAAAACAGTGTTGTATTGGAAAAAACATATAAAGAGAATACAAGTATTAATTATACAGAGATAGATCTTGGCTTGGCTTTGTAGATATTGGATTATGACTATATAAATAGCAAGTTCTGCAATTAATGTAATAATAAGCGTTACCTACTACATATCAACAGTGAATGTAATAAAAATAAAAATAAAAAAAATAAAGACATGTATACATATAGAATATATATCTCTATTTTGACAAGTGATGTATGAAATGTAGGCATAGCATAAGCGTGTACCAGCGTTCTCCTCACGTCGTAGTGGGGCTTGCGTAGGGCCGCGTGTTGCTCATAATGCGCGCACTCCTCCAGCCGCGTGACACCGGCCAGACGGTAGCGGTGGAGCTCTGCGAGACGGACACGCAGTTCTCGTTCCCGCCAGAGACCAGCTGTTACTGCAGCTTGCTCTGTGCAGCCGTAGAACTGGGCTGTCCAGCGCAGGCGTTCTGTGAATTCTCTGGAATTATGAGGGTTATTGTAGATAATTAACATTATACTTGAACATGGCAATGTCAATTTACTTATTTCATTATATTAGAAAATACATTTTCCAAAACTTGATGCTTAAAACATTATATGGTAGTCAGTAATGACAGGTATATTCATCTAGTAGTCAGTTTAGCATAGTAGAACTGTATTCAACTATCACATCATTAATAAGTTCACATCCCCAGAAAAGGGATTATTATTTTACTTTTAATTTACAAGTGTATTGGGTAAGTCACAGGTTACAAATTTTAAATATATTCATTTCCTTAAGGAGGAATCAAACCCACAACTAATCAGCTTTACAGTCAGATACTGTCATACTGCACAATGACAGCCTATTATCAATTAAAGTTAATTGAAAATAATAAAAATTCTGTCATCAAGCTTTAAAATAGAATTAAAGTTGAAAAAGTGTTGTACTCACTTCTTTTCTTTGGCAAGTTTTCCTAAGGTTTTCTGTTTATTTCTCTGATTATTAAAAAAAATTGACACTAATTGATAATCACGAACAAGACGTTTTCTTCTTGTTCTCTCACGCAGCCTCCTTGTATATATGTCTACTTGAGACAGCTTTAAGGCTGCAAAATAGTATTTTTAATTTAATTCAATGCTTTTAAATAAACAATTACACATTTTTAAAAAGTTACAAAACAAAATTAAATATATTTAAAAATATATATATTTTCAATATACTACTACTAGGAAAAAATACTTAATATGTAACATTGATTTCTTACTACTTTGAATAAAAGAATAAATTAAGCAATAGTATTAAGCATATATTACAAATTAACTTACCAACATCCAATTCATCATCCTCCGGGTTAAGTGATAATGTTGATATTAATTGTTCTGCTTCATGATCATGTTCCTACAATAAAAAATGTTCTTTTGTAGTTATAATTAAAATACTGAAATAATTAATAATTAATTTATAATAATCAATGTACATTTGAAAAACATTAAAATTAAAATCAAGAGATTCTTTTCTTAAATGCAAAAATATTTATGCTAAATTATCAATTTAAAAATATGAGTTTCAGTCCTATAAGAAGCTACAAAAAGCTCAACGTGGATTACTGTTGAAGAAGAGCTGGCAAGAAGCTTAAATAACATACATAAAACTTACCCTTTCAAAATCATCTCTATTAGACATATAACCAAGTTGAGCAGCTTCATCGGGACTTATAGCTAAAGGAGCTAAACGAGACACAGCGCTGGGACTAAGTGGTCCCTCATCTTTGTCTGCACAATGTAAAGAAGGGCGACTGGTACTTTCCACATTACCCCATGTTGCTCTTCCTATACTCCCTTCCAGATATCTTGTTATGTATTCATCTTTGGCCTCTGTATAAAACGAAAAAAATATTTTGTTAAAATAATTAAAAGAGATGATATGAATACAGGAGATATAATAAAATAGATTTAATTACCTTCAGGGGTTCTAGTTTCTATATGTTTAGCAATATCTTCCCAATTACCAAAGCCAAATTGTTCTATAGCGTCTAATAATCTGACTTCTTCATTGGCAGACCAACTTGTTCGACCTAAGAATATTCCAAATGCACCAGAGTCCTTAAAATACACATATCTTATAACAACTATTTTCCTAATAATATAGTAAAATGTATCAGAAATAGTTTACCATAAATTGATAGGAATGGTCATTTTTATGAGATCCAATTTCAGCACCGAGAGAAAAACACTGAAAAACAGTAAGTAAGTTACAAGTATACACATAATTTGAAATTTGCGCCAAAACTATAAACATAGTGTCAATGATGCGTCTATACCTGCAAACAAATATCAAAGTCTTTACATTCTGAACACCTAACACGAACTCCATTGATTTCTTCCTGACAGTATGTACAATTATATTTTGCATACAAATCTGAAAACGACATTTTAATAACTAAACTACACAACGATCGTGCGTTGGCAAACTTGGCAGTTTTACTTTAACTACACAGTGGCCATATTTATCATAGACAATACCCATAGAGAGTAACACAGATTAAAAAAAGTATAACAAACACAAACATTTTTTATTTAATTCATTTATAGTACATAAAACTTCTGTCTAAAATTATAGTTTACAAAATGTTATGTACATTAACTTACCTTTTCAATTAAAACTTACTATTATGGCTAATCATAAATATATTTATATCAATGTATTCACAGTCTGGTTATAGAAAAAGTGTAAGTCTAACAAAGTTTTATACATTTTTAACATGAATATGCAAAGTAAACGTGCAATAATTAATTTACAATATCTCCAAATAGAGAAAAGAGAACGCAACGTTGAAATTAAATTATTATACTACTGTATTTGTGAAGTAATAATTCGTATTTTCCAACTTTTATTCTTTATTTATTTTAAAAAAGTTTTTTGACTTTAAACTTATTATAAAATCCTCATATTTGAAGTTTTTAATTGTATAATAATACAATACACCTATATGCTTAAGATTTGGCAATTTCGAAAGATTAAATAATATATTTATCACGTCATTTTCAGATCCAGTTTTACTTCCATTTAAGTTTTTCAGAATATCTATGTATGTCAAATCATATGTCAAATGTCAATTAGTTAAATACCAATATTTTTGTTGCAATTTTCGTCGTGGAGACATACATGAATGATTTGTATGTTTCTAGGCATTATACCGCTGCGTGTACAGTCATTTAATATAACATTAAATTATTATAAATATTATATTTTTTATAACATAAGCTTGTGATTGTGTATTGTGAAAATGTGCTATATAATGTGATAGTTGGTCGTTCGAAATTTTCCTGTCTAATGCAGTAATATCTGCTTGTGATCATGAAATCAAGTAAAAGAAGGCTGCAAGTGCTTACTGAAGGTTCTGATGGGCTACCTAACTATCTTAAAATGGAAGATTCAGAAACGTCAATTCCACCTGTTTTTAGATCTAGGCTACATGAACTATTTTCGCAAATAGAAAAAGAATTTGACCTTCTATACACAGAAAATCTGAACTGTAAGTAAATCTCACCATTTTTACATTAGTTTTTTTTAAATGCAATGTAAACATGAAGCATTAATTATTTTACAGTACAAGAAAAAATAGATATTCTAAGTGAAAAATTGGAAAGGGAAAGCTATGGAGGAGAAAGACAAAATATAGATTATATAGAATTTGAAACCGGAAAGAATTCAAAAGTTAAATGTAAGTTAATCTATTGTTAAAATGTTATACTCAATTTTATAAAAGTTATTTACATATTATTTATTTAATTTCAACAGTAACTCAAAGTAACTCACAAAAAGTTAAAACAAGTCATAAATTGAAAGTTCAGACCAGCAAAATAGTATCTAGTTTTAAGGCTCCAACATACAACTGCCAACTTGTAAAAGAGTTTACAGGACATAAGGATGGTATATGGGATGTTTCTAACGCAAGACCAGGACAAGCCTTAATTGGTACTGCTTCAGCAGGTAATTATAAGATTATTTTATTAATTCTAGGTATTTATAAGAATATAAAAATTATTATATTTTTAATATCTAATTATTTTTGGATAAACCTAATCAATTAAAAATATGAATTATACAATATAATACTACAATAATTATACAATAAATATACTTATCTTTTACATGGTTATAGCTATTCTCACATACTTGCCAGGCACAATGTAGTCTCAAGGTTGTCATGTTCTAGACATTATACTGTTTAGCTCTTGCAAGTCATACAGAAATAGAATTGTGTGATGTTGAATGTACCAAATATCAAAGTTAAATCAATAATTTCTCCAACCAGACTCTTAAAAATAGATTTGGTTCATTTCAAGCGTTAAGCGAGTAATTAGGTCACTGGGTTAATCTTTGTTTATGTGTTAACAGTGATTAAATCAACTTCATTGTTATAACTGAGATAAAGCTACTGTTTTTTTTGATTGTGTAGGTTACTTTGGGTTTTCATGAATAAATCTCTACAGGAAATAAAATAAAAAAGTATACTGATTTCCTGGGGAAGTAAGGGTATCTGAAGCATTGTAAACATTTATTTTAATTAATATCATCAATTCATATATCTAACATATAAAATAAATCACTATTTCAGATCACACTGCCTGTGTATGGAGTGTGGAATGGGCAAAGTGTTTGCTACAATATACTGGACATTCGGGCTCAGTAAACTCCATCAGGTTTCATCCATCTAGAGATATTGCACTTACAAGCAGTGGCGATACCACTGCACATGTTTGGCAAGCTGCTGTTAATTGGGATTTACCTGTAAATATTTATTTTAGTTAATGATATAATCTGCATATAGTTTTTATATTAACATTTTATTCTCAGTTATTTTTTATAATTGCATAATTTAAATGACATGCAAAAAAATATACCAAAAAATTTTATAACAGAGGGGCCAATCTTCAGAAGAAGAACTCGAAGGAGGTGGTGAAGAGAGCCTTGGCGAAGGTGACAGACCTGAAGTACTGCGGACTCCACTGACAGAACTTACAGGACATTGTGGTGTAGTAGTAGCGGCAGACTGGCTTACTGGTGGTGATCATGTAATTACAGCTTCATGGGATCGGACAGCCAATTTGTATGATGTGGAGACTGGAGACTGCTTGCAGATTTTAACAGGTATTTTTTTACATTATGATTTCTTTATTATAGAGATACTGAATCACCTGCAAGTTCTATGCTATGTTAAATTAGTATAGTAACAAGAAATTATTAAAAAAATAAGTTTATTTTAAGCCCATTTTTTTTTATTGTCTGTAATTTTGAAGTCAACCTTGAAAGTCCTGCTGAGGTTCTTTCGCCGGTTCCTCTCAGATCTAAGGCACTTTAGCTACAGCTGGTGCAGCTGGTGTTAAATTATTTGACATTCAAAAAGTGGACTTTGTAACTTCTTACTTTGAAAATTATTTGACTATGACTTAGAAACTCAGTTGGGTGTTCTCACAAACATGTTACTTTGGGCTCCTATTCTCCATTACCAACATTATTCATTGCCCCCTAAGTGTGAATTGCGTCTGTAATAGCTTAAACACAATAATCAACTGTGCATAACATCAATTATATTTAAATAAAATTAAATATAATTAAATGTTTTTTCGTCTAAATTTTTTATAACAAGCTGTTATTTCGTTCTGAATGCAAAAAGGATATAATGAAGTTTTGACGGAAATAACAAACAAACCTGTTTCAAGGTTGTATTTCTCAATGTGGTCTTGAAATATCACTGACCTTGAATAAAACATATTATACAATATATTTTTACCTGTTTATATTTTTATAATGTCCTGTATTATTCAATTTCCCGTCATATTTGAATTAAGTTAAAAAAAACAATTTGAAGTTTGCATTATGCAGCCCTATAAGGAAATTAATTTATAAATATTTTTTTGCTTATTTTGCCATAGCTGTTGGTTTATTTTTATACAACGCTAATATAATTATATAGATGCTTATATATTATTTTATATTGTTTACTACAAAATCACAATTATGTATGATTATTCCATACTAATTTATTCATGTATACTTAAATATGCAAATGGTTTTTAGTTTCAATAAGAATGAGCAATAATGAGAATAAGAAAATCAATATAAGGAAAAAAGATATTAAAATATGCTCTATAAAGTATTGATTATTCTCATGACTATCTGTAAGAATTATGTAAGAAGAAGTATCACAAAAGAATTGAAAATTTGTTTCTATTTTCGTGGGTTACAGTTACAAGTGACATTAATTTATTACATAATCTTAAAATAATAAATCACTTGTATCTTTTTAAATGCTTAAAATAGTATATAAATTAAGATAACCATGGTCGAAACTGGACTCGAGACGAGCTTTAATTCAGTTCAGCAAGTATTATACTTGCTGAAAAGATAAATTCTTCTCTTGGTATTATAAAAATTAATTAATATCAATGTACACAAACTTATGAGCGCAATTGAGAAATTAATTACCTTACACAGCATTATACGGATATCATACTGAATTTCAAAAAGTAATACCTAAGTATAGCATGCGACAGGACATTTAATTTTATAGTTCCCTATATAAAAAATATTAAGAAATAATTGTAAATAATACAAAACAAAACAAGGATAAAGTAAGTAGGTTATAATTATACCTGTATCTTTTTATAATAATATTTACAAAATAAATACCTACAATGCAAAAACATTTAAACGAACACCTTTTGAAGGTCATGTGAAATCAAATCAAATAGTAAATAAACAATAATCACTACGTAATGTTTATTACACGAACAGGTCACGACCACGAGTTAACGCACGCGTCCGCGCACCACAACTCGCGGCTGGTGGTGACCGCGTCGCGTGACACCACTTTCCGCCTGTGGGACTTCCGCGAGCCCATACACTCTGTTTCCGTCTTTCAGGGACATACTGAGTATGTATAGTAGATTACTTTGTACGTAAATATTATTCGATTTCATGCGAAAGCAGTCAACGGAGTGTCTTGACACCAGATTGTCTCTGACTACCCTGCTATTCGGGATAACGTGTGAAGCAACTTTTTTTATTAATACCATTAATGCTTAATTAATTGTCCCTTTAATTAGGTCAGTTACTGATAACTCAATTTATGAAAAAAAGGGAGTTATTCTTCTTTTTATCTTATCTTACAATTAGTTAATTAATTATATTTTAAATTATACATTTAGTTAGCGAGTTTTTTTAAATGCAATCAAAATGGTTTTCTTTTTTTTTGATAAATTTGTATTATTAAAACATTACATATAATATAACTAAAATGCCCTTATACTGTCTTAGGAGTGTCACATCTGCAGTATTTACACGCGAAGATAAAGTAGTATCCGGATCCGATGACCGTTCTGTTAAGGTATGTATATAACTTTATTCTTTCTATGTATTTTCTATCGATTGTTATATAGAATAAAGGAGGAGGAAGTACTTTTTTATTTATAAAGTTTCTTTTATTACATGCTATATTGTAGTAAATATGAAAATGGCTTATAATTGTCCAACTTGTCAACGGATGTCCCTATTTCTGTTGTTAAATAGAGAATTTGTGTTTTAAAATTAGGCTTTCCAATGCAATGCAAGAACAAAAACATAATTATTACCTTAAACAATAAATACTTTGATTTTTTCGAATTTTACTTTTAAACCAATTGATCGCGTATATAGTGGTATATGAAAAAACATATTTGACAAAACGACGTTTTGAACATTGTACCATGAACTATTGTAAATGGCAGGTGTGGGATGTTCGCAACATGCGGTCAGCGCTGGCGACCATCAGGTCGGACTCGTCGGTGAACCGCGTGGGAGTGAGCAGCGGCGGCCTCATCGCCATCCCGCACGACAACCGACAAGTGCGACTGTTTGATCTGCAGGGACAGCGACTGGCGCGCCTGCCACGCTCTAGTAGACAGGTACGAACTTAATAAACTTAAATTAATAAGGTTATTTTGTTTCAATTGCTAGACAAGAAAATATAATATTATAACTTTGAAAATTGAAATACTTATTATTATTAAGGCTGGTCGTGGCGTGATCGGTTGTGGGTTCGATTCCAAATCGAGAGAATGATTATATTTAAATTATTTTCATTTCCTCGCTCTGGTAAGACGAAGCGCGGCGTTGAGTTTCGCCACTCCACATATAATGCCTCTGATCCTACGGAAAGCGGAGTACAGAGTGTCTTGACGCTAGGTACTTCCTGTTTACCCTGCTATGCTGGATAAAAACATGAATGTAATAAAATTTAACGTGCTTATTTCAGGGCCATCGTCGCATGGTAACATCAGTGGCATGGGCTGAAGACATTTCGTCTAATATAAACTTCTTTAGCTGCGGCTTTGACCGTCGTATACTTGGATGGTCCATACAACCTTCTAAGGACAATTGAATATGACAAGTTTACTTTTCTTTCTTGTATTAAATTTATTTATTTATTTATATATTTAATTTTTTGTGTGTTGGTAAATGTTGTAAATCAAAAAACTTTAATTTATATTGATTTTATTTACAAAAATGAATAGTTTCTTTTACTTAACATAAACATCTTTAAAATTTCAAATTAAATATGATTGTTAAATGTGAGCACTTTTGATGTCCTGATATAGCAAAGTTTAAAAATTTAAGTAATAACAATATATATATATATATATATATATATATATATATATATATATATATATATATATATATATATATATATATATATTACGTTTATTAAACATATTTAATTTTTATTTCTTAATATAATATTATGCTCAAAGAAAATTGGATTTCAAAACAAATTCAATACCTCAATTATGAATATATATGAATAATAACTAAAAAATATATTTTAGTTTCTGTATTTTAAGAAATATAATATAATTTCAAATTTCAAATAAGTAATAAATTGTAAAAAAAATATTTAAAAACAATGTTTTGGCATCCTTATAATGGTTTCTATTTATTAGGTAGTTTATTATTGTAGTGGGTTGTCTGTAGAATATTCTAAATTGTTAAGTAATAAGTATTAAATTATCTTATAATATATTATATAAAACTGTTATATAGTTTGTGTTAGCATTTCTTCAATTTGTCTAAATCGAGTGATTACAAAAAAATGGTATGCTTTTTATGTTAAAAATATTTATTATTAAAAATCTTTTAGAACATCATGATATATAATGAAAGGTTGAAGAATTAACTTATGCATAAGTTGAATATGATTACAGGAAACATACATATAAAAATTGTTTAACAAATGCTAGCTCAGCTATCACATATCAGATGTGATTATCAATTTCAATATAAATGTACTAAAAATTAAATCTTGTTTAGACTAAAAGTAGGAATATTACAAAAGCGTTCATACATTACTGCTTGAAACAAATAACTATACATTATATGCCACCGCCATTGCATATCATCTTAAAAGTGATGTGCCACAAACACTTGTATCAATATCTTAACGGAATTTCGATTCTCTTATGGAAATTTATACATCGATTGAGTAATATTAAAAAAAAAAGAAATAGTATATATTTTTGAAAAAACATATTAAATATTTTTACAGTGAAATTACAAATTGTTAATGTAGATGTCCATTTCAGTATCTAATGTCATTCTATGTACACAATAGATATGTAGATAAATCTAGATATAATGATAATTATACACAATACTACATACTGATTAATGTTTTAGAAAAATTGTTTATGGTTAATAGAAATCAGTTAGTAGAATTTATTTTATTATAAAACCAACCATAATAACTTAATTATAAGAAATAATCAACTATATTAATTATATAGTAAATGTGTACCCCAAGAAATATTTATTTGATGGAAAATCAAACTAAACTGTAATGATGACATTCAATATCTAGTACCATTACATTCTAAAGACCTTATCGTTATGAAGTAAGCAGTGCAAAAGTGTCCCAATTTATATTTAAATTTAAATTAAACAAAAAAGAAGACCTGTTAATGAATATTATTATATTGTATCATTTATTTGTTTTCACCTACTACATACTACACTATGTAATTTTTTTATTTATATTAGTATGTACTTTTTTTGCAAAATAACTACTTACTTGATACGTACTTTCTCGATTTATTAATAATATTTATAGAAGATTCTAGAAAGTTATATTCTACAAAAGAAATTAATTATTAAATTATCTATATTCAATTGTACACAAAATTAAACGCTTAAATTGTTTTAATGCTATTATGATAATTCGCACAATTGCTATTGTTATAAATTAGAAATGTTGTTGGTTTTTGTTAGTTTATTTATAAATAAGATATGTTTTATTCGTTGTTTAATTATTGTACGGTGAGGTGTTTTATCGGGTAAGATTATTACCAATTAAGTGCTAAAATGTTAACAATTTGTAACACAATTGTATATTTAAACAATTCAAGTATTCTAGAAACCTCTATATTTACTTTAGCTGGGAATTGGTTAAAAATAAAAAGAAATACTTTTAGGTAAATAATAAAAAATTGTTTATGCAATTTACATTTCTGCATTCATTTATTCAATTCAGATATTAGATCTTAATATTGTTGTCTTATTAAAGTAATTATAATTATGATTCTTTACTAATTATTTCTTTAATGGGGTTTGGTTATTCATTTTTGCAAGTAATGCTTTAACACTTCCTTTAGGCATTTTATCATGTAACATAATATAAAATTTTCTTAACAATGCCACTAATTATTCATTTTGAGCTGTTTGGTCAAAACCTTAATTTAAAATTTGATTAAAAAATCAATTATGGAATATTATAGGCGTCCAATACTAAACTTTTGTCTTCTGTCGTGGATCTGTCGTATTACAGTAAAAAAAAAAACATAAAATAGAAAGCAATCTTCCTAGTCAACTACTACAATGGGAGCTAACATGGGATTTACAAGGTCATACTCGCAAGCTACGTATTGAATTTTATATATTATTTTTTTTTTTTTTTCAAATCATATAATCTGATTTTTTATAAATAATTAAAATAGAAAAGAAGATAATGAAAAACATATGTTAGCCCTCATTGTTATTTTACCAAAGATAAAAATCTTGATTACATTCTTAGTTAACAATACTATGCAATATTCTATTTATCTTGCTTTCTAAGGTTGATTTTTACTGTCCTATTACTTCAGTGAACCTTATATTATTAATTATAGTAAAAATATTATCATATTAGGATGTGTATGTACTTAAGAATTCCGTTTAAGTAATTTTAAATTTTATTATATGTATTAGATTTCATCACATCAAAGCGATTTTAGATAAACGGTCCTTTCACACTAAATAGATCATTGGCAATGTATAATCATAGACTTAGTGTGATTGGCAATTATAGATTATGTTACTGTAATAATAAGTAGATCTACTAATATAATCAAAAAAGTTTGTTTATAGTGTTATAAGGTAAGGTGGTTTTATGCATAATAAATGTATGCAACCGTTATTCCTATATAATTATTGTAATTGTGAAAATCAGTTCTTCTTTAAATGATCTGAGTATTTTTGTTATGCCAAGTATGGTGTGAAATATATAAACTGAAATAATTCTTGGTTTTATTTTTTAAACCTCTGTTTTCTTAAAAATTTATAATCATTGCCTTTATAACATGTTTCTTCGAAACTTTAGTTAGTACCTACTTTAGGAATATTAATATATTTTTCAATATATTCACATAACAAGATATAAAATGATTCTCGTATTAAATAAAGAAATACTCAAATATGTACAGGGGAAATTATGTATGTGTGGAATTAAGATAATTAACTTGTTTTAATGAAAGTAAAACTCAATATTTATAATTTTAAATTTTAATATTTTACTTTAATAAATTAATCCAGTTTAAAGGTATGTTAATAACATTTCACGATTACGAGATTAAAAAATAGGCCATTACAAAAAAAGTAACGTTTTACGTATCTAAAACAATAAAAAATGGGGTCTTTGGTGATTCCAAAATAGTTTTGAGAATGTATGTATATATACGTATATAGTTTGTGTTATAAAAAATAATTAATTAATATTTTTATATTTTGAAAATAAAAACATATATTTCACTTTAAATTTAAATAATAAATTTCTGACATCCCGAAAAATTGCTCAATCGCTTGTTATCAAATTATTCTATTCTGGAACTAAAGTACCAAACCCTATAGTGTTGCAAAAAAAACATTATAATACTTGTAATATTCAATTGGCACTTTTTTGTCTCTGTTCCTAGGATAAGAAAAACAGCGTCCACACTCGGCTTTTAGCTGATATACCGTCACATCTACGTTATGTACCTCAATGAATCTATTTTTCGTTGATATTGCTAAATATGTTTATTTTTGATATCTACTACTAGTGCTGCTTTTATTTATTTTAAAAAAGCAGTCTCTTGTGGCTGATATTCTTATCATTATTGTCTCTGAGTATAAAAAATGCGCCAAGGTAATATAAATATGTGTAGACAATATGTAGACCTTAGCTATTTTTTTATACTTCCGACCTTAGCTATCTTTTTCTACTTTACAATCTCCACATCTATGTTATTTACCGATTCGTTGATATTCTAGAGAAGCCTGATTTTGGCTATAACGGCGAGCACCCCAAAACACTTTCATATATATATCTATAAATATATATATATATATATATATATATATATATATATATATATATATATATATATATATATATATATATATATATATATATATATATATATATATATATATTGTTAATTTAAAATTACCCCTTGCACTTAATTAGGGATTAATGACAGATTAACATTAACAATAGTAGTAAACATTAGTATTAATTAACATTAGTAGTAAAATGAATTTAAACAATAGTTCATGATTTACCAGGTCTATAACAACCATAATTATATAGAATGAATACTTTTAACTTTTAAATGCTTACATTCTATTTAAAACATAAAATAGGTCATTTTATTTATTATAAATTTTATACATAGAAGCTTGACAGTTGTCAAGTAATTAACTATCTACAGTCGGTATTTCATTCACTAACTAACACACTTCCATTATCCATATGATATCTAAGGTCATCATAAGGGTAATGTCTGGAGCGCATGATCTGCCTTTACCCATCTAGCTTGTCTTTAAGCCAAATGACCTACAGTGGAAAATTGACGTACAACTCGGTAATTTTGTATTTTTTATTAAAAAATACGATGTTAATAAAATCTTTTGGAAATACTAGTCGCTAAAAAGTCGAAGAACTAATACTAGCATCAATATTAATATTTTTAGTTATCTACTTTGTGTAAATTATAAATCTGAACATATTTTAGAAGTTTTTAGTGCTAGCAATATCAGTAGTTGATTGTCAGAAGTAAAAGACATGAGGGTAAACTTGTAAAGCAAAAGTCAAAACAAATAATTTAATTGTTAGAAACCCGCGCAGATTGACAATATTTCAAATTGCTAAAACTGAATATTTGATTCGCACGTTATGCTAGTTTAGTATAGCCATAAACTAAAATGGATGAATTACGCGATTTTCTCAAAAATCCACGACCTTCGTCGGCTCAAATGATTAAAATTAGGCCTCCTATTATCGGTGGAGTTCGTATTACAAAAGATGATCCCATAAATCATCTAAACAGACGTGAAGAACATCGGCAGTCGGTTTTTCTTTCTGGAACAGACTACGCTCGAGAAATAAAGCAACGGGAAACTGAAACTTATCTAAGGGTTTGTAAAATAGTATGAAATTTAGTTAAATGAATAATAATAGTATCAAATTTAATCTACCCATCTAAAAAGAAATATTATTGCCAAAATATATTTAAAAAAGTAAAAGCTATTTCTAAAATGAGTATAAATTTAAAAGAAGATAATTTTCTAGTTAAGGAAACTAAAAAAATTCCATCTAGCTAAACGGTATTTGGTAAATAATAAAAAGATGTATACATGGATTTTTGTCAAAATTCCTAACAGAATGAAAGAGAGCGGGAGTTATTTGATAGTATGTCTGGGGGCTTAGATTCTCTGGAGCAGCTATCATGCTGGGGCTCCTCGACACAAAATTTGGAAAACTTGACAGAAGAAGCAATGACCCAAGTCTATAATAAATACTCATTTAAATTGAAGGAAGATGCAAAGAATCTGCCTATACACTCATATCAAGAAAAGGTAAACTAAAATGATGTTATTGACTTGTCAAAGTAAATTTGTAATTATGTACTAACCTTATGCAGACTCTAATAGAATTAAAATATTTAATTTTCAATTTTAAAATTTAGTAGGTCAGTTTTCCTTAAAAATATTTAGTATGAAGTTATTATTTTAAATATAATAATTTTTAACAAGCTTAAATTTCTCTTTAAATTTCTAGATTCTGGATAGAATTAAAGCTTTCCCAGTGGTTATAGTAGAGGGGCCTACGGGATGTGGTAAGACAACTCAAGTGCCACAATGGATTCTTGATGATGCTTACAATAATAGAAAGCCATGTAAAATTGTTGTAACCCAGCCAAGGAAAATAGCAGCTATATCTATTGCACGGAGAGTGGCTCATGAAAGAGGTTGGGATGTGGGAGGTGTTGTTGGTTACCAGGTAATAATAAAAAACTTTTCTTTGTATATTTTAGAAATTACCACCTGAAAAATTTTTTGTGACATATTTGAATAATACTTCAATGAATTGTTTTTTACTTTACTAATCAATTTGTTAATCTGCATAAATTTGAAAATAATAAATGGTAATGTTGTAGGTGGGACTTGAAAATAGAACTTCAACAGATACAAGGATTAGTTATGTTACTACAGGAGTACTGCTTCAGAAACTTGGTGTGTTTTATATGCTTATATTATTTTCATTTTAAATTTTACAATTTAATATAGATATTGATACAAATAATTATTATTTCTCCATAATGTATTTGGTGGGAGCTTTTTTTGTCAAATTTATTATTCTGTTACAGTAAGTGCAAAAAATATGAATGAGTATACTCATATAGTGCTTGATGAAGTTCATGAAAGAGGCCAAGACATGGATTTTCTACTGCTAGTTGTTAAGAAACTGTTATATACGGTCTCTACAGGTGTCAAAGTAGTTCTTATGTCAGCAACCTTTAACTCAAAGGCCTTTGCTGATTATTTCTTCATACCGACACCTCTTGGCCGTCAAATGTCTTCATGTTTGAATGTTTCAAATGATAAACCAATGTTCACTGTGAAAACATTTTATTTGAATCATCTTACTAAGTTTGGAACTGTAAGTATTACACTAGAACATAAAATATATAATTTTTATTTTGACAAAAATAGTGCATGAATATGGTTCTTTTAGTTTTACATATACCTAATCAATACAATAAAAATTATAGTGTATCACATATATAACATAAAATGATACAGTATCACTATATAAAGGTGTTTAAAATAGATAGATAATAAATAATACATTTAAATTATATATTTAACTTATGCAGTTACTATTGTTATAAGATGTTATACTTATGTGACAAAGCTTGTAACAAATATTAATATTATTACTATTTTAAAAATTAAAATACCACTTTGCAGTTAATCCAACAAGTAACACCTAAAAACAATGAACCAATAATTTTGCCTGAAGCTAACCACTTAGTAATAAAACTTGTGAATGCCTTCGAACATATAGACAAGCAAGAAGAACACACTGATAGAGAAGCAGCAGATCTGCCATCAGTGCTCATATTTCTACCGGGAATACATGAAATTGAGGAGTTATATGCTTGCTTAATAGACAAAGATCTAAGGTAAGGTAAGGCATATATTAATATATGTATATATATATTTTGAATTTTCATGTATATCTTGCTATTAGGCCATTTAGGACCATTTTGCATTCCAACAGGGGGTTCATTTAGATATTCATTGTATTAAGTTACAAATTTTGTACCATACTCTGCATTGTACTTTGTTATATGTTGGTTAGGCAATGCTTTTTTAATAAGCATTATGAGTGATTAAAATTAATCTAAAAACAATTTTTTTCTAGAGTTAGACTTGACTTTAATATTGTTATAATTTGCCCTATAGTGAACACCAGTTATAATGATTAATTAAAATTTAAATAAAATAATATATTTAAATTTTTATTTTTTATTTACATAAAGAATGAAAATGACAGACAAAGAAAATGCTAAATACAATTGGTGGGTATTGCCTCTACATTCCACAATCACAGCTGATGAACAAGTTCGAGTATTCCAAAGAGCACCGCCTGGTCATAGAAAGATTATCCTAGCCACTAATATAGCGGAGAGCTCTATTACAGTGCCTGATATTAAATATGGTATGTTTATTTTTTTTAAAGCAACTTTATTAATTATTTACAAAAATAATAAACTATAACAATGTTGGTTCCAATGAGTTTTTTAAACTGATATGAATAACTAAAAATCATATCTTAAGATATACTTTGACTCATGTAAAGCTAAAGTTTCTTTAAAAATGGAATAGATTATACATATTTGTCTTTTCTCGTTGTTTTTTTATAATTTAATAATCATGATCTTTTAACTCTTAATTAATATAAATTATTTTGACATTGATTTTTTTTTATGAAAAGCATATATTTTACCAACATATGTTTGTTAAAACATGTAATGCTTTCTGAATTTCTTGTCAGAGATAACGCGTCAATGTTTACAAGGCGTAAAATAGTAAAATCAGTTTGTCTACTTGATCCTTTTAACGTTTTAACAACATTTATTGACATTTTAACTTAATTGAACGACATCTATGTTAGAAATACTGAAGTTCCGTGTTGTAACGCCCTCTGCTTGCTATACTCATGTACTAAAACTAATATTAGTAATTGTGAGAGTAGAGGTCGCGAGAATCATATATATTTTATACTGTTATAGAATATAAGTTTATACTGTTATAGTTTTCAAATGAATTCAGATTAGAAGAATTGTAAACATTTTAAAAAAATTAAAAAAACAAAAAGGTGTTCTCTCCGGCGGGGAATCGAACCCCGGTCTCCCGCGTGACAGGCGGGGATACTTACCACTATACTACCGAAGATGTGGGAGTGTTGTTGAAATTATCAATTAGTACAAGCATAACGGATCGACGACATCGATCCATTTTTATCAAGATTTCTGTGGTTTCTATGTAGACTTTGCTCTTGTATGACAAAACAGCGTTGAGTTCATATGTATATAACTTTTAAAATAATATAACGTTTTTTCTAGTTATTGACTTCTGCCTTATGAAAGTTTTGGTAGCCGATCAAACTACGAATTTCACGTCTCTTCAATTGTCTTGGGCGTCTAAAAGTAATTGTGAGCAAAGAGCGGGCCGAGCTGGTAGAGTTCGAGATGGCAGAGTATACAGACTGGTCACTGATAAATTTTATGTAAGTAATTATTAATTGTTTTCTAAAAGTCTTTAAATTAAATATCTATAATAATTATTTTTTTTATGTTTTTTGAGTTTTATATGAATTTTGTTCTACATAAAGTGATTATGAAAAAATATACATAAATATTAATACTTAAAATATTTTCATCTTTTAGGATTCACTCCCGCAACATTGTCAGCCCGAAATCGTTAGATGTCCCTTGGAACGACTAGTTCTTTTGGCCAAAATGTTAAATATGGGCCCGCCCAGTGAGATACTAGCCTTAGCAATGGACCCACCCGATATGTCCAATATACTACGAACCATATTAGTATTGAAAGAGGTAAGAATAAAAAAAATATGATGAAAAAATGTCCTGCTAAACGTATTTTTTAAAATTTTAATAATTGTAAATCTTATTTAAAATTAAATAAAAAAAAGTAAAATTAAATAAAAAAAAGTAAAATTAAATAAAAAAAATGAAAAATTACGTAAAAAAAGTTGTAAAATTAAATTCAAAGAATAAAAAAGGTTTCTCTCCGGCGGGGAATCGAACCCCGGTCTCCCGCGTGACAGGCGGGGATACTTACCACTATACTACCGAAGATGTGACAGACTGTTCGAAATTTAGGTATTAATTCAAGTAAATAAGATTTATCATGTGACGACAATATATTAAATTATTTATATAATTTATATACGTTTAAATAAAAAAGTATGCAAAAATATAATCATTACTTATTACAATACTAGATCTGAAATATATACACATATTATGAATTAACAGTTTTTTTACGTTGTATATTTTTTAACTTTATTATAAAAAAAGGTTATTAAAATAAATATAAGTACCTACTCTCTTATACCCGGTACATATACAAAAATAACATTTTTAACAATTTTTGTCAAGATAAGTTTTGAGGGGATTTTCAATGGCTGATATGATAAAGAGTAACTTAGACTACTTTAATTTAAAAATTATTAAATAACGATTCGAAACTATTTTGATTTTATTAAATAATGTTAATCTTAGATGGGAGCTCTAATGAAGACGGTAGATGATGAGTGGTCTAATTCAGATGGTGATATCACATACCTAGGACGTGTTATGGCTAGACTACCCATTGATGTTAGATGTTCTAAACTAATTGTTCTTGGATATATATTTGGTTGTTTGGAAGAATGCGTTATTATGGGTAAAATTTATTTATATATTTTTTCCTTATGTTTCAGTTGATATTGATAGAGTAAAGTGGAAAAAGTACACGTTACTTCTAGCCCACAAGAAACATTAAGTTACTTAATTTAATATGTGTTTCTGTTTGTTACAATTTTGTATTTTTTTCATAATTATAATTTATTTAATTATATATGTTTTTTTGTTTTTTTTTTAACTCGTGTTTATTTTGGTTTCTATATATTAATAAAATATTTTAATTAATAAATGCCTTTTTTTAATTACACTATTTTTGTATATTATGTACTGTTAATTTACTAATGTATACTGTGATTGTGTTATTATATTTCTTACAGAAGAAATACTACAGAGACAATCATAATAAATAAATAAACAAGCTACTTTTAAAATGTGTTACCTTGTGGAAACCATATATAATGGTGTCAGTCATTATACTCGAATGATGTTTATAATTTTACTTTTATAATACATATTAATTAATTCATTTAATTATTTTTCAGCTGCTGGCATGTCAGTGAAAAATATTTTTAGTAGTCCGTTTAGAGAGAGGCTTAACGCATACAACTCTAAACTGACTTGGGCTGACGGTTCTACTAGTGACAGTGTCGCTATATTAAACGTTTATAAGGTACTGTAATAAAGTTTATAACTTTTTTTTATATAAATTTTGTCTTGGTGAGAATCGTATTTAATTGAAGTAATAAAATAATTTATATATCAGCCCGTGTGCTTCACTTAAACCTAAGCTGTCTGAAAAATGGGCAAAAAATAAAGAATATATTCTTATTTAGTTAACATATAAAACGTAAACATAACGTAAAATATTAAAAAGTAACATAACATAACATAACATGCGATTACATAAGCAAAAGTGTGTGGTGCAAGAGGAAGGCGGACACCCTTAGGGCTAAAGCGCGTAGATAATAAATAATCACTCACTACAATATTGGGCTAGAAATAGAATATAAAATGTACAGACGGCCTTATTAACAGTAGTATTAATAGGTTATTAAAGGCGACCAAATCAGATAAGATCTGCAGAAAAGATAGCGTGGTGCTTAAAGAGAAAATCTTGTTATTACATGACATTTAGAAACTGCTCCTTTGAGAATAATGATTAAGAATAAAAACAAGGCAAGTAATTAATTTTTGGCTATTTTATGCGATACTGTCTTTATAACTTCTAGGTATGGAACCATCTTCGTCAACAAAGATATTTCAGACAGCAAGGCACTACGGAAGTGCAGTGGGCGCGAAGATTTTACATACAAATACGGGCTTTAAAAGAATTAGATGATATGGTGCGGGAGCTGCGCATGCGCCTGTCCAGAGAAGGGATTGAACCATTGAAGGGGAATTCCCCGTGGGATAAACACGAAGGACCCTTAGTGCTTAAGGTGATATTTTCTTTTATTAATAAGATCTTTGCTATTTTTAAGTTTTATTTTTAAAGAGAGTATTTTAACAGAATTAGTAGCGCATGATATTCGAAAACATTCGTGGGGTAAGCAGGCAACGTGAAATGTGCGTTTAGTATCTTATCTATTTTAATCACGGCACTAGGCGTAACTCAACATCGCGTTTTGTCTTATAGGAGCGTTGACACAAAGCTAGTACTTAATATGTCTGTGCTAACTTGCTTTAGCTTTTCTTGTTATAGTTTTAGGAGAGAGCATTAATATTACAATTTTAACTAATTACCTATTTGCATTGTATTATTTTTATATAATTTATTTACATTTGGAGAAACGTAAGAAGTCTTAAGTACCGATGATATAGATAGCTTTAACTTTTCATAAAATCTAGACCAAGTCCTATGACTAATAAAAAATATTTAGACAATTTAGGTTTATCAATATATCATTCTATATTTTTTCTAGATATTGCTTGCTGGTGCATTCTATCCTCAATATTTCATACAAGCGGCAACAGACGAAGGGCGCGAGAGGGACTCGGTCCGCGTCCTCGGCGGACTCGATCCTAGGAACTCTGTCTACTTGCGAGGATTCCCCGACAACCAGCCTGGCGTTGTGTACGCGTCTGCCATCAAAAATATTATTAAACAACACATTGGCGACGAGCCTCGTGTTACTTTTGATAATAATAGCAGGTATAATGATTTTTTCCATAGTTTTATATTATGTTTTTAAGTTTTTGCCTAAATTATTATTTTCTTGACAGGAAAGTGTATTTGACTTTTCAAGATAACAGTCAAAATTCTAGAAGCGATAATAACAAAACAGGTGTAAGTGTTTTGATTTTATTTGTTATATCTTTAAGAGTACGTCCTTCTCGTAAAATGTAGATAAGTTTTAATATTAACCTGTACTAATGCCATTTTACGATTTTAATGTACCTTTTTAAATGGATTTTATTCTATAGTAGACTAATAATTCAATAGGTTACTTTTATTTATAATTTCAAATGAAAGTTAATATGACTGTAACATAGTTTATATCAAAAACAAAGCACGAGGTTGAGTTCTGCATTCAATAAGTAATATCTCAATTTCGGGGGAAACAGTCAACGTAATGTCTTAACACTACTGATAACGATGTTATGCGGGATAAAGTGTGAAGCTTATATACCAGTTATAATTATTTCAATTAGTTTTTGACACAGGTACTATGGTTTCATAGTAATGAATAAATAAAAAAATAAACTTATTGAGAAAAAAATATAAAAAAAATAAATATTACACATTACATATATATGCTTATATGCTTACAGGATCCGACAATTCCAGGTCAAGTAGTGTTGTCTGTGTATAAAGCGGTCAAAGCGCGTCAACTACAAATGAATATTAGACTTCCTTTGCTGCCGTGAGTGTAATAATTAAAATGTTACTATATTATTTTTCAGTGTCACTATTTACCCAAAGGCCAAAGGCCACGGTAAACGGAGAGAACCTAGTGTCAAGGATTTTTCTTTGAAATTTGAACATTGCTACAAAAGTAATGCTCAACGAATCATTTATATTCTGTAGAAATGATTGAGAATGGTTTTATAATTGAAATTGTATATCTGATTTACCTAAATAGTAATCTCCTAATATACTAATTTCACATATTTAATTCTTAAATATTCTTAGCGTCACAGGCTATCGATAATACATTAAACATTTTAATAACTTTAAAATATAAGATTTTTTTAAATATTTTTTTGTGATTTATTTTAAATGCGTTTTTATTTACAGAATAGAAAAAGCCGAGGCCCTTGCCAAGGCCTCAGTAAACCAAAACGTGGACTTGGAGAATATGGTTCCGCGTCTACCAGCCATTGATGACACTTACTTCCGACTGAAGATATCACAAGTAAACCAAATTAAATTTTGTTTTCTTATCAGGGTATTCAAAGACAATCTAGTGTCAAAATTCTTTTCTCTACTTCCTAAAATCAAAATGTCGCCATGTCTTGTCTTATCAGAGGGGGAAACATAGAATTAATTTAAGCATATTCATTCCCCGAATGGAGACCGAACTCACAACCATTCTTGGCTTCAAGCAGACCCTGTGCTATTGCGCTATGTTAGTCTTAAAGTATATTTCTTATATAGTCTTATATATTTTACGTTACGTTTTATTTAACAGCTAATCAACGTAGGTAAATTCTGGGTGCAATATGACGAAGAATCTACTGAGATCGAGCTTCGTCAGATCCAGACAATCCTCAACAAAAAGGGATCTCAGTCTTTAGTCACTAATATAACACTGGACATGCTTGTAGCGGCGCCATACGCGGACGAGAGTGGCACCATGTTCTATAGAGCTAGGGTCACTAAAATACTGCCTAAAGATATGCTGGAGGTTAGTGATGTTAAAATTACTTATTTGGTTATTTTCTTACAGTTTCACGCTTCATCACGCATATCAGGGTATTAAGAGTCAACTTAATTTCAAGACACTCCGTTGACTTCTTTTCGCTTATAATAGAGACGATGCGTGTTCTGTGGCGAACTAAACACCGCGCCTTGTTATACAAAAGAGGAGAAATATAAAGGAAAAGTCCTTTTAAGTATAATCATTCACTCAAATGGGAATGAAACCTACAACTAATGTGTTTTCAGTCAGAGATTATTTCACAGGTCAGAGCGGTACTAACTCTTGTATAATAAAATTAATATATATTTATTAAAAAGTAAGTGGTTTATAAATCTTTGAAATATGAAAGCTATCCTATTCGTTTTAACGGGTAATTATTTAAATATAATCACTGATAAGCTAGGGGAAAATTGAATAATGTAAGTAGAATTATCTAATTTTCGTATTCTGGGATTATATTAATATCTTAATTCCATTACCTTTTTGGTGATACAAAAAAGAGAATTAAAGTATAAAAACTTACTAAGTAGTCTTTTCCATTTTGTCAAGAATGAATTAAATTGAAAAACATAACGTATTTAAATTTGACAATTGCTTCATGCTTTTATACCGCATAGTTGGGTAGACAGGCAAGTGCCCAGTGGCGGAACTCAACGTAATTAAATATAATTACGTTGTATGAATCATTCCCCCTAGTGGGGATCGAATCCACAGCCAATCGTTTTTACAGTCAGACGCTGTCCCACTGCGCTACGACCGGCCTCAATTTGACAATTGCTTAGTTGTAATTGCAATGAACCCCAGGTGCTGTACATAGACTACGGCAGCGCGGGCACGGTGTCGGCGCGGAGCGTGCGCGCGCTGCCGGCGCAGGGCGCGCGCGCCGCCCCGCTGGCGCTGCAGTGTGCGCTGGCGGGCGTGGCTCCGGCGCCGCTGCACGCGCACGCGCACTGGCCGCCGCGCGCGCTCGCGCTGTTCACGCAGCTGGTGGCCAGGGGACGGCTCATAGCCAAGGTAGAAATACTATAGAAATACATTGCCTGCCTTGACATTAGGTTACCGAGACACCTGTGTTAGAACTCAACGCTGCATTTTGTTTACGTTGGCGAAGTTAAATAATTTTTTAAATGTAATAACTTCCTTGAGAGAGATAACTTAAACGAGAGTTTATAATTACAATAATATTACTTAAATTATCTAATAACTACAAGTAATTGGAAAGTAATCTCATATTTAGGTCGATGTATATTTCTATAAATACGTTATTGCCGCTTCGCTAAACTCTCTTGTGGTAAAATATTAAATCTATAAATCTAACAACCTTAACATATTAATATAAAATCGCAATTTATTAATATCAGATCTACTCGGTCACACACGGAGTTGTTCGTGTGGAACTACTTGCGGAAGCCGGCAAAGTCAATATTAATAAGGAGCTAATTGCTAATAGCCTCGCAGTGCCCTGCGAAGAGAGCTACGAATCAAAGGTAAATTATTGATTATTGTTATGTTTCAGTTTTCCTACTTTAGTTTTATTATTAAAACAAAAAATCTTCATATAAATGATAAAATCTTCATTAATATATTGAGTTCTCTTATTTATCTTATGTAAGTTTCTTTTGAAATTATCAATATGTAATAACCACTAACAAACCTTGTAAAAATAAAAATCTTTCAATACCAGCAACAACTAATTGAGGATATTTACGAAGCATATCAAAACATTTGTAAAGTATACTAATATTTGAAACTAAGAAGAAACATAAAGTAACTAGTGTCAAGACACTCCGTACTTCGTTTTCAATCGGATTCGAAACATTGCGTGGTGAGCGGTGGAACTCAACGCTGCTCTTTGTCTTGTCTTTACCAGAGCGAGGATGTGAAAATAATTTAAATATAATCACTCCTCCGAGTGGGGACCGAACTCAGAACCGATCGCGTTAACAGTCGGCGTCACACTGCGCCAGCCGGCCTCTACTTCCAACTTTTAAATTGTTTTTTTTTTTTACTTTAGTTAAATCACGACCTAAGGCAAAGTGCAAATGAACTAAATCTTGCTCAAAGGCGTGCTTACAACAAGGAGCAAACAGATCTGGCCGTCAGGCAACTTCTAGATATTGAACCTCCCAACTATAAAGAGTGTATTACAGATGTAATACTGAAGGGACCCAGTAGGTAAGTAATATCTTTTCTTTCATTGTATTATGATTATATTTTATATTTTTTTTTATTTATATATACAATTTTTTTAATTCACAGTCCCCTCGAGTCAACTTTACACAACTTGATGTATGGCAGTCGCGATAAGCAAGTGCAGGTGGAATCGAACTCTGTAAACGGTGTCCTGTTAGACACTGAGCCGCAGGAGATATATGAGAGGTTATTATGTTTTTTTATAAATATATTGTAAGTATACGGTATACATTACTGGATGATCAGACATTTTTATTATGGAATAA
The DNA here is from genome assembly GCA_032432895.1 of Dryadula phaetusa. Taxonomy (NCBI): domain Eukaryota; kingdom Metazoa; phylum Arthropoda; class Insecta; order Lepidoptera; family Nymphalidae; genus Dryadula; species Dryadula phaetusa. The sequence goes on from JAOYRS010000059.1 coordinate 178,374, forward strand.
AAAAATGACTGTAAAATATATTAAGTAAATGGATAGCCAATTTTTAACAAGGTTATACAATGAGTCTTCAATAATCTACAGATTGAAGACCTTTTATTTTTTATTCCAAATAAAAAAGAGAATAATCAATTAAAATTACTTAATATTTTACGAGACATCTATCAGAATAGATTAAATGTTACATGAAATTTACTTTTTCATAAATAAGTCAAAACTTCAGGCTTTTATTCTGTGCAGCAGTACATATAGGAAGTACCTAGTGTCAAGACACTCCGTACTCCACGTTTTGCGAGTGACGGAACTCAGCACTGCTTTTTGTCGTATCAGTACGAGGAAATGAATATGATTTAAATTTAATCGTTCCCCTGAATGGGAATCGAACCCACAATCAATCGCGTTTACAGTCAGACTCTGCCCCACTGCATCACAACCGGACTCAATATCAAAACAAAACAATAAAAAAAAACAAGTTTAATAATTTTTTCAATATTATATCCATTTAAATTAGACACAAATAATTAAAAACAATAAATTATGTATTTATTATAATTAATATGACCAACAGATTGTTAGTGGCGGCGGAGGTCGGCCAGAACGAGATGAGCAATAAGCTGACCCTGCGGCACACCACGCTGATGCCCAACATACGCGGCCTGCCCGCCATTCTTTCCTTGCTGTTTTGCCCTGAGTGTGTAAAACTTCATTATAAATATATATAGATATGAGAGGCTTTTTGAAAGAAATTTGACAATAATACGAGTATACTGATTTAGTTGGTTAAATGTATATTAATTAATTGTAGGTTGTTAAGTGAGTTCATTGTATGGTTGTTATTTTGAAATACTACCACAATGGTAGAAATTACGTATTATTGAAAGACTTATAACAATTTTAATTTCCACTACCAAAAAGTTTCACTTAAATTCATATTTAATTAAATCTTTTTAATGTAAATCGATATTATTAAATTAATACTTTACAGTTCAGTGTTGATAATTTCATGTATAAGTTATATACCTCCTATTTTCCGACGCGCAGGGCAGAGCTTCGCCGCAACAAGGAGTGCACGCGCTACGTGAGCGTGCTGTGCGGGCTGGGCGCGGACGTGCGCGCGGCGCCGCTGTTCCCCGAGCACGACCTGCTCGTCAACATCGACGCGGACCTCGACGTGGACGACGTGGGAGGGGTGAGACTGTTTTTTGCTTATTATTGTTTAAGTCAGACTAGCTATCCCATTGTGCCACAATTTGAGGAAACACATTTTCGTTTTTTTAAATATAATTCCATAATATTTTTTTATATTAATTTACTTGTTTAACAAAGGCGTTACACAGACGCCACAGGTGACATTTAAATATTTTTATTACAAATATTTATAAAGAAACTAAAGTATTACAAAAATCTTTGCTCTATAAATCGCAACTTGCTTAAAACGTATTGTAACCTTTTATCACAAAATTATATTTATTGAATAATAGCAGCTCCGCTGTTTTGCCCTCTTCAATAAAATTAAATAATTTCCTGGAAAATCTAAAAGAAATTGGGTAAAATTATCCTCAATTATCTCTATATGTAATTTCATTACAAGCAGCTCAGTGGTTTGGCCATGATGACGTCACATACAGATAGAGTTGCTCTCGCATTTATAACATTAGTATATAGGATATTGTTATACCACCCACACCATTCCAGTTAACAAATCTAACCCTAAAGTGATATAGAACAAACGGCTGATTAGTGATAAGATCGACTATCTAATCTAATCTAATTAATTAATAAGTATTTTTATATTAACTTCCAAAGAAACCTTTTATAAGAATGTGTCCAATGGCGATATCAAATCGTCTAATTAAAATACTAATAAATTAATGATTAATTAGAGATAGAAATTATGTAGTATAAAATATTTGTAAGTTTATTTGTTAGTGTGACTTACTTTATTTTGATTATATAACGATAAAATAAAGCATAAATTTTCGCTTTAAAGAGAAATATCCAAATAAAAAATCTATTTTAGTTATGTAAGAATATTAATTTAAAAACATTAAAAATACCTTATCTATTATTTAACTTAAATTATAAATTAATAAATAATTTCTCTACTATAAAATATTTTACAACTTAGTGTCATATAACTTTCTAAATTCAATAATTAATTATTGTGGCTATTTATTATATTTTCTTTACATGTTTCTTAATATATTTTTGAATATTCTTTTAATAGGCAAGCGATAATAATTTATTCATATAAATTAAATTAATAAAATATTTAGGTACTAAATTTAATACAAGCGGTATTTGATAAAAGGTAAAGATACAATTAATAGCATTTTTAAATTATACATATTAAATTTATCAATGTTTATTATAATGTAGAATAATATTAAAGTTAAATTATTCGATAAATTATTTATATATAAATCAATGACGTCGTGTAATGTTTTATACTTCGTAGAATTGATAATTTCGACAGACTTCTCACATCTTCGGTAGTATAGTGGTAAGTATCCCCGCCTGTCACGCGGGAGACCGGGGTTCGATTCCCCGCCGGAGAGAATACCTTTTTGTTTTTTTAATTTTTTTATATTTTTTTAAAATGTTTACTATTTTACTAATCTGAATTCATTTGAAAACTATAACAGTATAAACTTATATTCTATAACAGTATAAAATATATATGATTCTCGCGACCTCTACTCTCACAATTGCTAATATTAGTTTTAGTGCATGAGTATAGCAAGCAGAGGGCGTTACAACACGGAACTTCAGTATTTCTAACATAGATGTCGTTCAATTAAGTTAAAATGTCAACAAATGTTGTTAAAACGTTAAAAGGATCAAGTAGACAAACTGATTTTACTATTTTACGCCTTGTAAACATAGACGCGTTATCTCTGACAAGAAATTCAGAAAGCATTACATGTTTTAACAAACATATGTTGGTAAAATATATGCTTTTCATAAAAAAAAATCAATGTCAAAATAATTTATATTAATTAAGAGTTAAAAGATCATGATTATTAAATTATAAAAAAACAACGAGAAAAGACAAATATGTATAATCTATTCCATTTTTAAAAAAACTTTAGCTTTACATGACTCAAAGTATATCTTAAGATATGATTTTTAGTTATTCATATCAGTTTAAAAAACTCATTTTTTTTAATATTATTCTATATGATTTTTAAATTATATTTGTTTAATTAATTTGCTTTAATTTTAATTTATATATATATTTTTAAGAAAATTACGTCATGTCAGAAATAATAATGATTTATAATTTTTTATAAAAATTATACAGTTATTGGGTTTATTTAAATATTTTTTTATAAAAAAAATGATGTTTTTTAAATACTATCCTTTTCCTTGTTCTTAAAATGGCAATAGGTAACAGTTCTAATTTAATTCGCTTGTTATCCGATTTTTTATTTTGTTTTTTTTCTTTTTTACAGATAAATCATATACGCTATTTAATGGATCACATGGTGTCATGTAATGACGGTGAGGATATTCCTACTATGGATGACGAATTTAGAGTCAATGTGCCGAAATTGATTAGAAAGGAATTATTACAGTAAGTTGTAATCTTTTATGCATTTAAAAATGTTTGTTTATGAAAAGGTCATTTTAGTTGTTGAGTTTAGGTATTAATTTTATTTTTTATTAATAATTTAATTTTATTTTTATTAATATTTTTTTTTATATTTGTTTCAAATTTAAAATTCATAATTTTGACGGTTGTTTTGTACATTCTTTATCAGTTCATTTAACTACTTGTTAAGTTGTTAATTATGAAAAATACTTATTATGAAATTGACAAGTGAAGCTACATTCGTTACCTACTATAACTAGCGATACATTTTTTTAAATATAGTTTTGAGTTTATGTTGGGTATTGAAATATTTCATATTAGACGCCATCGTGGCGCAATGTGTTAGCATCTGACTGTAAATTACAACTTATATATAAATATATTGAAAGATGGATTTCGTTCGCTCCTTTGCGACGTTATGTTTGTCACTCAACTAGCAATAGCTTCGATTTCAGACGAATAGCAGTCGTATTGTTTAAAACTTGTCGACAGGTTACTAAAGAAGCGCCGCAAGCACCGCGAGGCGGAGAGCGTGCTCCACGCGTGGGAGTGGGGCAGCGCGCCGCCCGACGACCTGCTGGAGATAGACGCGGCGAAGGTGCCGCGCCGCCCGCGCCTGTACCCGCTGCACGCGCCGCTGGACCTGCGCCGCGCGCCTCGCCAACACCTGGAGCGCCTCAAGCGGCACCTGGACGAGCTCAGGGCGCTGGTTAGCAGGTGATAACGGCAAACGACGTATTGTATGGTTGGAAAATCGTATGAATTTATTATATATATAATAAATATAAAACGGAAGACTTGAACAAATATCTAGACGATAAAATAAAAGCGTTTATAAAATTCTTTTTGCGATTGTTGCACAATAATTGTTAAGTTCATGATCGTTTTTGTATTAACTAACTATGAAATCGGTTGACAAATCATATCGGTTTCAAAAAGCATGCTATGCGGAATAAAGGCTTAAAATGTTAATACACATAATATAAGTTGTTCTACCGTCAGGGCATCTATATCATCGACCATGGTGTTGGAATGTAAGCTGTGCGCGACGCCGGCGATGCCTGCGCACGCCATGCGCATACATTTGTGCTCCAATGCGCACCAGGAAAAGGAGGAAGAAGACCTGAGGATGTTACAATCTTAAATGTTAATTTATACTATTTGAATGAAATAACGCAAAAAACAAGTTTGTTATCACATTTTAAAATACATTATAATTATATAACGTCTATGTTAGTAGATTTATTTTCTTGAAACATAATAAGCGTCTGATTTCAACTGAAAATATATTTTTTGATAAACATGACTTAATGTTTTATTAACCATGTATGTATCAAACAGGTGATTTATTATGTTTTCAATTTGACGTATGGTTATAACAATTCAACTATAATTAAAACTTTAATTAAACTCGTATTAGGAATGTTAAAATATTTATCTCAGAGAAGATAATCCTTCTTGGTTATGTAAAAAAATATTATGTAAATTATTAATATTAAGTAATACTTATAGTATGTTAATTATTGTTCTTTTTTTTCAAGAATATTGAATGTGATGTGTATTGTTTGCTTAAGTTTCTTTTGCCTATTTTTTTTTATTTTTTTTTAGTATACTAAGAAAAAGTAGACTAGGAGCTTTTTCAAAAATAAATATTATTTTAGACAGACATATAGAAATCGATTTTTTTTTATAAATGTTTACAATATTGTACAATGTACGGTCAACAAAATAATTCTCTTACTTGTTAGTAATAAAAGCAGAATATATTCCATCCCATTTGTTTTTCAATGTCTTTTATATTATATTAAGAAACGGGTGGTGATTAAAGGAAAAAAATAAAATTACTATTAAGATTGGTTATCACGTTTAATTAAAATTACAAAATTTACTTCATATTATGTTGATTAAATACTCAGTGCAAAATGACTGCCAAATAGTAGCATGATGTGACATTTTTTCTTAAGTTGACTTAATTGCATTTATGTTCAAGAAATAAATAAAGTATTAAAAATATTTTTGATTTTATTTATTTTATAACCTAAATACAAACGTATTCATACCTTTCGTATATTATATAATGATTAATGGTAGTAACGCCGTTAACATGTGGCCTTATCAACTAGGATCTATACTACACTGTAGAATATCACAGTAATATAGTGTATGCCAATAAATATATTTGGTACTGTACATACACTTAGAATTTATTCTATTTATTTAATCTATATCTAATATCAATATTCATATGTAAGATATATAAAAAAACTATCAAGTATCAACAAAATAGAACTTAAAACAATAATTTACCTAATTTTTATTTGTTTATTTGGAAGCGATAATCCCGGAAATGGGTTAATCGATTTAAATATAGTTCTCATTATAGTACATTTGGTAACCTGCCCAGTAAACATTTAGTATTTGATTTATAAATGAAAAATGATTCATAAATGAAAAAGTTATAATACATAACTTAAATTTGACAAAGGTGTTATAAAAAAAAAACTAATTTCTTGATTTTATTGAAGGTTTCGTTTTTCCTTGTCGAATATAACTATTTTTTAAAGCAGCCTTACAGCGACGAAGTCGGGAACACAACTGGCTGCTAATAAATGAATTGGAAAGTACCTATTTATATACATGTATAGAAAGATTGATCTTTGATTTTAGCAATTATTAGAAATTTTAAATTAAACTATTTTGAATGGATTAATCTCGTTTATTTTGGTATTTAAAGATATATTTTTAGAAACCTGACGTTTTGAAAACTTTACAGTAGTCACAGGTAGACTGTGCCTGTAAAATACATGTATCGCTGTTTGCGCTTCTACTCCATTTAAACTTTAACTGTAACACATGTTTTGAGTGTTCCTCCCATTCCTTCCTGTTTCTATAGCAAACCGAGGCAATGAAGATTCGCTTTAACAGATGAAAATAAGTATTTGAAATGATAATTTGCTTAAGAAATTGGAACAGCATTCTGACACTACTAGGTACACTAACAAGGATATTTTCCTTTTACTTATATAACAATACCGCCGTCACAATAGGAACAACTTACGTAACACAAAAATGTGTTTTATCACTAAACACATTTTAAGCATCGAAACTGTGTCTCTATACAAGTAACATAACAATAAACATCGAAAAGTTTGCCAAAATGAAGCCGTGTTAATCATTCAAGTCACGCCGATAATATTATATGGTTTTCTCATTTGCATTAATTTATTCTGTATACAAAAAATAATGTGTACGGCAAAATATTTATTTGGTCAAGTGGTAGAACGAGTTTTTGCGGTAAGTATTCATTCGCCGTAGACCGCAGTACACCCAGTAGTGGAACAGGTGTTCTCGCTAACAAGACTGGACGATTATAATTTGTGATAAGTGATGCTGTGATAAAATAAAGCAAACATGTGGAAAACTCATGAAGATTTAGAAATTGTTCTTTTGTAAGTTAATGTTCATATTAATATGCTTGGTAGCGATATTGACATTTCTCCTACACTAACATCGGCATTATAATGTACTTGATGTGCTCCTGTTTATAAAAATATATTAACCTATTTTTTTTAATATTAAAAATAAATACTTTTTAATGGAAATAAATTATAAACGTGGCCGATTGTTACAGTTATAGTCTATAATGACGTTTTATATTATAAATTAGTTGAACGTCTAGGTTTAGGCAAACTAATAAATTCTGATTAGGTAGATCAGTTACATACTTATTAAATATGCAATATAACGTTTTAATAGGTACTTAAAATCATCATTATTAGAAAACCAATAGCAAAACCGAATTGGAGGGCTATTTTTTGTATAGAATACCAGTTATCAAAATATTTATGAAACATCATTCAACAAACAATATACTTAAGTACAATTAAGTATAATTTACAACATAATCGGGTAAACAAACAAGTAAAATCGAAAACTTACATTTATACCTCGGTTAAAAATTTAATTATAATTAAGATTTTAAAGTCTGAAAATCAAAAGAAGTTTTTGATATATTGGACAATTGAATATAGGTTATATTGTCTACAATTAAATCACTTTAAATTAAAGCTTCCTTATTTTCGAATATATTTTATTTTACATCAATATAAGGTAATTTAATATGTATTTCATTATGACCTCTAACGTAGGTATTTTACTTTTTAATGATAAAAATTATTTTTGTCAAATAATTAAAAAAGGCTTAAGTTAAGAGTTGGTATAGTACATGAGGTCTATAGCGTAATGATAACGCTACTTATTAGACTTTAAACGAGTACTATAAATATACTCGTTTAGTTCTTTTAAAAAAGTTTCGATTTAAAATGTATAAAAACCGTAAAAATCAAAGATCTTATTATTATATTTATTAGCGTATTTTTGCAAGCGCTGTCGGCTGTACTAATTTGTTTATTGTATTACATATAAATTATATTGGTACCAATTTATACCAGTAGGTAATTCTTGAAATTAAAAATTATTTAATGTAACATTAAATTGGTTAGATATAATAGTTTATTGCTTCCTCATTGTTTATCACGTATTTCTCTGAATTCGTCATTAATTATTAAGTTATCTGTATACAGTACAATGAATTTAATTTCTTAGGATAGCTTGTTATTTCTCTCAATATTTGACATTGTCCTAATAAATAATAATGATTTGAATTGTGAATGGCGTCGACCCCATTATAGTCTAATGAAAATTAATTTAAGCACCTAAGTACTTACATAATATTACATAATATTCTATGAATAAAACCCAAGCTAGGATGCTAAAAGAACCATTTTATCATTTCCGCAACTAGTTGTATGGTTCTCTTCCGTTTAGTAGATTTGAAATATTTTTTTAGTGAAGAAACCCTTTTATGGGTACTTGTCCGATTGGGGAGTCGGATGAGCTATGTGGAATTCTCATCCTGGCATATGTACTCAGTGAAACCTCATATTCCTTCTTAATCTTCTCTATTCTTCTGAAAACTAGCCGGGCGATAAATCCCAGCGATGGGAGCTTGCAAGGGTGGGAAGAAAGGTGATGTTTCGTATGTTATCCTCGGTTTCATGCAGCGGATGCTAAGATTTGGAAAGGTCTCCTTTACCGTTCCACAGCTTTCTTCTCGAGCACCACATCCACACAAGAAGAGGACGTCCCTAAGATAAATCAAATAAATACGCAATTTAAAAAACAAAAAGTTCACACACAATCAAATAATTTAATTACAAAAATAAACAAAAAGTTGCTAAAAATGATAACCTCTGCTATAATGTTAATTATAGTATTTAACGTGGTTACTGGCAAAGTTAAATTTCATTAATAACTGCTTAACATAAGTTACTTGTAACTTTCACGCTAATACTTATTTACAATAGGTGCGTGTTTAATAGAAACTATGTCTCACTCAAGAACATATTATATCAAAAGTTATAGAACTATATCAAATATGAATAAGAGAGAACTTAGTGTCGCGACACTCTGTTGTTACGTTCGATAAATAACAAGATAATATTTTAAGATTTTAATATGTTAAAATGCTAAAGAATGTCAACTTTTATCTATCAGTTTTGTAAGACAGAAGAGACTCAAAGACAGCAAAAGCAATCTTATTACGATAACTTATTTTTTATTAGAAGCTTTGTACTTCTAAAGTGAACGAAAATAAATAAGATTTTAATGTTGAGTATTATTTTTGTTTAAACTATTTAAATTAAGTACTACAGGCAGAAAGTTTAAGTTGCATAAACATGATAAAGTTCAACTTTATACGTACATTGTACAGAAGTGTGGAACGTGCAAAGTTATTTTGCGAGGAGTGTTGTAGGTGAGTTACTTAGTTGTAGATTCTGTTTATTAGCAATATTATGAAAAATATATGAAAATATATAATTTTCCACTTTTATTCTAATAGGTTTTTTATTATTTGATAAGAAATGCGCTGCGGTGATGTCTATCTGGCGGTAGGTATATAGCGCGTAATTGATATCTTCTATAGGTTATCAAAGGGTTACGGTTGCAAAACGCTCGTGATGTATTAGCAGTTTTAGTGTTTTTCTTGTTTTCTGTCAGTCTACTTGTAAAAATGGCGGCTCAAGTGATTTCCGGGACTCAGGTCGCTCGGTATGGTTTTTATTATATTATTAATTGAATTAAAGTGTATAAGTTAAGGATGTCTTTATGTGGTACATAATTTTTATGCATGGCATTATAATTTAACGATTTGGAAAGACGACATACTAAATTCTCTCTACTCTGCTAGTGTGAATTAAGAGTAAAGTATGACAGAAGAGTTCTTAAAATAATACCGTTCGCTTACGGATTACGTTTGATAGCATATTATAAAAAGTCCAGTATTATCAAGTATTATGTCGTATGCAGTGAAATAGATTCTTGGATGGTCTAAAAAAATATCTATGCGTATTTTTAATACATATACCTAATGAATAGATGTATATTATATATGTATTCATTTTAATTTAATATAAAATACGTAGGTGACTTTTTTAATTTATATTTTTCCTTTGTTAGATCAATCGAGAATGAGCTTAAAGATCAAGTGGCTGAAATGCGCAAGCAAAGCCCGGGCTTCAAGCCGCGGCTCGCGATTGTGCAAGTGGGCGGCCGAGAGGACTCCAACGTCTACATTCGTATGAAACTGAGGGCTGCTGAAAATATTGGTATCGTTGCTGAACATATCAAATTGCCACGGGAAATTAATCAATCAGAGGTATTATATACATGACTTTTCGCTTTAACAAAATCATCAAAACAAAACAAAACAAAATGAGGCTGGTCGTGGTACAATGTGACTACGTCTGACTGTAAATACTATCGGTTGTGGGTTCGATTCCCAATCGGGGGAGGGGGAAGACAAAGTGAGACGTTGAGTTTCTCTACTCAACACGCTATGTCTCAAATTCGGCGGGAAGTGAAGTGAGGGATGTCTTGACACTAGGTATTTTCGGCCTAATCTGCTATGCAGGATAAACCGTGAAGCCAAAAAAATTGTCATAATCAGCAACTCTCCGTTGACGGCTTCCCACCCAAAGTCGAGTCAATTATCGTCCTGCAACTCGATTGTTACTGGGAAGAATGATTATATCTAAAATTTATCTTCATTTCTCCACTTTGGTAAGACAAAGTGCGGCGTTGAGCTCGCCACTCAACACTTGGCGGTTTTACTTGTGTCAGGTATATATAACAATGTAAATTCAAAATTCAAAAAACAATATAAATTTGTCAAATGAGTATATTTACATAAACAATTTTACGATGTTTGTTAACCGCGGCCTGCGATACCGCTGGCTGCTGACCTCCACCCTCTGGCACGATATTCAACAGTTTGTTATTTTCATGATGTAACGAAACAATATTGTTTGATAATATTATTATCATAATAATTTACATATAATTTATAAATAACTACTTATCGGATGTCACAATGTTATTAATTGTAAAGGCAATAGACGTTGAAATTTTTTGTTTTTATTTCTTAAATAATCCACAACATAATATGTGAATTTAATAAACATAAAAAGTCACAAATTATAAATTTATCGAATACTTGCTTAGATGAGATGAGGGCAGATCGCTTTTACAGCTCAAATTTAACATGTAAATTGAAATATTAGCAATTTGTAAGTCTATTATTTCTTAGCTGCTAACGAGGCTGAGTGACCTCAATGACTCGCCGCTGGTGCACGGCATCATCGTGCAGATGCCATTGGACTCTGTCAATGCTATGGATGCGCATCTAGTGACCGATGCTGTTTCACCCCACAAAGACGTTGATGGGTAAAATTTTACAACTTAAATTAAATAAAAAAAAGCTGTTAGATGTTGCTAATACCAAAATTAAATATTCCTAATCAAAAATGATGATTTTATGCTAACTAAATTAATATTAATTTTCTATAATATGCATTTTTTAAATATATTTTATTGTTGAATACATTAATCTATATTTTATATGTTTACTAAAATTTATATATTACAAGTAGTATTTATATTAAATTGAAAACTATCTTATTTCATTATAATTTAGGCTAAACACTAGCAACGAAGGGCGAGTCGCATTGGGTGATATGTCAGGATTTGTGCCCTGTACTCCTGCTGGTTGTATAGAACTCATTAAGCGTACTGGCGTCTCGATTGCCGGTAAAAACGCAGTAGTGCTCGGCAGGAGCAGGATTGTTGGCACTCCCGTAGCGGAACTCCTGAAATGGGAGAACGCTACTGTCACTGTGTGCCACTCCAAAACTAAGAACTTGAGTGAAATTGTAAGTTAGAATTAAATTTTAACTAATTGTATGTTTGTAGTGGGTTATATTTTTCCTGTGTTACTGATTGTGTATTAAATTGATATAATAAATATTTAAAACAACGAAGAAGTTATTATTGTATACAGTTAAATATGTTGATGTCTTAAAATATTGACAAAACTTGAACATAGATAAGATCTAATTATTAGAGATAAAGTAATTTGGAGCTTTATCGTAACGTTTAATTTTCACTTATTCCAGACAAAGAACGCTGATATTTTAGTAGTTGCTATTGGTAAGCCCGAGTTGGTGCGAGGGTCGTGGATCAAACCCGGCGCTGTCGTTATCGATTGTGGAATAAATCCAATTCCGGGTGAGTACATATTAGCTCACTAATTTATTTAATTTAAATTATATTTAACATATCTAGACGATTATAAGGATTTATATAACTATATATGGATATAATTTATATTTTTTTTATTCTTTTATATTTTCTGCAAAGCTATTTCTATTTGAAATTATAAATTTTACTAAGAATAGTAGCATGAAGAACTTAGTATGTAACAAAGACTGGGCTTCAAGACTGGACTTGTTTACAAATAATTATTTCACACAATAACATTAACGACGGTCAATTCAGTCCTCACATTAAAGTAGTGTATTTTACACGTTTTAGTGTAAATGATTGTTTTGAAATATTAAGTTTACAAAGATAATGTAAAAAGGTAGTTAATTGTTATGCCTATATTAAACTAAATAATAGTGAATATCCATGTGGATAGGTAATTACCGTTCACATAATATTGATCATAATAATAACCGCTGGGTATTTCAATAAATCTCAATAGATTAACTGCAAAATAATGAATATATTATATATGTCGGTCATAACCTAGTATAGTATTACGAAATATTGTGGGCCGTTGCATTATGTTTATAGCGCTCACTAATTAGTTAAAAAAATAATTATATGTTAAGATGCCACGAAAAGCAGTGGTCAGCGTCTGGTGGGCGACGTAGCGTACTCGGAGGCGGCGGCTGTGGCGAGCCACGTGACGCCGGTGCCGGGCGGCGTGGGCCCCATGACGGTGGCTATGCTCATGCGCAACACCGTGCTGGCAGCGCGCAGGCAGCTAGATCGCGTCTCCAGTGCCCATTGGCCTTTACAGGCGTTACGTTTGAACACGTTATCTCCTGTACCCAGGTATGGAAAAAGTGGTATTGTGACAGGTTTTTCGAGTAGGTATATGTAATAAATATTGAGTTTAATATTGGTTAGGTAGAAAAAGGAGTTCGGATTGTGTAAAAAAGCTTTAAAGAATTTTAAATAAGCCCCTGTAGTATTCACTAGAGTCGCAAATCCCAGCTATGGCTCCGAGTTCCTTTTCTGAAACCCCATGAGCTTGGCAACTACACGTTGAATCCATAGAAGTTTTTTTCATACCTGACTATGCAGTTTAATTGATAAATTTATGTTGATAAATTGATAAATAGATTCATAAAAGTATTATGTTTTAAAATCTATTTCAATGTAAATGTCCTTTTATCGTTCAATCCATAAGAATTATTTTAATTTTTGGATATTCAATAATTTGTACCTATGCTTAGCAACTAATTTGCTTTTTAGTGTGGTCCACTAACACTCAAGTGGTATTTAGCCAATTTAATATAATTTGAAGCATTTATTTCCTTAATAAATTTACAGTGATATTTTCATTGCTCGTTCTCAAAAACCGAAGCACATTACACAATTGGCAGAAGAAATTGGATTGTTCCCGAGCGAAGTTTCACAATATGGGAATACTAAGGCGAAAATATCGCTGTCCGTACTCGACCGCTTAAAGGAAGAGCGCAGTGGAAAATACATTGTTGTTGCAGGGTTAGTATTAAGTACATAATTATTATATTATATTAAAGAAGAAAAGTTTGTTTATATGTCGTTTATTATTGAATCAATTATTAAATACAAACATATACTATTTTTTAGCTTCACGCTTTTATCCCGCATAACAGGATAGACAGGAAATACCTAGTGTCAACACACTTCGTACTGCGTTTTCCACCGAATTCGACACTAAGCGGAAATAAACCCCGCGCATTGTCTTACTGGAGCGAGGGGATGAAAATAATTTTAAATATAACCGGTGGGAATCGAACTCGCAACCGATGGTTTTTACAGTTAGACGCACTGCACCACGATTAGCATCAAAACTAATAAAGATAATATTGCAATAGCATTACACCGACACCGTTGGGAGAGGGTAAAAGCACAACACTGCTAGGCTTAGTTCAAGCACTGGGCGCCCATCGCGGTCGCAACGCGTTTGCCTGCATGCGACAACCTAGTCAAGGTCCGACATTTGGAGTGAAAGGGGGAGCTGCTGGGGGAGGATACTCGCAAGTATGTATTACCAATTTAACCTTTAGGTTATCACCTTATTAAGTATTATTTTATTACAAAATATTTTATTATTCTACAGGTAATTCCCATGGAAGATTTCAATCTTCATCTAACAGGGGATATCCATGCAGTCACTGCAGCTAATAATCTTTTAGCAGCCCAAATGGACGCCAGAATTTTCCATGAATTAACACAAAAAGACGGTCCTCTCTATGACCGTCTCGTGCCAAAGATAAAAGGAGTGAGGAAATTTTCAGCCATACAACTTAGGCGACTTAAGAAATTGGGTATCAACAAGGTAGATCCTGACGCACTAACTCCAGAAGAAAGGGCTAAATTCGCAAGACTAAATATTGATAACAAGAATATTATGTGGAATAGAGGTAAAGAGTGAGCTATATACCCTTTGTATAAATATATATATATATATATATATATATATATATATATATATATATATATATATATATATATATATATATATATATACATATATATATACAATTATGACCCAATAAAAAGGCATTCTGATCTTATGAGATGATATACCACCCAAATCGACGTGGTCATTAGATATTTTTTAAATAACTAATTTTTTTTCAGTTGTGGATCTCAACGACAGATATTTGCGTAAAATAACAATCGGCCAGTCACCAACAGAGAAGGGTTTCACTCGCGAGACCAGCTTCGATATATCTGTAGCTTCAGAAATCATGGCTGTGCTAGCTTTGGGCAAAGATGTAGAGGATATTAAAGAGAGATTAGCTAACATGGTGGTCGCGTTGGATACAAATGGCAACCCTGTTACTGCTGATGATTTGGTGAGCATTATTTAACTGAATCTAATATCTTTGTTATCAAAAAATGATTTAAGTTACTTATATTAATAAAACTTGAGCGTGGGTAGTAACAATCCTTGGACGTCATCGAAAAGCAATAAAGACACTGTTTGATTATAATCGCGTTTGGTTGTGGGTTCGATTGCCAATTGAGGAAATAATTAATATGATTTATTTTTTTACTACTCAATAGAATAGACCTAACTAAGATAAGCATATAAAAAATTATGAAAAACACTTTCCATGGTGTTTTCTATATACAAGCAATATTCACATGCTCGAAGAATATACTGTTCACAATACTTCATTCACAATGCAAACATTATTTAACAACTAACATCAAGTTATATAAAGAGTGTAATGTAATCATTTATAAAAACAAAATGGAGATAGTTTTATAAACAATCACAAATACAGTATAAAAGTATTGGTATTAAGCTATAATCAATTAATTGATATACTTTGCTTTTCCGTCTAGGGTGTCACTGGAGCTCTAATGGTATTACTAAAAGATGCTTTCGAACCAACATTGATGCAAACATTGGAAGGCACGCCAGTCTTGGTTCACACTGGACCTTTTGCTAACATCGCTCACGGCTGTTCCTCTATCTTGGCTGACAAGATTGCAATGAAGTTGGCCCGCAGTGATGGTTTCGTTGCAACAGAAGCTGGCTTTGGATCTGATATTGGTACACCATTAATAAATGTGAAACTATTTTACATTATATTTAACATTCACATTCACATTAATATTATAAAACAGCTAATACGATACATTAGTAATCATTTTATAGGAATATTTTTTTATATTTTTATTTACTTAGGCATGGAAAAGTTCTTTGACATCAAATGCCGAGCAAGCGGTGACACTCCCCATTGCGCTGTTATTGTGAGTACAGTGCGCGCTCTCAAGATGCACGGAGGCGGTCCTACGGTCAGCCCCGGACTACCGCTAAATGACGTATATGTTCAGGTACACTGATTTCATAAAAATATCTGTTCAAATTGTTTCAATATTATGATAATTATGTTTGTTTTGTATTTCAGGAAAATTTGGAATTATTAAGTAAAGGTTTGTGCAACTTAGGCAAGCATATAAGTAATGGAAACAAATTTGGAGTTCCTGTAGTTATCGCCATTAACAGACATGGGTAACTTTATTAAAACAATTTCTGTTGACCAGTTAAAATAATTTGGTATACAAATGTATGTTTTTTTATCTGCAGCAACGATACTGAAGCTGAACTTAACATGGTGAAAGAATATGCTTTAAAGAACGGCGCATTCCGAGCGGTCATTTGCAATCACTGGGCGAAGGGTGGCGAGGGCGCCTTGGAACTGGCGGACGCCGTCATTGCGGCATGCGAGAAACCTTCCAAGTTCGAATACTTGTATCCATTAAACTTACCGATTCAAGATAAGATCCAAAAAATTGCTACGGAAATGTACGGCGCTGGACAAGTAGAGTACACTGATGAAGTGTTAGACAAGATTAAAGAATTCACTAAAAAAGTAAGAAACTTTCATCTTGGGAAATTTTGCTTGTTTTATGATAAGGATATCTTTATTAGTTACAACCAAAACTAAAATTTTTCAAGATCCATTTCTCTCTAAGCAAGTTATCAATGGAGTCATTTTGTTTATTTACTACCAAGTACCAGACCCTATTATTATTAACTATATAGTGTTAAATTTCAATGTAGGGTTAATAAATTAGTTTAATAAAATTATCATTTTTGTTGGAAAATAATTAAAAATATATGATCAAGTACCATTCTATACAAATATATATTAATTTGTCTTTCTGTACAGGGTTTTTTTTAATATAAATTTATACAAATTAAATGATTAATTAAATTATTACACTACATATTATGTCTGTACCTTTTCTGTCCTTACAGTAATATATCTCTTATGTAAATTAACTCGTAATTTACATCATATAGGCTACTTATATTTAATGTGTTTTTGAAACAATTTTCTGTACAGGGTTACGATAAGCTAGCTATATGTATGGCTAAAACATCTAATTCGTTAACCGGCGACCCCAGCGTGAAGGGCGCGCCCGTCGGTTTCCCGCTGCGTGTTAACAACATCTTCGTGTCCGTCGGCGCAGGCTTTGTAGTGCCCATGGTGGGAGAGATATCCAAAATGCCAGGACTCCCAACTCGTCCTAGCATTTACGATATAGACCTGGACACTAAGACCGGCGAGATCCAAGGACTTTTCTAAGTGTATCGTTATTTGTGTTGTTTTTATTGATTTATGTTAAAAAAATGTTGTGAATTATATTTTTATTAAATCAGTGGTATGAAAATGCAGAATTGTTTTTTTTTAATTTTGTTAGTAAATTATATAGTTGATTGAATTATAAAGAAGAGCCCTCCCCAATCCTTGTCACAGCTGGTCCATTTTGTGAGATCACTGTTTTCAAGCAGCCACACTTTGTCAGTCTCGGCCTCCCCCTTAACATGTGACTGGATGACTCATTACAAAAAATAATAAGATATTTAATATTTTGAAACATTTATTTTCTTTATAAGTAACTTAATTCAAAGATAATTAAAGTAACTAGAACTAAACGCCTAACAAAGATACAGACGAACCGACGAATGTTATTATAATGTAAAGTGAAAATACACAAATTTATGAAATTCAAGTCAATCTATTGATAATACAGAATATATCATTTTAAAAGCAATATCTATTATTAAACGATATTATTAACTTAAAAATCAAAAAATAGATGGCGTTGATTTTCAGTTTTACTTACAGATATTAACATACACTTGACAGCTAAAAGCTAAGATAAGCTCAATTAGAGCGTATGTGTTAGGTAAGTAACGAACATATTATATGTTAAATATTACTATTTACATAATTTGTAGCAAGATTGAGTAATTGATAAAGAAACATAATTAGTTGATAAACTGATGACCATGTTCTATTTGTATTACAATTTCTAATTATAATTTAATGTTATTATGTATATAACTTTGTAAATTATACTGAATGAAATATGTAATTGTATGAAATGGGCAAAGAGAATAGTATCATTTTTATAACATATAACGGCTCCATTTGAAGGCAAACAGATGGAGAAATCGATCCATCCAAAATTGGCACACTCAACATTCAAAACATTTATTTAACAAAAGCTTAGTTGATCATGAAATCACACATCAATTAAAAGATAACGAATGACCAAAATTAATTCATGCATAAAAGCATAATATGTCAAAATCTGTTTACATCCAAATATGACAGTATGTGTATGTATGTATGTATCTTTGAATAGCTTCCAAGTTATATGTTTTTATCAAAAAATCTTACCTATTTAAAAAATTTTAAGGTATTAAGGCTAAATTAATCTTTAATCACACATTGGGTTCTTCCACTTCGTTGACAATCTCGGTGGGCTGGAAGTCTTCGTCGTCGCTGTCGTGAGTGGCTCCGGGGTGCGCCGGCACAAAGTGCTCCGGCTCCTTTTGTGCCAGCGTGCCTGGGGCGCTCCACGACTTCTTTTTCTGATTGTATTGAAGTTTAATTATTAACCAACTATTTGAAAATCGTTTTCAAAACATTATTACTTTGATTTACGTAACGAGATAAGTGGTTTTAATATAAAGATATCTTATTTTATATATTATAGCACAATTTTAATTATTCAATGATTCTTCTGGTTGTCAGGGTGACTCTTTCTATTACCTTGGCCAATGCCACAAACTATGACTATGAAATATACTAAGTATAGTTTCAAGCAATGGTTCTAATATCCTCAGATGTCCTTAGAAATATTTTCTTATTACATGCTAAAACATGTCATAGTTATAGATAACGTCGTCTGTCGGAGTAAGTAGTAAGATACTGTCGTCTACAATAGGTGTGTGGGGGCGTGCACCGACCTGCGCGTGTCCCGCGCGCCGCACGATGTCCACGTACATGTCGTACACGTAGCGCGCCATGTGCGGCATGTCGCGCACGCACAGGCGCAGCGCGTCGGGCACGGCCGCCGCGGCGCCGCGCTGCGCCGGGTAGCGCTCGCCCGGCACCAGCTCCAGCTCGAGGGAACGCTCCGTCAGCTATTAACATATAAAATTATGTTCATAAATAAACTATACATACGTATCGGCGCGCTGTATTTTGAAACTCAACTCATCTACCCTCCAAGTGTTTTGGTGGCGAAAACAAGTAATTGCTCGCCCCACTACAAACTGGATAATGAAATACCCGGTTCTCGCATTGAGAGGGACATTCACTTCGTAGAAGTTAAGCACTGTTAAGCACCTGTTTCTAAGCACGTCGATCGTTTCGTGATATTTTAGGGATTAAAATTAATTACATATTAATTCTACGACCATAAGGGTGAAATCATTTGCTGTGGAAATCATAAAGTATGGATTGTGAAACGAAATTGAAACGTTATTAAATTACTTTAATTGTGGTTTTATTGAAATATTATTTAATTTATTTTAGTGATTTTAGTGAAATAATATTTAATTGATTGTGATCTTTGTGAAGTGTTATTCTACTGTGATTGAGTGAGTGATGAAGTGTTTGTATTTTGTATGTAAATTTTACTGTGATTTATTTTCAGTATATATGTATGTAAATTTTACTGTGATTTATTTTCAGTATATATATCATTATCATGAATGACAGAGAGACTTTTATTGAAGAAGAAAATATCCCTTCTTTTATATACATTCATTTTTGATCCTCAAATAATTTTTCACTGGCTCACTTAAGCTCAGTTAACTATAGTTTTTATCTCAGACTTTAAAAGAAGAAGCAAGAAAGCGTAAGAAAGTCACCAAGACAATGTTTTACAGATTTACAATTTTTGATATCTTTCACACAAACTGGAGCGCGCATTCGATTCCCAAGACGTGTTGTGATTTATGAAATCATTAGTGTGGTAATTAATACCTTTTAACTTATATTTATAAATAAACATAAATACTACAACTATTATAAATACAATTGAAATGTAATCGTAATCATTTAAACATGACTTAAATATAGCACCAATAACATACTGAGGTCAATTACTTTTAGGTTTGCATATTTGTCACATCTATACTGACGTATTCCTTCAGAAACGAAATTGAAAACAAAACATGAATTCTTGCAAAATGTAATTAAAAAAACTTATAAACAGTTCTTATTGGTCGGTTTCATTTGATGGTGGTGATCGTGTTTAAAAATAACCTTTTAGCGATGACGTCACAAGCCGATATAGTTATGCGAAAACAGTTCGTTAATAAAATAATAAATACGAAAGTAGCCCGATATTGTTTTATTATTATTCCCCCTTAATATATTTCAAATTCGAATACTTTAAATATACGCCCACAAGCCACAAAAATAAGTCGCTAAAAATATATTATTTAATATGCAAAACTAGTTGCAGCTACTTGCATTAATATGTAAAGAAGTACTTGAGTATTATAGTAGATTTTTTTAAATTTTATTTACCATATAGTATGGCGTACAAGTGACCATACGAATGGCATACTTATTAAGTACCTATACGTGTTTTCGATTTCTGGCATGATAATTATCTGTATAAGGTCTATATGACCTTTAGTACATTCTTAACTCGATCATTGGAAGCAAAGATTTGTCGTGGTTTCGATTTCTATTCGATGGAATCATCTTGTTTAAATTATTAATATTTCGTTGCTCTAATTGGGCAAAGCGCGGCGTTAATTTCCGCCTCCACGCTAGATCCGTACCTACATTTCTACAGGAATATAGGTGAAGCTTATTCATACAAAGTAAATAATAATTTTATACTATATACAAAAGAGGTGAGACCTTAAATTTATAAACAAATTAAACCATACGACGCTAGATTGGATTTTTATATTACTATTATAGTACTATTAAATTAATATTAATTTAATTATAATTAGTACGCCAATTAACATTTTATTAATTTTTGATAAAAAAAGACTTGTTGACATATTTCCCCAAGAAAATGATACAATTAAATAATAATAAAATAATAATAGTATTAAAATTATTGTGTAATAAGCCAATTATAATTATAATGAATAATAAGCTTCATTTCTAAAGCAGATTACTACATTGAGATATCGTTTTAAAACGTTATAATTGGTTTCTTCATTTCCTGTGAGGTGGTAACCACTTCCTTGCCGGATGTTGCTATAATGAACATATGTACAAATGTGTGTGTGTATATGTTATTATTACTATTACGTATACACACGTAATTAATAGTTTTCTACTACATTAATTATTGTTTAATCTAATTAATTTGATGTCTATGAGAGTAACTTTAATTATTTAGATGTTTACTTTCCATTTGAAAAACATTATCAATCATATTTATTTTTATAATTTCTTTATAATCCCTTAAAGGTAACACAAGTGCATTCATTTAAATAATAATAATAATACCTGATTGAAAGTAGGTTGCAATTCAAAACAGTTTCTGAACAGATTGGCTCTAGCGAATATGTAGAGGCCGAGGCGCGCTCTGGACGCGGCGACGATGAGGCGGCGCAGGTCGCGCACGTGGCCGACCGCGCGCGTGCGCACTAGCGACACCAGCGCCACGTCGTTCTGCTGCCCCTGGTACTTGTCCACGGTCGCCACCTGCACGCACGCACATGGACACGCGCCAGATTAGTACACACGAATATAAACATGAAAGACTAACATATAACATCTCTGCTTACTGGTTAAACTTCAATTGACCTCACATATGAACCAATAACTATAAATATTAAATATACAAAAAAAAATTGTTGTACTACATAACTTACTTATGTCGTTCTCTATATATCACTGTTTAAATTCATGAAATAGTAACATAATTCAAATCATAACACGAACACTCAAACTTAATCTCGCTGTCGTCCCGTATGACATAGGCAGTGGGATGACGTAAGTCGAAGTCAAGTGGAACACAGACAGAAACAAAACAGACTAACATGTTTAACGCCCTCATTAAACGCGCGTGTAACACCTGTTTTATAAAACGCGCGGTCAGGGAGGGAAAATAATAATAAAAGAATACTAAAGATAAGGAAGAAACAAAACAAAAATTACAAGTACATTATCTAAAATAGGCTGCTACATCGCTAAAATAACGATTACTTCGAAGAAAGAGCAAATTAAAAACTGTATTATTGACATTAATAGAAACGCCGAGGTGCGTATGGCTTTGTGGATGGCATGATTATTTAATATATTCCTTAAACATTATTCACATATTTAATTTTTCAACATCTACCTTTGCCGGCATATCAACCAGTAAAAATCTCTATAGATATCGAATCTGTGCCTTCCAAGTGTACATTGAGAGAGGTCAAAATTGCGTTTATTTAAATCGTGACTTACCTTATGTGGATATCCAATGAGTGGGTTGTCGGCACAGCGTTTAGCGATGACGTCACGGATCAGATGTTTTTGTCCATTATACGTGGTTAGTATCGAGATTTTCTCGGCGGGCCAGCCGATGAGACGCATGTACATAAAAACTGCGACTACATACTCAGCTTCGGCTAAATTCTGTTTAAAAATGAAAAATATGTTAATTAAGAATAAAATTTGAACGATAGTAATTGAGTTAATTTTTTTAGCTTACGCACGCCTTGTGTGAAGGCACTCTGCATATATTTATGCACGATTGGTATTATAATTTCAAAAATGTTTAATTTGTGCTTGTAGTATTCGAAAGTTAATTAGAAAAGCAATTTACAATAAAAGCATACAAGAGTTATTTAACACCCCCACATGAATCACACTGTGGTCGCACACACAATGGACCTGCCATTCTGTGTAGCAAGCAAGCGAGAATTTCATAGTAAAAATTAAGAATCTGGGTTGTTCGAACAAGTCGATGTTTGACGCGACGAAAGAATGCTAAAAAATATATGAAGACCCTGGGTTGACCTTTGAAAACCCAGAATCGATGAGAACCTTCTGAAGGGCAAGAAATTGGAGGTTAATGACTGATAACTAGGGATAAAGAGTAAGTTAAAAAAAATAACAACTTGACTCTCCTGTACTACCCATGTCTCATTTAACTTTTGTTTCGTTGAAAGTCAATAACAATACTGTATATCTTATTAACAACCATTAAATGTTGAGTGACATAAGCTCACATTGCAGTTTGATGTGAATCAGTACGTCTAACAATCTATGTATTAATATACATTCATTTAGCATTTCCTCGATCATGGTTTGAACCTGCAGTCATTGTGTACAATCAAAAATATTATCACGATCGATCTTTACCTGATAGAAATATGGACTAGGTTCTGTTTCACCAGCTCCATTGAAATCATCAACGTTGATCAGCTGGAAGTCATATCGGAGGCCGGCGTTCGCCGCGCGGTACTCCGGCTGCGAGCACACGTGCGACAAGTCGCCGAGGTTACGGTATCTCCAGCGGTATAGATTGCAAATGCTGGAGGGGAAATCAGTTCAAATTAATATAAACATTTTATTTAAAAAAACATACACGTAAAAGAAAAAAAATACTAAAAGTAAATTAATACTTGAATAAAAAAACGAAGAAGGGCCAACTATTTTGTAAGAAGTATGCGGAATAATGACATTAATAATGATGCATTAGAAATTAAATTTCTACACTTCTCTACTGTTGGACATATTTCGTAACACGCAGTTTACGCGCTTATTCGTATTATGAATTAAACATAGCGGGATGTCGTACCAATTTTTTTTAAATATTATGTATTTCGGAGAAATTTTAAAAAGTTGTCATTATAGCCAAAATGTACACTACACTACACTACAGGAAAATGTAAATGATTATTTATAATTAAAATAAAATGTTTTTTGTACATGGAAAGTGTATGGTAAAAACTATTTTGGGGTGTTAATATGGGGGGTTTATAAATGTAATATGGACCAAAACAATGATTTTTATATTTTATATCTGTGTTTGTTTTTGTGTATTTGTACAGAAAACAAACCTTTGTAATCTCAAAGTTTTACAGATTAAATGTAATTTTCACTATTTACTATTGTTTCTTATTTATTCGATTCCTAAGTAAGTTATACCAGAGTTATACCATTTTAGAGTTCTTCAATTTGCTGAAAATTTAGTTTTCAGTGTAAACAAATCTTAATTTTGTATTTTTAAAGCAACATTCTTACGGTGACAAAGTCTCGGGCACAGTTAGTCTTAAAATATTTGTTTGTGTATAATAACATATGCTGGGAGTATCTCCTGTTAGTAGCTGGGAGTGGTAAAGGCGATAGACTTTTGGATAAAAGATTCAACACCAACTTATAACAAACGTCAAGTTGCGGGCATCTACTAGTGTAGGAATAAGTTTATAAACTAAAACAATTTACATGTATAATTTTGGTACGAGTATATTAAAATAGCCATTCTATAAACTATTCTATTAATATAGTTTAAACAGATATTAAACAGATGTTTTTAGCAATTTTGGTTTATAATAATAATCAAAAATCATATTGTAGTTAGTACTTAAATTTATAAAAAAAGAGTGGTTTTTCTTCATTGATTCGTTTTTGCGTTGATGTAAAAGTGAATTGAGAAAGCGTTTTCATAAAATCGAACGTGCTGTAAACTCGTGGTCGTGACCGTAGGTAGCATTGACCGTAAACTCAATTCAAGGTCTTCTAATTCCGTATTAAATAAAGTAGTAGATAGAAGATATGATAAACAAACTTATATAGCTAAATAAATTAAATATATGTGTATACTAAATATTAGTCAATACTATATAAAACAAATTAAATGTAACATTTGCATAGCTGAGGACGCTCGTGGCACAGTGAGATAGCGACTGACTGTAAAGGCGATCGGTTGTGGATTCAATTCCCACTCAGAGGAATGATTATATTTAAATTATCTCCATTTTCCCGCTCTGGTAAAACAAAGCGCGGCGCAACTCAATCCTGCTCCACACGCAAGGTCCTGAATTTGGCAGAAAGCGGAGTACGTCTACCTTGCTATGCGGGATTAAAGAGGAAAGTTAAAAAAAAGTGAAAAATTGAGTCCACAAACTCCCATATGACAGTCAGACAACCACCACTAGGCTATATCATGTAATAAATATTGCAAATGATTAATCATATATAAATATGTATTCAAATTAATAGATAAGCTATAATAAATGTTAATGTGTTTGAGATGTTGATGTCACCTGAATTCTGATCTCATGATTATATTTGTGAAACAGCTACGTAACATACGCTTAGAAACGGTGACGTCGACGTATCTATATTTTTTTTAATGTAACACTAAAACTTTTATTTGAATATGATAAGTACAATATTTAAACTATGATAATTATTTTACTTTCGATTTTTGAAAAAAGACATAAAAATGTGGTTTTTTTATTATAAATTAAAGAGAATACTGGCACCGAGTGAGAATAAAGAATATTATATATAAAAATGAGTAAGCGTCAACATAAGTTGGATAGTAGGCCATGACACAAATCAAAAAAAAAATTAAAAAAATATATAACTGTAGTTTGCTTTATGTATATACGATTTTATTAATTTAATAAAATATAAAACAAAGATTTGTAAATTTACCTACATATTATATTGTGTTTTCTTTTTTTTTTTGCTAAATAAAAAACTTTAAATGTTATCTTTATCTGTAATTTACAATATGTGTGCTAACAAACTGTACATTGACTCACCTTTTCAAAAGATAATAAAGTGTCGCCGTTAAGATTTTCAAACAAAGCCACACAATAGTTTAATGAGTAATGTATAATTTAGGTGAAAATAATATCAGTCTACCTGTGATAACGGACTACTGTAAAGTGTTCGAAATGTCAGGTTTCCAAAAATGTATTTTCCAAATACCAAAATATACGCGATTTATCCGTTTAAAATAGTTTCATTTAAAATGTATAAAATTCGCGATAGTCAAAGATCTTATCAAGGTGGAAGGAAATAAATTTAAAAAATACTAAGAGGCTGGGCTTCACGTTATATTCCTGGCGGGATACTCAGAAGAAATAATTTATTTCGATTTTATCTATTTATATAATATTTTTTATTTTTTAAAATTTTAGTTAGACAGATGTCAATTCTATCTATTCTAAAGTCATTATAAACTTTAAAAAATTCTATTTTTTTATTCAATAGAATATTAAAAAATTGAATAACCTCAACGGCAATGGTGTTGTTGCCATCATAATAGAGAGATAATTATGCTGTTCAAACTTGTACTGATATCGGTATAATTTAAGTAATATAAAAAATATCTACGAAACGGGATCGTATGATGTCACAGTAAATAGAAATTAGGAATAAAAATTAAAAAGCTTGATATGAATTTTAAAATTAATTGTTTTTTTCAGAACAAAATCTAATATTAAGCTTAAAGTATCTCAATTACTAGAATAAGTTTTGTTTTTGATTTTTCTCTTATTTCAATAAATAAAA
Source organism: Dryadula phaetusa (assembly GCA_032432895.1). Taxonomy (NCBI): domain Eukaryota; kingdom Metazoa; phylum Arthropoda; class Insecta; order Lepidoptera; family Nymphalidae; genus Dryadula; species Dryadula phaetusa. Next base: position 204,900 of record JAOYRS010000059.1, read on the forward strand.
TGGCGTATTAACTTTGGTCTAAGAAGCTTAAAAGTGTCTTACCTGGGTCTCGCACGTCCCTGGGCATCTAATTCGACATACGGAACGCCAAGTCTGACCATTCTAGTGAACAGACTTTGTTCCATATTACAATACTTCTGGAAAGCCATATTTTTGACCACTGGGGGAAGCTGATGGTGGTCGCCGATCATTATCCACCGTTTCAGACGGGATCGGCCGTCTTGCGGATTTTGAAGCAAAAGTGGAATGAACGTCTCAATTTCCAGGATTTGGGCCGACTCTTCCATTAAGATGTTATCGTATTTGAAACCTGTATGGCATATAATACTATTTTATGATATCCGAAATTAAATATAGATAAAAAATGTGCTTATATTCAAATTGGGATAAATTTGTTCTTTTTGTCACATTTATATATTTAATTTTTATTTATTTATTTATTTCACAACAAACATTTTTCACAAAATAAATCTTAATATTAAGTTAGCTACAATGTCGTACAATATTTATTGGAAGCCACTGTCGCCGTACTAGGAGACCTGTATTACGGCATACAGCAAGGGGTTGGCCCTTAGATTTATTATAATAATAAATGGTGCAAAATTTTACTTATACAAACTAAAAGAAGAAAAAAAAAGAAAAAGAAGAAAATAATTAAAAATTAAATGAGTGAATTTGATTGTGTGTGTGACATATAAAATTGAGGCCGGTCGTGGCGTGTAAAAGCGTCTGACTGTAAACGCGATCGGTTGTGGCTTCGATACCTACTCGGGGGGATTGATTATATTAATTATTTTCACTTCCTCGCTCTGGTAAAGACAAAGTGCGGCGTTGAGTTCTACCACTCAACACGTAATGCCTCAACTTTGTTTGTACGGAGTGTCTTGACACTAGGTACTTTCTATCTACTCTGCTATGCGGGTTAAAAAACGTGAAGCTTAAAAAAATTTGGTAAAGTATATAATGTACACGCTATCATGTCCTACATAAACATCTGCATTAACAATTTCGTCTAGAATAACTTTATCTGAATCTTAAAACATAAAAAATAAGAATTCGAGGCGACAAAATATACCGCAAAATTCGGATTGTCGAGTATTTTGTATAATTCTAATAATACTGACAAATCGCAGCCGTCATATTTTCTTTAGCAAATTAGTATAATATTATTTTAATATTTTGAAATTCACTGTTATTCATTCACTTTTACATTATTCACATTAGAATAAGATAATATCTTATAGAAAACGTACAAAAATTTAGGCGCGGGTTCGTATCCTGCTGCGTCTAAATTTTTTCTTTTTTTGTTTTCTAAAATAAAAATAGAATATATAATATATATTATTAGTTTATACCCATTTCTACCAACTCCGAGCGTTTAAGAGCCGCGTGAGTACAAGTCATGGCGATGATTTTAGCTTCTTTCACCAGGAGATACTTCGATCTATCTAGACCGGATCTCAACAGCTCGAAGGCTCGGAATTCCTCCAGTTCCTCGAAAATGTGATCTATGTACCTGAATATAAATTGATATTAGATTTCATTTAATTAATTAAATTAAATTTAGTATACAAAGCATCTATAAACATACATGTTAATTATTTACTGATAATTTAATATATACTGATACCAGTATGTATTAAATTATCAGTAGTAACCATATATATAATAAATTAATACGTATCGTTAATTAAAATTAATAGTTTTAACTATTTATATTACAATTATCATGTGATATTTCCCTTTATCTTATCGGGTACACGTCTGTCATAAAATATAAAGAAACAAAATGCTTTCAAAATTTTAATTAGATAATGGTAAATATTAAAGAATATAAGGCAAAAGAAGTATCCAGAGTTCGTAGTATTTGGCGCTCCTTTCTCTTTGATAACTTCGCAAAGAATAAAACTGTAGAAAAAGTTCTGAATGAACTTTCGGAGTATCGGACAATATAAAAAATTATTTACCTGTAACAACTCTTTGCAATTTCCATGTCTTCTTCGTAAGATTTTCCGGGGAACAGTGGTTTAGGAGCATCGTCGAAAAATTCATGAAATGGAAACTCCTTACTGATTGTTTCTATAGATTTGGACTGTCAGAAATAATATTATTATTATTTATCTTATTACGATTCTAGTTAAACTTTGTAATTAAGTTATACATAAAACGAAGTATAAACTCTACAGGAAATTTTTCAAACCCAATATGCCTGACTTTACTTTGTACACTGGACACATAACTAATCTGAACATAAAAATAATGAAAAACAGATTTTACTCTCACCGGCTGGTTTCGAACATTTTACTAACATTGTTATGGATATTACTTAAAGAAATGTGGAAAACAATAAAAGAAATGTGATTTTAATTTTCTTTATATATGAATATACTTTACTACTTTGTTTGTATATTATAAATATGGCCTATATTATACACTCAATTTCAACTAATTCAACTAGTTAGTTGAAATTGAGTGTATTGGTTGTTGGGTTCCTTGGGGTCTTAGTAGAGAAGTTGCTAAGGAAGGATTTCTCGATTTATTATCGGGGTTTACGTGTTAATTCGACTCAAAGAATATTGCGAACCACAACTATTTATTTAATATAAACATCCAGTAAATCTTCATCATAGTTTACCTCGTCCTTTTCACATGTTCGTGTAAAAGCACGCCATCGTGGCCTCACGTGATACACGTGGAAGTGGTGCGCGAGTTCGCAAGTCGCGCCCGCATCGCCCCCGACGGATAATGTCCGCTGAAGACGTGCGACGTGATCCAACAGCTCCATTCTCTTTGATAGCACATAGTTAACTCGTCCATATCTAATAATACATATTGGAAAATATAAAAAATATTACTATAACACTTTTTAAAAAAGTATGAAAATTTGAAAGCATGGATTAGAACTCGCGCGAGTTCTTCGCGCCTTTTTTAAAATTATCCAAGCGCACTGACCAATAAGCCATGCGTTCTACAGCCAGCTGCGTAGAAATTTTTATTTAACTTGACATATTTTTGTTGTTAGCATCTTTGTAGAGAGATTCTTAAAATTTCTGCTAATAAAAGCCGATTTCTAAGAAACAAACGTTTGGTAAGAGAGAATGCTACTAATGCTATGCTCATTAAATATTTTAAAAGTATTATTCCACATCATCACCTGCTTGGGTTCGAGCCTCGCTGCGTTCAAATTTTTATATGATATAAGAAACTGACTATATTAAAAATATTCACTGGTCTGCTCTGGTAAGACGAATATTACGTGATACAGGTTCGCCGCTCAAAGCAAAATTTCTAGGAAATTCGTAGGAAAAATGAAGAATGGGTCGTCTTGCAAACATATTCAAAAAGTAAACAATTATAATATTCACACCAATTAAATATATATTATTGAAAGTGCATGTTTCTTTCGTTTACAAGTTATTTTAATAATTGTTATTTTTTGGATTATTTTGTTTTCTTTGGTTACTTTACATTCAACTTTTTTCAAATCAATATCTAGAGTATAAATATTCGACAATGATATTGCCTTTTGCCTGTAGGATTTGTAACCAAATTATATTTCCCATTTTCTGTATTATATCAATAAAATAGTGTATAGTGAAACAATTATCATATTTCACGGAGCTCTGAGGTAACTATATACCACTATATAACATTACAAACCTTGAAAAATCTTTATCAGTCTGTAGAGATTCCTCTCCATGCCCAAGACGTAGAAGATGGCGTTCATCCACATCTAATTCAGCTACTTTCTCGAACAGTTGGTTAAGAGCCTGGTTACTATGCGTGACGACTAGCGTACGCTGCCACGGGAAATTGTGGTATAAGTTCGATATTATTTGCACTGCTACGTCAGTTTTGCCTAAAATACAAATTAGTATTATTATAATATTTTTCAACTGATCTAGATATATGATAAATTTTTATTTTCTGTTTAAATTTTTGTATTAAGATAAAAAATGACATGATTAAAATGAAGCGTTTTTACCCAAAAAAGTTTAGGCGTGTGCGTACGTCCCGCCGTACGCTCACGCGTAAGCTTTTTTGGGTAAAAACGCTTCATTTTAATCGTGTCATTAAATTATCTTAATTGGCTCGTACCGATATCGGGTTTTATAAAAGACAAACAAGAAAAATAACGTAGGAATTTATGTCCAAGCCTTATCTTAACAAGACAAGTTCAAAAACGTTATTTTTTTCTTCTTTATCTTATTTGAGTTTTTTTAAGCTTCACGCTTTATCCCTTGTGGGGTAGTCAGAGAGTACGGAGCGCCAAACGCTACTGTCTTTCGCCTCGTCCACAGTCATTATCCTCTTCATACATGCCCTTCAGGGGGTTCTCATGCTTTTTACCCCGACCTCCCGTACCACTCACCTTGGCTTCATAAATCTTTTTTATCATTGTTTCATCACTCATTCTCTCAATGTGCCCAAACCACTTGAGCACGTTCTTCTTCATTCTTACTATGTCATTCGCGCTTACACCTGCCATTCTGCGTATATCCTCGCTGCATATATGGTCAGCTAAACTGACTACGTATATCCTACTAAGAGATCTCATCTCTACTGCATTCATTTTTCTTTCATTCTTCTTTTGACACACCCACGTTTAGCTGTCTATAACAACGTCGGTATCTGTACTGCATTGTGAACGGCAAGACGTACAGGTACGCTGACGTTTTGCCGTCGCATCAATGCAGCAAGAGCATCGTTAACCCTGTTGTTGGAGATATCGCGGTATCAGCTCGTTCATTATTTTTAGGCCATCTCAAAGAATATTTACCAGATCATATACAATCATTGCAAGCAGTGGAAAAACGCTTAGATGTCTGTTCACTTAAAAATCTTTTCTATTTCGATAGGAATATTTTATTTGACTGGTTATAATCTGCTGAGTTTAGTTTAAAAAATTTCAATCAACAAAGATGTACAATAAGACTTTGCAAGTATACTTTAGTCTACTAAACTTTGACCGCGAGGTTCATAGTATAATATACATATATGGCTATTCCCGAGCATAGAAACATGACTTATTTAATATACATGATGACTAATGAGCAAAATTTGATTCATTACCAATAATTACAATCATTTTAATATGTATTTTGGTGTTTGAATGCGTAATATTGTTAGGTGTTTCCCTGACCTGGTTATGCTAGTGTGTTTAGGAAAACAATCAACAACGCTATGACTTATTCTCAATTCGGAAAATGAAGAACGATGCGATAATGTATATTATAAAATAGTCTACTATAATACAAAACAGATCAGGTTTTGCCCGAATAGCAGGAAGGCAGAGAGAAGCCTAGTGTCAAGACACTGTTCTACAATTATGAAATAAAAGCTAATCTTATTAAATATTTTGCATGAGCTATAGAGGTGTTATTGGAGAATCGATTACAAAAATTTTAATTTTAGGTATCGATATCAAATAAAAAATTCAACAATATATAACTACAAATTTGGAAAAAATAATTACAATAAGAGGATAGCCTAAGAATTTAATGTTTCACTCTTTATCCCAAAAAGTAGGGTTGTCAAAGACAACCGAGTATAAATATCGAGTGTTTGTGTGGTGAGTAGCAAACACCACGCCGTGGCTCTTACCAGAGCGGAGATATGAAAATATTTGTTTAAATATAATCATGCCCGGAATTAGAATCGAATCAACCAATCGTGTTTACAGTAAGACGCACTGTCTGTCCGTCTTACTATTCCAGCGGCACACTGGATATAATGTTGATGCTTTTAAATGATTCTTTTGGTTAGATTTTTTTATCGCAATAAGTACCTTTTGCATGTCCAGATCTGTCAGAAATTATAACAATATAATAGGTATGTCGCCTCGAATCGATTTTTGCATCTGGATGAGTCATTAGCGCCAGTTAGATAAAGTATCAAATGATTCATTAAAACATATGTTTATCTATTTAATTATATTTTATCATGTATATATTTATATAATGAAAATTGAAAAATAAAGTATATTTTCATTTCCACTTTGGTACCCACGACGACGCTGGGACCTGTTCCCTAAATACAGCTCAATGTTGGAAAAAAAATCATAATATCTCAATAGGTTCTTTGTATACGCGGAAAAATATGGGTTCAGTTAATGTAAACAAAATTATTGTTCATAGATCACAAAACTTAAGTACTTAATATCATGGCTGTACAGACATTTGCTGTTATGTTAAATGACTTTTTTAATAAAACCCATCTATTGTTAGTAGAGTGACCTGTTACTACTACGTTAGTAGAGAACATAAGGCCAAACTGTCTTACAGGAAGACAAAATGAAAATAATTTAAATATAATCATTCCCCAGAATGAAAATCGAACCTACAACCGTCCGCAATAAGTGTATTGCGGACCGTTGTGGATTCGATCTGCAGCATGTGAGTGCAGATGCTGTGTGCCAGCGCCACGATTGGCCTCATCATGAATATTCAGATGCCGATATATATTTGACAATAATTTATATGGATACAATATAGCAATATATGTATGATGCGTAAATGTATACTGTGTTCATTGCTAATGCAGGTATCGAAGCCAGGTGTGGTTGTATTGGACATGTCAATGATATTTTTACTTTAACCATTCCGCACTGGTTAACATAAATTTATTGTAAGTTTGGGTTTTGGTTCTTAGTTTATGAGGTTTCGAGCGTGTCAGTTGAACACAAATCACTTCGTCCATAAAATTGATTATAAATAACTGTTATAAGTAAAGTGACACTTATGACTACGTGACATTTGTCCATACGTTAAGAAACATCGTAATCGACATAAACGATGTTGTCGGATAGGACAATTGAAAATCGTAATAATTTACATATAATCGTTTATATTTAATAGTTAGTAGTCAGGGTGGGGCTCATTGCATTTTGATTATATACATAACTTCAAATACTCGCGTGTTTATAATGTTCAATATTATAACTTAATATTCAAGACGTGAGCGATTTTAATATTAACGTATAAGATAGTATCGCATCAAAGCGACACTAGTATACAGAAAACGGTGAATGGAATGATGTTTTACTAGATTCTTCTTTTATGAGAGTGACATCCGAGAGTGAAAAAACCTTAAGCCTTACCTGTTCCCGGAGGTCCCACTACTAGTGTAAGTCCTGGTTGCATTCCCGATCGTATGGCTTCAACTTGTGTCGGTGTGAATAAGATGTTGTTTCTAGAAATATATATTAAATATAAAGTGTTCAAAATTTTGATCTATGTAGGCATAAAGAAAAATTAAAAGGAATATTTTAAAAAATATATAATAAATAGATATAATTAAAATAGTGAAATATAAAAAAAAATCGTACAAAAATCTATTAATTGATAGTGTACATTATAACGGTTTATGCAATTCGTAACAATATACACCTTTACATTGTAACGAGTTTAGGTTAATGACCTTGTTTTTATGTCACTCTATAACATTTTTGTGACAGCTGTCAAGTTTTTTATTTAGATGAACTAAGTATGATTTTTATTTATTAGAACGAATTAAATACAATAATATCTGTAAACTTCCTATATAATAAATCAAAAGGCAGAAAATAATTCAATTTATTTGATAAAATGTGATTACCATCAATTACCTAACATGTGGCACATATAATTCTTGATAATAACTATAAATTATATTTTATAAAGTTTTCTATTAAAACACAATACGTAGTTACTAAAATAATAGGTTATCAACAGCGGTTATTTTACTAAATTTACACGTGTATTCAAAATTTAATTTATATATTATATTTAAAATGATTTTTACTAAACCTTGATGAATTTAATTACCCTAGTGGGCAAAGGGTCTCCAAACATGACAATGATACATTTCCCAATCGTGCAAATTGTTGTGTGGTACCTTACAATACTATAAAAACAAATTCAGTTAAACTTACTTTTTCGGTTCATTATACAAATAAGGTCCGCGTTTCGGCTGCACATGCGGTTGTACCGTTATCACTTTGGCGGGTTCGTCTTCTTCCATTGCATTTTCTCCCAACTCCTGTTTACGCACAACGTTCTCGAAGGTTAACCTGTTTAAATATTCAATACTTATGTTTGAGTTCATTGTTTGTAAAAGTATATATTATACGGATTGTATAAATAAATTTTAAGCTTCTCTTGTTATCTATATAGAAGCATTGCACTTGGGGAATGTTTATATTTATTATTCTCCGCTCTGATAAGACAATGCGTGGTGTTGAATTCTGCCAATTAACATACATTGTCCCAAATACGGATAGAGTGAGGCGACCGGAGTGTGTTGATACTAGATTCTCTCTAATTACGGATAAAGTGTGAAGTTGCTCTTTTTAGTATTGGCCATTAAGCAACATGGAATGTGTACAAAGTTCTAAAAACTTACTTGAAAGGTCGTATCAATTTTCTAGGGTCATCAGTCTTAACTTTTATCTCATAGCCTGGGAAGCTGTTGCGCAAATGCTCCATATCCAAGAAAGTATCATTAAAATCTAAGGAGGGAATTTCATTTGGCATTCTGAAAAATAAAAATATATTATATAAATGTAACCATTACTTATTTTTTTAATTAATGTAAAACACTGCAAAAAGAAATCTGCAAATAGTACCTAGTATAATGTGCTTGTCCAGGGTCACCGTATCCTAAAACGATGTCATGTAACCATTCTGGTACTACACACTCTGTGTTCATGAGCTCTCTGATAGTCTCCAAAACTGCTTTAAAATTGTTCTCTTTGGGTTTTCGACGCATGACAATATTGAAAGTTTCGTATACATCCTGTTATAAATATAAAAAAAATAGCAACATGTTAAATAAGTTTATGATAACTCGGTGATATTTATTTATCTTTTTGTTTTTCCCCATTTTACATGATATAAGAGCCCATCGCTCTAATATATATATAAATTTGTTGCGTAACAATTCGAATCTACTGTGCGTCGAAAGCTGAAATTTAGACTGAATGAATCTTGGAGAGTGTAGGAGGGGTTTCTTGGGATTTAACAAGCTACAAGCAAGCATCTATATTTTTTGTTAATAATAATATTTAAGCTCGCCCTAGTGGGATTCATTTTTTCACAACAGATGCATTGAGTCAGAGAGGTCCCCACAGATTCATACAATTCATGCATAAGCGCTTACGCGTTAAGAATATATAAAATTCGCTCTAATTACTCAATGTATATTTAATTCACAAGTAGTCCTTATATTTGATATCATATTTTAATTTTAACAAAAAGTGCTTTATTTACCGTATAAGTAAACGCTGTTAAAAGTTTTTTTATATGAAATAATAAACAATAAGACTAATTAAATCATATTGGAAAATTGGTATCGCGTTTCAACGTCAATCACGTTATGAAAGTATTACGTTTTTTTACCTTAAGCTTTTATCCCGCATAGCAGAGTGGAAAGAAAGTACTTTTTGTCAAAACACTCCGTACTTCGCTTTCTACCAAATTGGAGACATTGCATGTTGTATGGTAGAAGTCAACGCCGCATTTTGTCTTACTTCAAGAAAGTGAAAATAATTTAAATATAATCAATCACTTCCCCGAGTGGGGATCGAACCTACAAGCGATCGCGTTTACAGTTAGACGCTGTTATTGCGTTTGATAAATATAATTAGTATTTGAATACGTTTTGAATGAGCGGTATTGTCTTAACCAGATAAATAATATAAAAGTACCTAGGTATTTATATCTTATACATACCTAGGTACCTTCCTACTGTATGTAAGAATTTTCCTCGAAATTTTTATCAAAAATAATTATTAAAGGAAAGAAGGAGGAATGCGAAATATATAGTTAATTCTCCCAAATAGTATTTCTTCGAACGCAGCAGAGATCATTAGTGATTTATTATTGAGTATCGATTCATACATAGACCTTGACTAATGCGTTTTAACCCTAAAGTAGTAACATATATTTTTGTCACGCAAACAACTTTCATGAGTCTCATACCCTAAAGCAAAGCGAAATCGTCAAAAATCTATGAAAAAAGAAGTCCACAAAGTTTATCACGTTTTCATTTATTCACATTTCGTTAACTTTTTAAAAATTTCAATCAAAAATAAACATAGAAAACCATTTAAATTAAAAGAAATGGAGTTATCCTCAAAATTGCAATCTTTTAAATTAGAGCTACATACTTTCGCCTGCTCTGTTTCTTTACAGGCCATCTGAAAAGCGAGTGTTTCTTAACAGATCTTTTTCATCTCAGAACCCAAGCTTGGCGAGCAGTCAGTTCAGGTATCGTGGGGTTCGGATAAAAGTATAAATACGAAATTTAGGCGCCGAAATATTGACAATAATTAAATCACTAAGGTGTGTAAGACCTATGGTGGACAGTTGAGGGTTAAGTTTACTGTAGAGAATACATAAATGTTTTTCTAAACAGTCTGTTCAGGTTTAACGCGTTTCATCGTATTTTTCAACATATGGTATTTAAATTTAGATTAGCAGAATTTATTTGTAGATGCCGAATCTGTAATCTTTTAATGTAATACTAGTACAAGTAGTGGTCGATAATATTCTTTTATATTTACTCATAAACAGCCTATACATCTTCAACATTACCAGATCGACAAGATTATAATTCAGAGAAATTGTTAACTTCGTTGGCTGCAGTGTTTCCTTTTTTTCATTGTCATATTTTATAATTTGTCTGTGAATATTTTATAAGTTAAAATGTTGAAGGTTGTTTTTATTTTATGAATTAAATATTATATGCCTTATTATTCTACACATTACATTATGAAGAGTTGTTTATTTAAAATAATGCTTCTCAAATTTCACACGCTACAATAAATAAAAACAGCAGATTGTAATGAAACCGCCAACTGCCCACCAGATGGGTGAATATTTATTTCAATTGGAAAATACTGAATGTTATTGTGTTTTGATAAACACTATAGAAAACAGAAATGTTAAGTGGAAGCATAAATAAGAATATATATAGATATATAAACCTCTAAACTTTAGCGTCTTAGGACATGTCGAATCACTTGGGTATAAGCAAGTGCCTTGTGATTTTATTGTACAAAATGAAACTGCTACCAACAAAAGACAAGCTAAACCATGAGTCTGATATTATAATTAAAGACTTAAGAATATTTACTTCTATAAAATATATATGAATGCAGATCAGTGAAGTGGGCATTCCATTAGCATATTCATTGTCATACGTAAATGAATTTTACTCATTATGCTAAGTGATTGTTGTGTCGGAGCAACATCGTACAATTGCGTCAACTATTACGGTGACGTAATTAAGTTGAGATTAACTGCGCGTATATATTGCGTGTTTCCATAAAAGGAGCTATTAATTAGCCCGTGTTTATCTAAATATAGTTGTGGTATTGTTCCTTAAATGAAAATCCTAAACCCCATGGAGCTCATAACAAACTATACATTTGTATGTATCCGTTAATTAATTATAGAAAAATTGCAAAACAAATGACGTAGTTTAACGTCGTAAATGATTCGATGAGTTTAAATGTTACGAAGGCAATAAACGAAGTTTTACCATTCGAAATTAAATAACGTGGGGTATGCTTTTTAACATTTTACGTTTTGATATCATCTTAGCCAATTTATATTTTCCAATCTTTGTAAAACTCAACACGCAATGTCTCGAATTCGGTGGAAAGTAAAATATTGATGTCATGTATAAAGAATATACAGATTTAGAAATAGGAATAATAATTATTTTTACTTCCTCTCTGTTAAGACAGAGTGCGGCTTTGAGTTTTGTCAAAGTCTCGAATTCGGCAGAAAGCGAAGTACGGAGTGTCTTTTATGTAGCAATTTCATAAGGACACGCCAATGTACAGAAGACAACTATTACTTACTTCACTAATAACAAAATAACAACGAGTATTTACCATGTAATTACATATGTTGTTGCATTCCAAGAAGACAGTTGATTCACTGTTTCGGATATCGGAATGTTTCCTAAACATTTGGTAGTATAAGAGCATTATTTTTTTTGTAAAATAACTATTCTTGCACTTTACAATCGAAAAGGTCGATATTAAATTAACAAGTTAAGATTAAAAAATTTTCCCTCTTTTTCTGTACTTAAGGTAACTAACCAATAACAATAATAACCAAAAATATTTACTTCTTTGCCTTTGCTGGCTCGATCCAAATCCAGCCTATACTGATTGGGATCGAGGAGTAATCTGAAAGTTCTCGAGTCTCCATCTAATTCAGGTCTTGGTTCTGGCCCTTCTTCGATAACTCGTCCTGACGCATCCAACATACCCTCGACTTCGCATCCTCTTATGTAAACAATTCCTGCCTGTTCAACCATGCTTTTCTTGTAGTCATATTTTGTACCTGAATAAAAAAAATTGTTTCAAGCATTTGAATAAATATATTTATCTGTATGTACATATAAATAAAAATAGCATGTCTGTTTGTAATATTAATATAACCGTCGCTTTTAAATTAATATATATGTGTATATATACCAACATAATAATGATTACAATTTTGTCTCTCTGTTTGTTCTAGCAAATCTCAGGAACGTCTCGACCGATTTTAGCCGGATTTATACTAGCAGTTAGCTAATTTATTATGTTGTAACTTAGGCTACTTTTATTTTATAATTGTAAAATAAAGATCCAAGGATGTTAAATTCTAAGCGGACGAAGTCGCGGGCAGGGCTTTTATTTACATTGAAGTACATATTTAAATAAAACAACAAAACTATTTGAGGAAAAGAAGTGTTTGGGTTTTTTAAAAAAGTTATATTTAAATAACTTCAATGTAAAGATTTCAGAAATATTTTTTATTTTTTAGTTTGATTAATTTTATAAGTGTAATTATTCTTTAGCTTCACGCTTGTATCCCGCATATCAGGGTAAACACAAGGTACCTAGTGTACGCTCTATATTCCTCTTTCCGCCGACACATTGTGTGTTGAGTGGCGGACTTCAACGCCGCACTTTGTCTTACCAGAGCGAAGGAATGCAAAAAATTTTATATATAATTATTCCCCTGAATAAGAACAACTAATCCACAACCAATCGCGTTTACAGTCAGACTCTGTCCCTCTGTGCCAGGGCCAGCACTTCAATCTCCTCATCTTTCTTATTAAAATAATTTATTTATGTTTTCTTAATTCTTTTAATCATATATTGTCATCGCTTCCTGATAATTTTAATTCATATAAGATTCCGTTAGCTATCAAATACAAGCGTGGGAAAAATCTAAGATAGTTAATAGAAAAAAATATTTGTAGTATGTGTATCTTCTGTAAACGATCTCAAAATATACATGTATATGTTTACAGCTAGCTGGATTTCCCAATGACGCTTGTCGACGTTATGAAACTTAATTGAAAATTAGACTGAAACAGTTTACTCGTCCTGTTTTTTTTTAATACACGTGTAGCATATATACGAATATATTTAGTTCTCGGATACGGTTTTTTATTATCTGTAATACTTATATCGATTGATTAAAGTGAATTTTACAAATATCATTAAAATAAAAATATTGGGATATAGTACTGATAAAAGAAGTAAATAATTATTAGGTCATTGTGGCGCAGTGGGTCAGTATCACTGTAGATGGTCGTACGGAGGTCGAGGATTCGAACCATTAATTCGCGAAAATGGTTATACTTAAATTAATTACATTTTTCCGCTTTAGTAAGACAAAGTATGGCGTTGAGTCATCTCGAGTGGAGAGCGATTAACAAAAATTAAATAAAAATATAAGGAAAAATGACAAAAAGGTAAAGTAAATTAATATTCCTAACAAATTCGATTAACGACTAGCCGCAATGACGTCTATTGTGTTTAATAACATGTCATCATTATTTAATTAACTTTTGTATATTAAATAATCTACACAAAATACTTTTTAAAATAATGACTATCTAAGCAGGTAACACAAACGTATGTTTGAGTTCAAAATGTGAAAGAAAATTTTTTTTAGTACTAATTTATATAAATTCTCACCTATTCCTTGACTAGGTCGTACGGTTATCAAAAAACAAACATCGTGTTTCCTGAGGCTTTCCCATTCTTGTTTAATCTCATTTTTTACGCTCAGGGTGACGCTGACATCGGCTCGGACTCTTGAAGGTGCTTTTTCTCCTATATTAGGTTTCGCGACTTCAACAACTGCGAAACTTTGTATTGGATGAGCCATTCGAGCCCAACCACCGAAATATACACTACCGTCCTCTGCACGCCTATATCAGTTAAAAATGAAAATAAATATATATAGCATGATAACTAATATAGTAAAGTAATAACTTTATTTTTTATGAAAAAAGAAGGTACTTGCCATGGTGCCAACCTATAAACAGCATCTTCAATATCTTGCCGAATTTCATCTAAAAAAAAACAATTATTTGAAAATAATTATTTGAAAACGTTTGATTGTAGATTAAGTATACATATAATGTCTTCTTTTACACGTAATATTATCACTAGTTGCAAGAATACAACCCGTGAACTGTTGATAAGCTTTGGCAAATATGTTCAAGAATTTCATATCAGGGAAACGCACCTAATTTACTTGTAGTCATGCAACTGTTTGCTTTATAAATAGAGTAAGCAGGTCGAGTTTCGCGGCTCACTGTCTTATGCAAAGGAAGCATAAACTGATCTATCGAGCTTGGTGAAGCATTTAAGAGCGAGAACATACTGTACCTATTTAAACATGATAACAGCTGTTGACCGTATTAGTTTGGGCATGAATATGGAAATGAAAATTACTTATAGATTTCAGTTTCTGTATTTACATATACACATGTAAATATATCAATTATATATCAACAGAAACTCTTCAATGCCAAACTAATTATAAGTGACTGTAAATAGTGGTTCACAATATAATACTTCTTAGAAGAGTATTAATCAAAATAACAGTAACAAAGGATACATATGAAGCGTGTAATCACTAAATGCTATCATTGAAAACTTTATTCATATGGAGTATGGTGTCATACACCCATGACTATATAGAAACTAATGGGTGTGGCATCACACCGGTTTATTGTGCATTACTAAGGTAAAGTTTACACTATATCTACAACTTATGATAATACGAGAAATTAAATATCGAAACGTAGGAAATGTTGATTTCGAAATTAATTCTATAGTAAAATGAAAACATGTCCACGCAAACCAAATCGTAGGCGACCACTGGTAAGATACAAGACCGCCAGTAATTGAAGTTACTGGTGTTAGGTACACAACGCCAAACGCTAACGTGGTAAACTAAATATTATTATTGTGAATATATAAAAACATTACGTATACTTACATGTACTCTCCAAACGAAACAGATTAAAATTTCTTAACAAGTAATCATGCAGAGTTAAGAACTGTAAATTCAATTTTGGCAACGCTAAGCAGTTTTCGCCGCTGTATATTTCTGTTGGGACAACGTTCTCATCCCAAATGATGTCTTCAGTTGGGTAAAGGGGCATTGAGTTTAACTCTTCCAGTTGTGATATTCGACGTTCATGGCGGGATATCTAATAAAATATTATTCTTATAAGAATGAATAGTTATCAATAAATTTAAGTAATAAATATGAAATATTATTTGAGTAATAATTATGAAACATTTTTGAAAAAACATAAAAATTTTGAACGCAGCAGAACAAAAATTTTATAAAAATTTGAACGCAGTGGTAAATTTTAATACGTTTTTTCAAAAATGTTTTCTAATCCTAAGTGTGGAATGACACTTTAAAAATAGTAAATATTATAATAATTATGAATTTTACTTACAAGGAGTTCCTTTAAAAAAATTTTGTCCAGTCGGTGCCATGATGCCTCATTCTCTTTACCCTCAGGTGGTACGAGGTTTAAATATGTTGCTATCGCCCGTAATGCTTTATCGCTTAAAAATAAATGTATAGTTTTATCATTATTATCTTGTTATAAAATATTTTTTAATATTCAATTAATTTTAATTAAAACATTGGCTCATTTTTATTTTTGTATTCAAAATAATTATAGGTATATGAAGTTTGTACCTTAAGTTGCCAAAATGTTGCAACAAAGACTCTCTTGTATCAACTCTAGCAACGTTCGCTAACGCAAATAATCTTAAATCTGGGAATTTTGCAAATGCGGCTTTCTGTAACAAAGTTGTAATATAAATTAGTTCTGATATAGTTGATATTATGTTTTTAACAGAGATTCGACACTGAAATAAAAAAATAAAACCTATTACAACAAACCAATATAGTAAATAAATATCTCTCAAAAACATGAGCCTGCCATCAAAGTACCAAATGTTAGACAATATGCAAATATTTTTAATAACTAATGAAAGAGCACCTGCAATGATGTGATTCTTGAATAATGTTGTAAGGCCATATCTCTGTCCGTCATGGGATCTCCAGTTTCATCGCTAATTTCAAACCGAGCATAGAATTTGAGCATTGACAATAACTGTAACAAAATAAATATATCATTCATTATAATTTTTAAGTTATTAACGCGTTTTATTATTTACGCATATTATTATTTACGCGTCAATTGATATTCCTTTAATATTTTAATGCCGATATGAATCGTCGATAATATGTACTGCGATGGCGTAATAACTACAATATCCTCTTATTTTACCAGCAAGTACATCCCACCCTACATTCTCCCTAACCCTAGTGAGTTACTAAAAAATAATTATTTATAGCAAAATTATCTGTCTATAATCTATTTCAATTCAAAAATGTATTTTTTTTTACTTTTACTTTATACAGAATTTTGTTCTTTAAAGGAAGTTTGCCTTTGAAGAGCAATATTCACCTCTTTAAAGTTCAATAGCGCTGGAACCAGCGTCGTGTTCGGTCGATCGCACGACGTACACTACTCGTACGCGTATATACATTTAAATGTACTAATTAAGAGTAAAAATTCGATAAATGAAAGATGAAGTTAATTATTTTAATTTTACTTTCTGTGACTTTGGCTGTGGTTTTAAGTGATCCTGAAATTGCCATGTGCTGCCGGTCAGCACATAGTGTTCTATCGGATGATGGTTATAATTGTACAAATACTATTACTAATGTTACAACACCAACAGACCTTTCATGTCAATCGAGGGATATGGCAACTAAAGAAACTTTCGACTTCCAAGTTAATGATGAAGGACAATTAGTTGTAGAGTTCAACGGATTTTTTACGTACTTAGACCATGACAAGTAAGTAGTTTTTTTTTAATATTTCTAACATGATATATATTGTTAGAATCAATCATAACATTATCGTTTTATTTTGGCTGAGGCCATGACGCCGTCACTGACGTGAACTCCGACTATTGAATATAATCGTGTAGTTGCATATTGTCAATACTGAATTTTGTTATAAAAATCAATATTTGTAAACTTATATCTACGAAGCCATGCTTAATCTTAATTTTAAGACATTCAAATTATCTTTATGTCAAAAAAGTAGCTAAGTGAGAATTTATTTTTTAATATAGAATAACCACATCTTTTATTTCTAAAGGGCATGTTGACAAATAAAACAGATGTAACCAACAACAAATGTGTAGTGTAATAATAGTTATTCATTTGATGTATTTTTACCATATACGCATACTACTACGTAAACGATACAATATTATATTTATTACACTTTGCCGTCAAATTTTAGTAAAAATTACCTAGTGTTAAAACACTCCGTTGACTGTCTTGCCAGACCGGTGAAATGAATATAAAATTTAATATAGTAACCTAATAACGTAGCTTTACTTGTATCTTTATTATATTTTTTAAACTAAATTATTATTTTATCTTAACGCCTTTCCATATTTGGATTGAAGCCTGAGAGACCTTAGTAAGTAGACACGTTTTTCACTTATTAAATTCACATGAACAATTTTTTTTTTTGGAGAAATTTTATAACAAAAAATAAGACGAAAGTTAATAAATAATTCGTATGTGTATAAAATAAGTAATATATAGATAAATTTATAATTACAGATTTATAATTACAGATTTTGCGTCGCAAACGAATCTGAGACAATTAAAAAGAGACTTGTGGTGTTGTGTTCAGAAGAAGAAGAAGTGATCATACATGACAGCGTTCTGGGATATTGCCTGATAGTTTCTGTCATCTTTCTAGCTATGACCGTTTTTGTGTACAGTGCATTGCCAAAGCTAAGGTAATTTTGTCATTAAAAATAAACATAGCCTCATAAAAAGCAATAGCAAGGTAGTCAGTCAGACACAGGTAGCGTCTTAAAAATCGAACTGAGTGGTTAACTCAACAAAGCGGTATTACTGTAGCGGAGAAATAAAAACAAATTTAAAAAATAATCATTTCCCCGAGTGGAAAACGAACCCACAATAAATTTCATTTACAGCCAGGCAACTGTCCCATTGCGCCTCGATGACTTCAGCAAATTAAGAAATAGGTACAAAACACTTATAAGGATAACACGAGAATTACACTTTTTAATTTTTAATGAAAGTTCTGCAACAACTTAACGAGTATATCCACTTATTACTTTTTAATAGTTTTTCTTATAAAAGGCATATTTGTTTGTGTAATAATCCAAAAAGATTTTGGTCTAAATTTAAACGTGATTGCAATTTTATTTCTGTTTTCAATAAAAATGGACGTCAACAATTCCATAAATACGCAATTTTAACGACCTAGTTTAGTAGATTTTATGACGAAGATAAAAGGAATCATTAGAATTCCTAGAAGTAAAGTAAAGTAGAAGTAAAATATACTTATTAGAAATATTTTTTTTTAATAAAAAAAAGTTTAAAGCAATAATTATTATACAATTATTATAGAATTAATAGACATAAGGTCTATATTTAAACAAAATACTCTTATAACTTCTTATGTATAAAATTTTTAATATGTACAAAATTAATTACAATTAATGAGGCTCATAGCACAGTAGGACAGCGTCTGACTGTACACTCGATCGGTTGTGGGTTCGATCGGGAAAGTAATTATATTTCAATTATTCTCACTTCCTCGCTCTGGTAAAGACAAAACGCGGCGTCGAGTTCCACCACTCAACAAGCTCATGTCTAGAATTCGGTGGAAAGCGAAGTACGGAGTGATACTAGGTACTTTCTATCTACCCTGCTATGCGGAATAAAAGAGTGAAGTTAAAAAAATCATAAATATCAATTAAGTATATTTATAGTAAATCAATATGAAATCTGTTTAAATGGGATAGTCGCAAATCTTAGATACAATCCTGTTATATTTATTATTTTTTTATATGTTGGCCTAAAATATTTTAATTATGTAATTTTCGAAGAAAAGCAATAAATTTCATGTTTAAGAAACCTGATTGTGTTTCATACTATGTCAATAATTAATGTCAAACCAATAAACAAGGCCAAAACCTTGGTTACTGATAGACAGACAGATAAAAAAATCAAGTCCAAAAGCTGTCGAATTTCTAGTAGTGAGCAATAAATTTGATTTTTTAAATATTTTAATATTATAATATTATATACCATGCATTGTATTCTAGTTTCAATATCCAGTTTTGTGTTATTTTATATTTTTTATAGCACTCTGTGACCTGAGCTCGTACATTATGGCAAAAATAGTCAACTGTTATACATCATGTTCAAAATGATATTTGAAGTTTAAAAGTATTAAACAATAATGTCTAATTAATATGTAATCATATATTTACATAGTTATAAGGTTTTCAATGTTTGCCTTTCAACTACATATTTCTTCTACGTTAAAGATCATTGTTTAAAAAGAACACTGAAATTACAGATGGTAAATCAGTTTTTTTTCAGTATGGTTTATATCCTCCACCCGTGGTTACAACTACATAAATAGTTTTATATCATTTGTGACTAAAACGAAAGTCAAAAAACTACATCTATATATGTAATATAGACATGAAAACCTACTTTCGAAAGATAATTAATGGTGTCTTCACCTCTGTAAAAGCTATCGACATTTGTATAAAATGAAATGTTTATTTATAAATATTTACTTTGTATTTTTTTATAGAGATATTCAGGGAAAGAGTATAATTAGCTTTTGTGCTAGCTTGGCTATCGGTATGGCTATCTTATCAATAATGAAGTTGATGGAGTATGAGGACATGACTCTATGTGCTGTTAGAGGTAACGTTAGTTTTATTTTATTAATTTTGTTTTACTATATTACTTAGTTTATGATTCATAAAAGTTAATAAATATGAAAATTAAAAGTCAATACAATAACTTTACCTTTCCTTGCTCTGGTAATACAAAGCGCGGAGTTGAGTTTCGCGTTTCGCGAATTCAGCGAAAAACGAAATACGGAGTATCTTAATACTGGGTACTTCCTGTCCATCGTGCTACGCTTCAGCATAGCAGGGTAAAAGCGTGAATAGAAAAAATAAATTAAACAAATAAAGATAAATAAATGTACTTTTTGACAGTATACAAAATCGAAATAATGAATTTGATCTTACAAATATTTGAATATATAGCTAAATTGATACGTAAAATACTTGTTAACTGATGCTATGCGAAATATTATGTTCCTCGAATAAAATTACTTTTGGCCAGGCCTGTTTGGCGTTTTTGAATATATTACCGTCCGGCCTACATTTGGCACTGTGAAGAAATACCACTTAAAAATAAGAAACGTTTTGTTTTTTTTAGGATTCATGGCCGTGTTATTTTTTCTTGCCAGTTTCTTTTGGACAAATTCAATATCAATACAAATACTTCTCAACATAAGGTAACTACTCATAACATATGGAAAAATTAAAATATATATATATATATATATATATATATATATATATATATATATATATATATATATATATATATATTACTTAGACTACGATACAAAATCGATTTTAAATTGCAGACGGTCATCTATTGCAGACTATCGTTGGAAACCGTACATTTGGTATGCGTTATACTCTTGGGGCGTCCCTATTGTGTTAACGATTATCATGGTTATCGTCAATTATCACCCAGGCAATCATCCAAAGCCTGGCATTGGTCTGAACACATGCTGGTTTTATGGTAAATATACATTTTTTTAAATATTCATATGAAAGTGCGTAGTTATACTGAAGCTTTTAAGTGACTTCGAACTTCTTCTTTTTTGTAAATTAACATTTTTACTGAAAATTAAAAAAAATATAATTTATTTTTAATATTGATTAAATAAAAATATTAATTATTTGTTCATTTGCTTTCAGATAAACATCAACAATGGTACTACATGTACAGTGTAATGACAATTTTAATCCTTGCAAATCTTTGTATATTTGCTTATATATCAGTGCACCTATGTCGCAACACTTTCGCTTCTAGTCATATCAAAGCGCTAAGATATAAGTAAGCATTTAGAACTTACCTATTTATCAATAACATATAACATTAATACAATTTTTATATAATTTTCCTAATAATAAATTTCAGGTTCGTATTGACTGTACGTATGTTCGTAATTATGGGATTGCCATGGATATTTGAAATGATAAGTTCGGTAATGGAGGCACATATAATATGGTAATTAAATGTCATTATTTTGTTTTGACAATTTTCTTCAAACATGTATAAAAGAATATCCTAAATTTTCATTGTTACGATAAACTTAACAGGGTAGTTTACAATAATTATTATCAACATTAATCATTGTAAATAAGAAAATTAAACCAATTTCTTACATAACCATATATAAAATCCAGGTGGGATCTGACAATTTATCAAGTTTTATAAAATAAAAGTTACTTTTGCAAGTATAATTTATGTGTTGTCAGTCATCTTGATGACATATGACTTTTTTTGGAAAAAGGCATAAGGTAGAATACATTTAAAAACCAGTTCGGTTTTCGTAATTTATCAAGAATCGATAATATATGTCGATATCTACTTATGTACATATAAGTAACGTTTAAATGTTTAAAATTTTTGTAAATTCACGTATCTCTTGCATCAGATTATGGACTCTCCGATCTTTATTTCATACTATTATTTTGAAAATATGCACATTAAGTGGCGAAACTAAATGCTGCATTTTAGATAACCAGACTTAAATTTTAGATAACCAGGTTTAAAGAAATATTACAAAATATAAAAAATTTGCCTGCATTCGGATTCGAATCAATCACCGTAATAAATACAGACTTTTAATTAGCTAATGAAATAAAAATTAGCTAATGAAATAAAAATTAATGTTTAATTTTGTTATAGGGTGATACTGGATATTATCAACACGTTACAAGGACCATTTATATTTTTATTGTTGGTAGTACTTAGAAAACGTGTAATAAAAGCTATGGCAGAGCAAGGATGGCTCGATTGCGTTTCGGGACTTATCGAACGACATTTAGCTGTGGGCGATGATGAAGAGGACGTTGTTCAACACACAGACGTTGACCTTGACGACAGGCCTATGAAACAATTAGATATAAATAAATAAAAATTCGATTAAGATGAAATAACTAATGTTATATATAACCATGTATACGGGACGAGAAATGGTCATGCGCGAACTGTCGACTGGCATGTGTAGCTAATTTTTTACGGTTACTATTGGCCGGAAATAATTGTATGAACACTTTTATACTAAAGCGGGATACACTGAATGCCATTTTCATAGTCAAAAAAATGTTTTTATTGATGATTATTGTTTTAAGTGTGATAGATTTTTGATTTTTAAAAAAAATCAATGTAGTTGCATTTTTAAATTTAAAATTAAAATGTTTTAAAACTTTTAAGTTTGAATAGTATATTAAAAAGTTATTATTGCATAATACTATTCTTTGTAAGGAATATTTAGATACATTTTTTAAATGATGATCAGGATTTTTTTCACACTAAAATATAAAAAGCTATCCTGTTTATACAATTTTTATAAGATAATTTGTTACAATAGTTGTGTGTATTTCCTGACTATCATTTTAATCTAGTCTTTTAAGTGTATATTTTTAATATTTATTTAACTTCTAATTTTAAAACTTTAATCTAGTCTTTAAGTGTATATTTTTAATATTTATTTAACCTATCTCACATAGCAATTTCAAAGTTGGCCAGTTAAACAACTGGCGCGATCGAAATGCAAAAACAAAGAACTGAACTGACTTGTAATATGGATTGCATGTACGGTATAATACATAACTGTCAAAGTGAAAATTGTAGAGGTTGAATCCACAATACATGATTCACTTTTTTAAGTATAACCAAATGAAGTCAATAGAACAAGTATTATGTTTATAGATATACCATGTATATTTTTTAAATAAAAAGTGCAAAAGAAAATCTCGGCGTACGGCTTTTTGTAATCCTAAGACATTACCATTAAAATTTTAACTTTGAATTTAGTGAAGAAATATTCGGTATAAATAAAAAACTAATATGAGAAATAAATTCAACCCAAGCGACATCTATTGACCGCTCTCATAGTTTAGATTTTAAAATAAATTGCAGATGAAATGATATTGCTAGCTCCATCTAGGGGTTGATATTGAAAAATTACTTATACCTAGTACAGTATTGTGAATAAAAGAAAAATGTCTTAAATATGTATAATTTTAGAAAGCTTGTTTATTTATTGAACTTTCCTTCAATTTTGTCACTTTACTTTTATGAAAAAAAAGAACGATGAAATTCATTATGTTGTTGTAGTATAAAACTAGTTTAGTATATTTGTATTAAAAAATAAATTAAAAAATAAGTTCGTCAACTATATTTTATAAATATTTTATATATTATACATTATTATTATTTTTTATACATCTTTTTATAGAAATGAAAGAATAAAGTTTATACTTTACGAATTTTAAGAAGTTTTCAAATTAGCACGACAGCATAGTTATTATTACAAAATGTACGGTACTTGCAATAAAGTAAGAGTGTGGCAAAATGTTAAAATATGACCCAATTGGAGGAAAGGCAACGAGTCCTGGTGTAAATGAAACTTGTTTACTCAATCGGTGGCAGCCGCAGCGGCGCACGCGCAACTCTGCTGGCATCGCGATATCGAAAAGCGATTTAATTTCATATTAATAATTAATTTTATGATAAGATCCCTCAAACGCCAGTTGTAGGGCGGTGTGAAGCGTCGCGTGTTGTTTTACAATTTTTGCTTCCTTTTGAACAATAAAACAATATGAAGGTAAGTCCCGCAGTGTTTATAAATATTAAGAACAATCTTTAATAGTGTTTATTAAATTTCTATAAAATAACGTTTCATTATAAGAAATATATTAAAAGATTTATGGTGTTGGACCTTAGGCAGGGTAGTTTTAATTTAGATAATTATATTATTACCGTTACGACTTCAAGTTCATATTTTATTATAATGTAGTAAAAAAATTAATATAATTATGAATAATTCAGTAATTATTCCAATCATATGTAACAATCAAAAATTGGTCTGTTTTAATATTGCAGTGAGCCATTGTCAGATAAGTAATATATAGATTAATAGTATAATACGAATATATATCGGTAACAAATAGCTCGACTGATATGCATTATCTATGTACATTGTGTATGGACAAAGTTTAAAGTTTACAATTATTTTAACAAATTTTATGGAAGGTAGTTTTAAAACATTATTTATATTAATTATAACAATTAAGTCATAATTGAGATCTTTGTTTTGCAAAATAATCTATTGAGTAGCTAATTAAACTGACTAGAAGATTTGATTAGATAAAAAACTTCTTAATATGAATAATCATTTTACTACAAGCTATTTACAACAAAATATTCTTTGGTTTGGCTACTTCTATGTATTCATACATAGAAGAAAACATAAATTGACAAAAAAAGACTTGATTTATTATTACTATATAAAAAAATATTTCAGGCGCTATGTTAAGGACAAATGGGAATCATTTAAAAGTAAAGATAAAAAAAAATGTATCACGAACTTAACGCCGCGTGCGTTAAATTCTTCAGGTTATCGCATATTATTTTTAGATGTTGAGGGTAAATATTTATGCTAAAGTTGAATAACTTTATTATTTTATTTATTCAAAGTCGTTAATGACAAACAAAAGCAAGACTAATTTTGAGTGGTGTTATTTTATTACATAGTAGGTATATATATACAATGCAACAAAAATGCAATCGCGGGTTCAAATCTCGCTGTGTTCAAATTTTTATACGTTTTTTTTATAGTTCTCAGTTATTTTTAAGAGACGATTTTGGTTTAAAATGTTGAACTATTACTATGTATATGTAACTAGAAAAAAATTACGCAAAGCCGTTTTTTTATCTAATGTTATATTTAAGGCTAAAATAATACTTATTGAACATAACAAAATAATTTAGATTCATATTTAATAATTAAGTAATTCTCATATTTCGTAATTCTCTGTTGATGATTGCTCCACTACTCTTCAAGATGAACGTTAACTATTCACTTAGTCAAGGAAATTTCGTATAAAAATGGTTAAAATTATAAATTTACAAATATCAAAATATATAATTTTCCATACAATTCAATATCTGCCCCAGCACTATTTCAGAACGTGATGATATGTTCATCTTATTATGGCGTCAGTAAAGTAAGTGGTAAAACGAGTACTACTTTATTTACATACGTGAATAAATTATGATGATTAAGCATTTTCAAGTTCTTTGCCCTACAGGAATTTACTTGGACGAATTAATCAAGGAAATATTTCCTTTCTTTCAGTACAGGATAGAAACTGAAAGCCAATATAGTACAATGAAGCTCAAATTGTACTTTAGAAGGATCGCAGTGGGTTCAAATTACATTTTATTTTTACATATTATTTGTTCACTGAGAAAATATATCTTTCTGTTTGTCCCGCATTGCGTCATTTATGAGACGTATAAAGATAAAAATGTACATCACATATGTGTTGCTAGAAAAATTCTTAAATATTGAACGTATTACATATAAGACTTTTCATTAAGGGGTTTTCCTTAAGCGGCAAACATTTCAAAGAATTGTTTTTGAACCGCACTAGTCGTCGTTGTTACCTATGGTTTAAGTTTCCACAGTCGTTTGCGACTTCACTACTATGATATAATATTTACAAAACATTATCATTTTTATGCGTCACTCAGGTACGACTTATATTGTTTTTATTTAAAAAACAGTATAAGGCAGTTTTTTGTGTAATCAATGTTAAAGCAATAAAATAAATGTAACACACACTACTATGTGTTTGACATATACGTTTATATAAAGTGCAATGTACAGTATAAGTAAAATCGCATAATATACTAAATAAGCGCCATTATTAATATTATTTACGCGTGGGACGGATGACATTAGGGCTAACAACATGGTGGTTGCGGGTACCAATATTATTCAAGTTTTTTAAACCTTTTTCTCGGTTTTTTATTATACAAATTAGATACACATAAACGAGTGGTGAAGAATGTATTATAATTTGAGCTAATACACCCTTTTGCAAAATACTTTGCACTAGTAATAATGTAAGTAAAAATTATAATGTTTGTAGTATGTAACATTATGTTTTTTATAAATAAGTATAAAACATTTCTAATGGATTTATAATAAGAAATAAAATATTAATTTCGTTTCTTCCCATAAATTTTTCAAAATTATCTAATCCTACTCCCGCATAATTCCTCAAAAAAAGTGACACCACTATTATTGATTCTTTATATAACTCGTAATAACAAGACGATAAAAAAATCAGCTAAACTATATTGATATATCAAGAATCAGAAATTAACCGAATCAGCTTACTTCCTTTAAGGTATACTTCTTCTTGCTATTTGGGACAGGTTAATAATAGTTATATATTATGAATTGACCTTGTCTAAGTGCAAAATAATATTACAATCTTGAGTTATCATTATCGAGCACTAATTGTCAGTTGACCCATTTCCAGGACTACTTGGTCACTTGTATGATTCAAGACAAGGTGTCGTTATCATACGACCTGTGTAATCGAAGTATTAGGTGTTAATCAAATGCGAAATAAAGTATAGTTAGTAAAAATAAAGTATAAGTTGTTTAATACAAAATGTAAGGATCCATAAATATATAAAACAAACATTTGTTAGAATCAAATATTTGTTTTAGATGTCATCCTCTGGTTTCTCTCATAGTAATAATCATATATATCTGCAAATACTCAGGTAACATGACTCGAGGCCTTTAAATGTACGATATTTTTAACCGTTTTTCATGTTATTTAGTAATATATTCAATAAAACATCAATTGAACGATAAAGCAATTTGTATTCTACAATTATGAATGAGATATGAAGTCGTAGATAATAGATATTTTTGAAACGGATGCGTTATCGCTTGCCAGCTCCCTCAGTATTCATTACCTATTATTGCATACAACGTATTGTCACATGGAAAATATTTCTTTTATAATTGCAATAGCATAAATACTTAATAAAAGTATTACTTATTTTCAGGAATTAATATTCATTATATTAACAATAAGTGGGACGGCCCTCTCGGCTCAACTTTGCTGTGAAAACGATGAGATTATTCGGCCGCGAGCATACTGTGGTAATGCAACTAGGATTGTTAACATGAATTGTACATCTGGCCGCACGTTGATCAAAGATATCATCTTAAACGGCGACAAACTCTCCACTCAGGACTCTCCTGGATTTATATTTGTGGAGGATCCTAGTTTGTACGTTTTTCCCCTTTTATTTTAAATGCATGTTTCTCGCATTTTTGTAATGTAAAAATGTCAGCGAGTTATTATGAATATGTGAAATATTTGAAATGGGTATATATGAAGTAATTACCTATAAATAATGAAAAAATCCTGCATTGTCGTACACTATGATTATGTATAATATAATTTTTTATAATATACTTGAACTAAATGTGCAAATCTCTCGTTAATATACCATTTATTTAGATGCATACTTTTTTATTTTAGCTATAATATTTTACTATGAATTAAATCCACAATTGTGGCAGAGGATCCAAACGCAAAGTTATCGTATTTTACTGTATCGGCTTTTACTTTAAAGAAATTTTTTTTAATGTAATGATTATTTTGTTAAACGTCACTTGCACAACTATCTCGCGTGGCTTATCATGTCAAAGGTCGCAGGTTCAAATGTCAATTTCATTGATATTACTAAATATATGTCATATAATTTACTGGTTTTGTAATTAAAGAGAACAAAGATATAGTTTTAAAACTTTAATATTCTCTAATTTATACATACCAATTTATGTTTTGTTTCGGTTAGTATGAAAATAATTTCATGATGACTGTTTATTATTTAGTAACGATTATTTAAAAAAAACATCATCAGTCATACCTGTATCACTGAAGACATTAGAACTTGTTGATAGCAACACAGAGAAATTAAATTTGAGGCCGGTCGTGGCGCAGTGGGAGAGCATCTGACTGTAAATGCAATCGTCTATGGGTTGGACTCCCACTCGGGGGAGTGATTATATTTGAATTATTTGCACTTCCTTACTCTGGTAAGACAATGTGCTTCCGTTGCGTTCCACTAGGTACTTACTGTCTACACTGCTTGATAAAAGTGTGAAGCTAAAAAAATAATAATTTCCAGGTACTGCGTTGGCAAAATGTATCGAAATGCAAGCGACACGAGCTTAGGGACAATTCCGGTCGCTGTGGTATGCTTCGAAATAGTAGGAAAGAGTAGTAATGTGGAAACAAGTGGAGTTCTGACCTTAGTGTCAGTCGTATTTCTCGTTGTAACATTTGCGGTTTACATGTATTTACCACAGTTGAGGTAGATATAATATTTTTTATTTGCTTTAATGGAACAAGTATTAAATACTCATAAACAGCCGTTTACGAAGTGTCTATTATGGATGCAACATACAAATTTGTATTTGATTCCCACTATACTTAAATATTTCGTGTTATTATATAAATATATAATAATAAGAAATATTTAAGTATCATTATTATTTATTATTTTCACTTCCTTGCTCCCGTAAGACAAAGTGCGGCGTTGAGTTTCACTACTCACTGTCTCGAATTCAGTGGGAAGCGAAGTACGGAGTGTGAAGCTAAAAAATATTGTTTTTCTTCTCTGGTATATATAGTATGAAATTCAAATAAATATTCAAATGTGCAGAAGATGTTTTCACCACACACAAAAAAAAACTCTAAGTCTGTTCTGTGATTAGCGGGAGTTAAGAATTTAAGTTATTAAAGTTAAGAATTGCACGCATAAATAATTTTTTAGAAAAAAAAACAAATATATAACTATAATATAATATATTTTTATAGGGATCTACAAGGTCTGTGTTACATGTGTATGTGCGCCAGCATGGCTCTTGGATTTTTGTCTCTTGGAGTGTTACAACTTGGCCCTAGATTTGAATATGAAATTTGCGCTATAACGGGTACTGGTCATTATTTATACATTTATACATTGTAAAGCTCTCTTTACAAGTTTCTAATTATTATGTAATTTCAAGGTTTCCTCGTATATTTCTGGATGATGGCATTGTTCTTTTGGATGAATGTTATAAGCATCAATATGTATAGAAGTGTAATGTAAGTTTTAATATAGTTCATTTAAACTACATTTTTTTTAATTAAAATAATATTTGTTTACAAGAAAACGTGGTACACAATCTATTTCCTAATTTATAATAATATATTTCTACTTCAGCGATGCCAGTTACTTGAAAAAAACAGAAAAGAAACAATATTTCATATACAACTGTTACGCTTGGGGATTCAGTGCCTTCTTTTTGGTAGTGTCGCTTATCACAAACTTTGTAGAAGGCAATCACTATAAACCTGGGATCGGTGAAACCAACTGTTGGTTCAGAGGTAATAAATAATATTTTTAACATTTCTTAATCAATAAATTGTATTAATACGTTAAAGTTATTACATTTATATTAGTTTTTGCCGCACGCATTGTTATCTTCTCTCTACGCATAAAAGTAAAAAAAGTAGCATATCAGACTCATGATAATATGTTTCCGCTATTTTAGTTATAATATTTTATTTAGATTTGCTTAGTAGTGTTATATAAACAAACTAATATAATTAAATAAGTTGGCAATATATTATATTATTATTAATTGAGTATATGTATAAATTTACAGGACGTGCAGAAACTTGGTTATTTTTCTACGGGCCGATAGCTATTTTGATTGCTATTAATACTATACTTTTTGGTCTTTCGTCTATCCATTTGTGGAAGCATACAAAGAAATATGAGGTTAACAAATTAAACAACCTTAAACATAGGTAAGTAGTAAATAAAAGTAAATACACGCTTTATCTCGTATACTACTCTGACAAGACACTTGCCAGAGCGGAGAAATGAGTATAAATTTTAATTAAAATCATTGCCCCGTTGGGAATCGAACCCGCAATCCTGTTTAAAGTCCGACAATGTTTCATTGCACCACGCTGGTGAGTAGTAACTTATAATTGATGAGACACGTCGAAATGTAAGTCATCTACCTATTTATGTAAAATCTTAAGAGCACTGCAAAACAGAGCAGAAGAATCTCAAGAGAGAAAAATTATGTGTTGTGTGTATTAAAATAAGAATATTACAATAGATAAGTCAGTATAATTAATAAATAATTGAATACGACAATATCGTAGAAGTGAAGGACAACCTAACCTAACTGTAATTTGATTCGATATTACGCATTCAAGTTCCAGCATCTTTCGGTGGAGTGGTTTTACATTTAAAATTATTTACACTCTTTCTGTCTGGTAAGATAAATCACAAAGTTAGGATCCGCAGCTTAACTCGTAATATTTCTAAAAATGATCACTATGTGGATAACGGAATATCTTTACATAAGTATCTTTTATCTTAAAAAATGTGTTACCAGATTATACTAACTATTACAATTTTACATGATTTTAATATTTTTAGGTTTTTAGTTTCGCTTAAGCTATTCTTAGTAATGGGAATATCCTGGATATTTGAAATCGCCAGCTTTGCACATGGTGAAGAACTAATTCTGTGGTAAATATTTAATTGCCAACAATGTTTTAATATTATTATTCCATACACACTTTGTGATGACAATAAAAACTCAAACATTGTGTTTCTTGCAGGAAAATTATGGATATATTTAATTGTCTTCAAGGAATTGTAATATTTTTAATATTAGTAGTATTTAGAAAACGCGCTATGCAAGGATTGGCTAGTGAGAACTGCTGTCTGTTTGCTACTCGCCCAATAGCTGAAAAGCTAAGTCCACACGACGATAGTGATGATCAACAAATATTGTCCGATGATACCGTAGAAGTCAGACTTAACTAGAAGCTTGTATGAATGAAACTGCTGTAAATGAGAAGATAAGTCTTATATTTGTAGATCAAGTCAAGAGTCACGTTCTTATGGGACATAGTTTAAGTTATATGTAAAAATAGTGCAATACTCAATGCTAGTATTAAACGAAATAAAAAAAGGCAAAAGCTATCTTAGAAATACCACAGATACAATAGTAACACTCGAATTTAAAAAGAAACATATAAATTTTATTTGAATCTCTACTACTTTCAGTATATAATTCAGTAATATACAGTCATTAAAATAATAAATATTTGTTACAGACAGTGACATTTACGTATATAATATTAGAAAGTATGAATATATTTTAAATGTAAGACATATTTATAATGATAAATAATTAAGTATTTTTATGTGCCATATAAATTAAAGGTATTCAAATATTAAAAAAATACGATTATGTTAAATTATATTGTAATATAATCTAAACCTTTTATAATTATTATTAAGGAGACACTTCCCCTTAATGTAAATACTAAGATATTATTAAGTTTAAAATATTTTATGCATGCTATATTAAGAGCTCATGTGATTAAAAAATATTTTCTTTAAGATTTGTTTTTTTTAGATTGTAACCATATTTTTACTAAAGTGGTAACTCGCTTTGGTACAGTTGTGATTATTAGATAAAAAAATTGATTAAAATTAAAAATAATATCTTAACGCAATATCATTGATAATTATTTTATTGGTCTATCCTCTTTGGATCTACACTTCGATACGACTTTAATACTAACTAACCCTAATTTCTTTTAAAATTAAAAATATAATGAAAATTTATATGATTAATTTAAAGTTTACTTTCAATATTAAAAAGATAAAAAAATATTACGACTTCTACATAATAATAAGTACAGATCCTATTTTTCTTATTTACGTTTTTCCTCATAGCAAAATTGTCAAGACGTCAAACTTAAATGTTATCTGTCAAAGTCAAACAGTATTAACTGTCTGTTTCTGCTGTAAGGGATTTTCTCATAAAGAAATTCAACTTTTTAAACAATACGACTTTTTAAGTGTTTTAGTCTTAGTAAACTTTTTTAGGATGTCTTGTTCATAAATTCGTGCCTTGATAGTTGTGCCTTAAACTTTATAGTAATGTCTTTTTACGTCCTGCCTATGTAACGGAAGCCGAACAGATTTTACAAAATGATTATTTTATGTACAAAAGCGCTTTTCTTTATAATTACACTCAATGAAATTAAGGCTGAAGGAAGTGATACCGATCTAAATGAACTATCAGATCAACAGAACTCCATAAAGATAAACAAATGCTGCGAGCCCAATGAGCTTATGGTCGACACAGTGTGCAGATTAATACAAAACTATCATCAAAGTAAGTAACAATTGATGGAAGTAAAAACATTTTCATTTGTAATCATTTAAGATAAACATATTTTTTATAAAACAGGTGAATGGGTACCAAAATTTAAAATGGAAGATGGCAAAGAAACTACAATAAAATATTTTGGATATGTTAATGGAGTACCTAATTGTGCAACAACTCAACAACGACCGATATTTGATTTAGGAAAGTCAGAAGATGAGTGAGTATTATTTTTAAATATGACAAGTGACACTGTTAAATGTTTTACTTTAGTACATTAAGTAAAGATTTTTTCTTTTTAATTACAGACTGAACCTCTTATCTGATGGACGTCTACAACATCTTATTCATCATGAACATACTTCTGACCATATTGCAGATGACCCTCTCATTACAAACACTTTTAGTATTCACGAAGTAATTTCAATTCCTGCAGAGAAAGAGCCATCATCTTATATTCATGATCAAAATAAATACTGCTTAGATAAGGTTTGTTTTTCTCTTTTGTTTATTTTAACTATATTTTATTTTATGTTCACGCTTTTATCCTGCTTAACAGGGTAGACAGAAAGTACCTAGTGACACACTCTGTACTTTGCTTTCCACCAAATTTGAGACATTGCATGTTAAGTGGCGGAACTCAATGCCGCTCTTTGTCTTTACCAGAGCTAGGAAGTGAAAAAATTGAGGCCAGTCGTGGTGCAGTGTGACAGCATCTGACTGTAAATGCGATCGGTTGTGGATTATATTTAAATTATTTAACTATATAATACTAAAAACTATATAATAATTATATTTAAATGACACACTTTTCAGATACTCATAACAAGTTCAAACACAACAGGACTGTATGCTTTAGTTTGTGTTCCAGAAGTGATTATAAACTGGAAGGAAACTAGTTTTCTTATGAAAAAAATTTTAAACCCTTTATTCCACGCAATTGCTATGGTCTTATTTCTCATGGTAGCAATAATATATTTTGTTCTACCAACATTACGAGACTTAGCAGGCAATATTATAACTACAATTAATGTGTGCCTCATAGTCAGTCAAGCAGCTGATTTAGTAAGAATATTTACAGAGTTCAGTAACCATATAAGTTTTATGGTGACAGGTAAATAATACTTAGTTTTTAAATCTTATAAAGACAATATTTTTCATATTGACTGATTATGTTACAAATTGTTTAAAATATTATCTCATCATTTTACAGATGTTATATTATATGTCAGTTTGCTAGGTGCATTCTTCTGGTTGAATAGTTTTGGGTTCTATATATGGAAGACGTTTAAGTAAGCATAATTATTTTGCCTTTAAGTTCACAATAAATGAATACAGTAAAGAACAAAATCTTATATATATTTATATATGTTTTAGATCAAGGAATGTATTTTTAAGAGTAACAGATGTTCGCAAATACTGCTATTATTCAAGTGTAGTTTGGTCATGTGTTGTGTTAATGGCTGCAATGGCATTATGTGCTCATTTTCTATTGGATACTGGTGTAGATCCATACAAGAAAATGCGGCTTTCAACAACTATATTTATTGATGACATGGAACAACAAGAAACTATTGGTATTTATTTTCTATATTATAAGGGATATATAAAATATATTTTTTGTCATTTAATATTTATATACTTTTTCTGTAATCAAACAGGCTGGCTCGGCATTGCTGTATTCTTTACACCAATTGCTTTCACTATAATTTTCAATTTGTTCTTCTACATAACAACATTGAAAGTTATTAAGAGGATAAATATATATGGACGGATTCACTACAAACTTAAAGGATGGTAATATATAGATACTAATTATTGCTTTATAAAATAAAAATGTTAGAAAAATATTTTCCATTATAATTATATGAATGAACACCATACTTGAGTATTCAAAATATATCAAATTTTAGCAAAATAAAGGTTAATATTAAATACTTTTTTTTTCAGTTTCAACTTATTCATACAACTATTTATCATCATGACCATGTCGTGGCTGTTCCTTTTACTGTCATGGTTGAATTTTGATGGTCTTCTTTACGCTCATATAGTAGTAAATTTATTACAAGCAATATTAATTTTCTATGTGTGTGTTGTGAAACAGTCTCATGTTATGTTTTTATTGCGCAAGAGTTGTTGTTACGCTGAACCTGTGCCGACTGGAGAGTGGGGAGATGAGATGACTCACATGAATGGTGGTAATTATTGATGTTACACTGATCTTAGTAAGGCAATATAATTATTTTATATTGCCAAATTTTATTAATTATAATAACTTTTGACAAACATGACGATAGATTGGAGTTATAACATATATTGTAAAGTGCTTTTTTTTAAATATCTTTTATCTATCTTAAGTATAAATCTGTTTGTGTGGAGATAAATCAACTTAACATTTACTTGGTGAAACATTCACATAACTGATATTTTCCTGTAGTAGCAATTACCAAGAAACAATGACTAACACAAAATATATCATCAGTGAATTGCACAATATTTAACACAAAGATAGTATAAACTTTCTTTTTTTTGTATATGTATATATATATATATATATATATATATACAATAATAATTATAAAGCGTTTGTTTGTAGTTCATTCATTTTAATAAGCATCGAATTTTTAAAATGTCATATTAGAGTGTGCCTTATTATGAAACAAACAGTATTGTATAAAACAATATGTTATATTGTAAATTTGTGGTGCTGTTTGTATATGTAATCACAGCTTAGACAGATAATCGCAAATTATAATAAATTATTGATATTTTATTTGTTAATAATTTAAAAATGAATCTTTGTATTGTTGCAATAATATTAACTTTAAATTAAATATATATTATGTATATTTTGAAAGGACTATGAATTTTTGTGATTAGAATTATAAGTTTCTTTTTTATTTTAAGCTTTAATGTAGTCTGTACCAATATATGGCATCTGGTTAAAAACACCACACCTGCACTGGGCACTTTTCTTGTCATTTACAAGAATAAAAATAACTAATTTTTAACTAATAACAAAAATTAATATAAGAATAATTAAGTAATTAATTCTATAATCATTTGACAGCTAATTTAAATGTATATTTAGCCTTTATAAGATAATCACAACTGTTAGCATTAAAACATATTTAAGACTACAGATTAAAACAAATCCAATTTTGAATATTCAGCTCATTGCAGATACTTAATTAGGTTTAAATAAAAGCAACTATTTTGATAGTAATAATGAGTTTGTTCTCTATTTTAGTTTATATAAAACCTTTTGTATTTTTTACATGTTAATGATTTCTTTTGTGTAAATTATAAGACATATATTATAAGTGTAACACAAATATATTTTAAGACTGCATTTAAAAATTTTAGTCATAATTTACTAGCTTTGGTTTTTCCAATAATTTTTATATTAATTAGAGAAATATAAGCATATTTTCTTCATATAACGTTATTGAATATTGCTCTCTAAATTTACATT
Organism: Dryadula phaetusa; assembly: GCA_032432895.1. NCBI lineage: Eukaryota > Metazoa > Arthropoda > Insecta > Lepidoptera > Nymphalidae > Dryadula > Dryadula phaetusa. The sequence continues at coordinate 240,943 of JAOYRS010000059.1, forward strand.
ATATGAAAAATATTTAAAAAGACTTCAGTATTTGACAATTTGCAAGTAAGCACTTATGTAGTGTAAAATTTTACACTTTTATTTTTTTTATAAGTCATTTATTGTAATGATCAGTTTATATTTACAACTTTTACTCACAATTTTATTTCAATAAAGCAGTGATTTAGAAGCAAGTGTTTTATTAAGATGCCTTTAGTAATGTCCGTTAACATATATGTATGATAATAAATAAAGTTACATTATATATTATTCCTAAGTTACTTCCTATAAAAAGATTCATTGACTATGATGTATTTGAAAGTTATGTAATAACAAAATTTTTGGTGTACAATAATGGTTTATCCTTTTTTTTTAGCTTTATTATTATTAAATATTTATTTTCTAGGGGAATAATATATGCATGCTAAGAAATGCGATTCTCGATTGCAATACTGATTTAAATTAAGAAATACATATTTTTATAGTATGAAGCTTTTTTAAACTGATATATTAACAAAATCAGTCCTGCAATGATCATCTCTTTAATTAAAATCTAATATCCAGTAAGAAACTAAAGTGACAAACTGTTTTAACAATTTAGACATCTGTAAACATCACTAGAAGAACTTAACTTTTTAAAAAGGATATGTATGTTTAACACACATAGCAGAATTATAGAATATATTAAAACGAAAAACAGCATAATCAAGTTATATTTTTGTCTACCTGTAACCACGGACTACTGTAAGGCATTCGAAACGTTAGGTTTCCTAAAATGTATTTTCAAATGCCAAAATATACGCGATTAACCCGTTTAAAATAATTTCATTTAAAATATCTCAATACTATTAATCAATACTATTAAAAGCATTATTACTGGGATATACCTATTTAGCAATATTTCTTCTTGGTCCGAAATATTTAGTTAATTTATATTTACTAGTTTACTTAGTGTCCATAATATTTTGTTTCCAACAATATAATATAATTATAATATTTATTTTGTGTATGTATTAAATTTTATTTCATAGCTTTACTTCAAAACATATTAGATAAATGGAATAATTCTTTATTACCTGTCACTTTGGATTAAATAAAGTGACTATAAGCGCGACGGTTGTGGATTTAATCTCTCCTTACCTCGGATTCTCTTTACTCAATATATTTAAAGAAAACAAATTAAAAAAAGCTGAAGTATTTTAGTTCTTGAATCTAATACTCATTTTGTTATAGATGTTTTTACGCGCCGAAGATTTCGCATTTGAATCTTATGTAGTTAAATTTTCTTTGCAGTTTCTTTGCATTAATTTTGAAGTAAAATTATACAACTTATACAGAACGTATAAGTTTATAAAATAAAACTTACCTGGGTAAACAGTTGACCTTCAGGTCTTCGGGTGAGCGCCGACAGCTGACAACGAACCACCAAATGACAGTCGTCCATGACCGTGTTGAAGAATCTTCTAGTTGGTAGAAGTGCTTCGAGGTCTATCATGAGTTCTAGGAATCTCTCGCAGTATCTGAATAACAATTTGTAGTCGAGAAAAAAAATTAAAAGGCAAGGCAATTAGAAATTAAAGTAGTAAATCGACTATGATATGTAAACAACATAGTGGCTAATAAGTCTTTGATATTCGATGATCGAATTTTCGCGCTATATAAAGATATGTAAAAATTGACGAAAATGATAGTAAGTAAATAAGTATATTTGATAATTACGTTTCTTTATATGCTTCTAAAAAATTTCTTAATATATTTCATTCATTTCATGAGAAAAGCAATATATTATTTTAATTATATGAATAATTTTACTTGTGGTATAAACAATAGTTTTATGAAGTATTATAAAGAAATCAAAGACAATTGTTATTCTATATTGGGCGGAATAAAGTAAATAAATTAAAAGTAAATCTTTATAGATATCCTTACCTTACAGCATGTATATCTATATCACCGTCCTCAGGTATATTCTCTAGTACACGCATAAATTTGATCATCAACCGCTGCAAGTAGTGCCTTTCCCAGTTTAATTTCTCTAATAACTCTGGCTTATCCTTTTTTTGTATGGCACGCCAGTATTTACGCCACTTCGGTACGGCTTTAAACTCTTGGTTTCGTCTGCCTAAAATTATAGTACTTTAATTAATGCTTGATTAAGTTAAATTTATTATTATATATTTTAAGGTGAAGAAGTAAGCAGACTTAGAGGCCGGTCGTGGCGCAGTGGGACAGCGTCTGACTAAACGCAACTGGTTTTGGGTTCGATTCCCGCTATCTCTACTCAGCTAGAAGAGATAAAAAGCGTGAAGCTAAATAAAATATCAATTTAAACACATGTTACTTTTGCATATAAATTTAAAACTAAACTTTTAGAAGTCATCGAGATGCTGTGGACACAATTTATACCATAACTATAAATGGGATTGGTTGCTGGTTCTAATCCTAATTGATAGGATGATCATATATGTATAAATTATTATAATTGCATCTAAGCTCTGGTAAGAAAACAAAGCGTGTGGTAATTGCCGCAACTAATCACGCAATGTCTCAAACTCAGGGAGAACACGAAGTGGAGTTTTGACATTAGGTTCTTTCTAAAGCTGCTTAAAAAATTTCAGTAAACTGTATACATATTTTCAAATTTACACTTTAAGGGTTGTCAGTAACAATATTTACTTATAAATTATTTTAGTGAACCCTTTATTGTGGCTATTCGAAAATTTGTACAGAACAATAGAGTGAACCATAATCTAACGTCAAGTTGAATTCTATTTCTTGTAAATTTTTAAATTATTACAATACACTGTTCATTACTTTCCGCCAGAAATCTATACATAGGGCGTTGAATGGCGAATGCTGACCTTGTATACCGCAGCGGAGAAATAAAATTGTTATTAGTTTTTTAATTTTTGGTCTAAGCTTACCTTCTTGCAAACTGATCCACATACTAAGCGATACTAGCCTCTTTACTTGGTCTCGGCATAATTGTACCTCCATACTACCAAAGCAGTGGTTCAAAAATAATAATAAAGCAGTCTGTTCACGCATATTACGACTCTCCTCTGTCAAACTTGCATGTAATACTTGTTCAAAGAATCCGGGAAAGTGTTCTGGTTTCTTAAGAAACGCCTATGGGAGTAAATAATATATTTTTTAAATATTATTATAGTTTTAAATGTGTAATGTGTAGTTTTAAATGTGAATATTAAAGATTATAAAAATTTGTTGTTTTTTAATATTTTATAAGCTTTGTAAGTAAAAATTTTAAAAAAAAGAACAGAAAAATACTTTAGAGTTGTGTGAAAAAATTGCTTAGCAGAAAAAGGAGCTCAGAGTAATTTACAAGTTTGTATTTAATGTGTAATTAAAGGGCCCCTTTGAAATGTGCATTAACATTAACTTTTACTGTCAAAGCTACTTTCTTTATCTAATATATCCTACAAAAACTTTGAAGTCGTTTTTTTTTTGAAATCTGTAATTATATTTAGCATACTGTAGAGCACTTTACCTGCCATGCTTGCACTCGTTCTCTAAATTTTTCATTAATCATAACAATGATTGACATCATATGTGCATGGCTCGCTTTACCAGTTTCATAATGTGGCCACAGATAAGCTTCTAAGTACTGAGAAAACTCCAGCATCATAATACGTCGTACGGCGAAACTGCAAACAATTTAATTAAGAATAATAAGAATTTTCTGGATAAGAGTTAATATGTTGATTGTTAAGTTATATTATAAATGTCTTGATATAACAGTTACTTTGTATTAGAATATATAATTACTTTTTTAAGTAAAGGAATGTTTTTAAAATGATTTACAAAACAAATATTTCAAAATAAAATTATACATTTAAGTAATGTACTCACTCAAATTTTGGTTGGTTATTAGACTTATATAATTAATAAATTTAATTTTTAAAACTTAAATTACAAAATTATTACAATTAATTACAAAAATACTTTAAAAAACTACAGTAGCTGGCAAGTGAAACATATTGACTTTGACACTTTTGGGCATATTAGAAGTATTTAAGTTGAGAAGTAGATATTTCAATAGGAACAATATTATTATAATATTTTTTTACATTTAATTTTAATAATTTTAATTAGCAACTGTTATTTAGAATTAAAAAAAATATAAAATGATTACAAAATATATTTATAATTATTATACTTTCAATAATGATTATGCATTTAATAAAAAAAATATGAATAAAGCAATAACTCAAAACTGAATATATTAAAAAATATGAAATTGTAAAATATTTCAATTATTAAATATTTAAAGTTATAGAATAGTTATTACATGCCCAAAACTAATATTTTAACAATAATTATTGTAAAGTATAACTGGCAAATTTTAAAATGAAAATAGGTCAATGCACTCAATCTATAAGGCTAATGACCTTAAAACAGTCATATGTTCACTTCAGTAGGGCCATGCTCACACTTAAAAAAACATTCTATATCTGTTCTATGGTGTTTTACTTACTTAGAGCCAAGAATTTCTGCCTGGTATATTGATTCAACAATAGAGGCATCATAAGGTAAGTGTTCTTCCTTAGTATGAGGAGACCAGTACTGGTTTGCGAGCTGAAATAATTTAAACAACCATATTGAATTTGAATTCTATTAGGAGTGGTGCATAGATTTATAAAAATATAGTAAATACTAGTAGGCTATCAGAAAATGAATATAAAAGTAGTGTACATGTATTTAATTGCATTTTACTATAGCCAAAGGTGATAATTATTGTTATGTGTTGTTTGTATTAATAGTTTTAGTATGATTTCCAAATAATATTTAAAAAAACTAATGTTCGAAGCACTTAATACTAAATTTTTACTATTAACAATTTTTTTATTCACGAATTTTGAAGGATAAGTCTTACGAATTTAAGTCTAATTTCATTAAGAAATGTGTTGTAATTTATAACAACCTCAAAAATTATGTCCCACTACAAGTTAGGTTTGTTTTTTTTTATTTAAACAGTGTAGTTAATAAGATAACAAACAAATAACAGACAGACATTTATATACATTAAAATATATGTAGTGTTAAATAAAATTCTTAAATATATGTATAAAACAAAAGTTATTGTCGCATATAATATAACCTTAGTATTTTTACAAACCTGAGTTATTCTATCAGCGTTAATTTGAGACAGTGTAGGTAAAGGAATTTTGGTTTTATCCGGAGGAGTTTGAGTGTCTGTTTTCATTTTGTATTATGATAAGAAATATAATTCCACAACAAAACCGTGTCGTTTACACAACAATTCAAAATTGTTAATTTCAAGTGAAATTGTCAATGTCATTTTGACATTTCAAACTCGTTCTTAAAACGTTAAAACATCTTAATTATTATACTTTGATGTAAAAATATTAAGAATAATTTAAAATATTTGTTTATTATTGAGTACATTTGAGTTTACCTGTGATTGTAAAATGTACAAAACTTCAGGTTTCTAAAAATGTATTTTTGAATACCAAAATATACGCGATTAATCCGTCTAAAATTAATTTCATTGTGTGAAAATCGTAAAAATCAAAGATCTGATTATATCAAAATAAACTTTACTCGATCACCTGTCTGATTATAATTTTTTTGAAAATGTAACCAGGTATTTGCAAAATTAGAAAGTAAATCTTCAAGATTTAATAAGATTTACTTACACCACGATATGATCCAGAAAAGCAGTTAAGAGAATAAGGAAATTTATCACAAATTGTATATTTTATATTATAGGATTATATTATAGGATTATTATTTTGACAAGTTTTAAACTATATGCTTATGTATTGCGACGTAACAGTAGTTGAAATATGAAAATATGTAATTAAAAAAATAATAACGCATTAAATGGAGGAAACATAGCTCACAGTTCTTATTTAATACTCATTAAAAGTGCAGCTAAATAAATATAAAACATAAATACAATTTGCACCTACTAAATTACAAATAATAGTTTAAATGTCACAATTGAATATTTAACTATTCATAAACTTAAGATTAATGCACGCCCAAAGACCATAAACTAAGAAACAGACTTAAGAGTAAATTATATATATGTAATAGGAAGCTATTCCTACAGTATGATTTAGAGAAAAGGTGAAGTCCTTACCTACTTCTACACTAACATTAATTCTTATTAAATTAAATAATTATAATACAGTTTATAAGGTTTCTATTTCATATTGTTGCTATATTACCATATAGCAGCATATAGCAACAATATGAAATAAAAACTTTATAAACTGCATTACAATTATTAAATTTAATAAAAAATAATGTTAGTGTAGAAGTAGGTAAAGACTCTTTTTTCTAAATCATATAAACTTTTTTTCTAAATCATATAACATTTTCGAAAACATTTATGCAAGTGCCAAAACGATCATAAAGTATCATATTGCTTTTTGATGTGGGGAACCATAGAGGAACCTTTGCTTTTGCACTATAAAATTACAAATATGTAGTTATTGTAATTTGTATCGATGAATTATAAATATATTATCTTGTTTTAAATTGATTTGCAATAATATATAAACATATGATATCGAAGGCGGTTAATGATATAAATGGATGCCAGGATCTTTAAATGAAGTTTGAAACATACAGAGATAGACACAACTAATACAAGCACATGCACGCACACACATTATATTTCGCACACTCTATTCTTTACATATAAGTGAGAAGACATTAACGCTATAACTGTCTCCTAATGAAGTTTCTCTCTTTCCAACAGGCAGTGAACACAGATCTTATGGTTATGCGATTCAGTTCTATCTCTAAGCGCTTGGCTTGTTCCCCTGTTGCGTTACATTGAAAGTGTTCTGAATTCAATGTATTTAATCATGATGTGGTCATAAGAGTTGTCAGTGGTTTTCCCATTTGAATGCCATAGATTTTGAGTTTAAGATAAAGTTAAGAAAACCTCTGTCCTAATACACTAAGTTAGATCCTGTACTGTTCTGAAGTTTTTGTATACATATCCTAGACCATCTGTCTCCTGCTTTGTTATTTGCTTATGCTTTAAATTACTATGAAATTTATAATAAATTTACCTAATTGAACGTATGAAGGTACTTTGTATATCTTAATAGAAATATTTGTATTTCAAACCATCGTAGGACTATGGGACCATTGGTGAAAGTGACGGTGGAAATGCGATTATTCTCTTCAAGAGAATGATTATATTTAAACTATATTTGCATATCACCGCTATCGTAAGACAAAACGCGACGTTGAGCTAGCCACTCAACTAGCAATGTCTAAATTCAGGCGAAAAGTAGTAAATTTTTGAGCACAATTTTATTATAGACATTTTTGTTGCAGACTTCAAATATATGAAAAATATGATGTTTGATCCACCCGATTTCCCCTATAAAGAATTAACAGAATCTATAAAAGTTCACTATGACACAGAAGGTGTTATTTACAATGACACAATGGTAAATGAGGTTGCCGCGAATGAGAGAGACCTCGTCCAAGTAACGGAGGCGATCATTTCTTCAGTGGAAAATCAACTAACGTTCAGTTCAAATGACAACGGGAGATTTTTTGATATCGATAATGCTTCTTTACATATAGATCAACCAAATACTGAGTTGAGTTATGTTATAGAATCAGATAATTTGTTTAATTACGAGCCTACTCTACTAGACGATAATATGGTTAACCAGTTCTTGCTGCCACATCCTGAAAGTTCGGAAATAAATAAGGTGAAATTTAATTTATATCTATTCTTCTTAGTGACTGAATGTGGCCGGTCGTGGCGCAGTATGACAGCGTCTGGCTGTAAACGCGATCGGTTGTGGGTTCTATTCCCACTCGGTAGAGTGGGTGTATTTAAACTGTTTGCACCTCCTCTCTCTGGCAAAACAAAGTGCGGCGTTGAGTTCCGTCATTCAACACATAATGTCTCGAATTCGGCGGAAAGCGAAGTACGGAGTGTCTTGGGACTAGACACTTTCTGTTTACCGTGCTATGCGGGATAAAAGTGTGTATGAAAATGTAAAAAGTGTTACTTTGGTTGAAAATATGTACTATGGTATAAGAATTACACTTGACTTTTTCACACTTGATATACCTATTTTAGTCCCAGTCACTTTTCAATTAATTTCAATTTTTAAAATATTTAAGCCAAAAAAAATTAAGATAAAAAAACGTTTCGTAGAGTCTATACTAGATTAGGGTAATTTTTTGTACTATCAAAAGAAGAAATAGTATCGAACAAAAAACACATGAGCTAAAATTATGTTAATGTCTACTTTTTAACAAGTAGAGTTCAAACAGTCATATGAGTTTTAAAAACGACGTTTCAAAGGTAAATAGTACATAATTTATAAATTTAAGATTATTTTCAGAATTCAGACAACATTGGTCCGGACCTCCTAGCGCTGTATTCATGTGTAATATGCCATGAAATATTCACCACAGATGCTGACTTACTTGACCACACAATATCTGCACATGCCTCAGATCCCTGCATAGAGCAAGATTCAACTATCACATTACCTAATAATGTTAATAATAGAATAATAAAAGGTAAAAATATTTAATTCAATCTAATAGTATTTATTGTTATTATTTCAGAATTTAGATAAATTAAATTTAATACTGTCAGTGTAATAAATTGATGTATTTAACGAAAATTTGTACGAAATGACATTTGGTGAGGAAGAGGATTATAGTTGTCCTCTAAGTAAAAAACTTCCCAGAAAAAGGTTCTTGCAACTTTATATTGTAATTTTCTATACAAATTTGAAAATCGTATTGAAAGACGTTGGCTAGAAATGGATTTTGCCACATTTCCAAAATTAGAAGGTCTAAGGGCTTTGTCAAGTTTATACGGTAGTTCTTCATTTAGTGAACACATATTCACTTGACACCACATGTGCATGTATGAAATCACATGTGTCTACATTAAAAGTCAAATAAAACAACATTTGCATATATTAATTCACTTCGGTATTTCATAAAAATAAGTGTAATTCTCATTATTTAACGATATATATAAAAGAGATTTAGACGTCAAAATTGAGTTCGCAACTTCCGATATATGTGTCTATTTGTGGCTACACAGTAACTTCCAACTCTTTCTAAAACTAAGCATAGTTCAGCAATGCAATTAGGTCGAATGCCTTGATTTTCTCTCATTTTTGGTACGATACGCCTGACTAAGGACGACGGGCCCGCGACAAAAGGACGAATGTCGCTGTGCAGTTTATAAAATAGGTCAGCAAATTGCATGTACAGCTAAATGCGAACTTACTAGTTTAACTAAACAGACGAACCGGACTTTACTTCTTGCTTCTTATTTTAATATTATAGAAGTACTTCAAATATTTTTATACTATTTAATATTACATCTGCTGACGTATTGTATGTTGTAGTTAAGTAAAAAAAGGTAACACACAGAAACAGTTTTTTTTTCTAAATTGAGTGGTGATTCGGTATCTCAGTAATTTGGTGGTAAAAGGTTAGTCTTCCGATTGGTAGTAGTTCTGAGTGTAGTGGTGCCGATAGTGCTGGCTGCTGTGACCACTACTCTTTCACTTCCATCCCAAGGCCGGCAACGTAGCTATAACTGTGTATGTTATGGATGTCCATGGACGAAGATACCATCAGGTGGCACTTCTGAGCGTTTGCCTCCTTTTTCTATAAAAAAAAACTATTGGCGACACTACTACGCGGAGTAAAACGTAAAGATGCTTCTTTTATTTTAGTGTTCTATTGAGAGATTTTATGACTGCGTTCCGATAGTTTACTGTTATTATTATTTTATTAATACAACATTCGTCTATAATGTAACTTTTGGTTTTCGGTAGAACCTAATCTTAACTTTGAATGTGATTGGCTGGTATGCAATACATGCGAGAGAATCCTGTCAACCGCGCTAGAGTCAGAGCCGCAGGGTGAGAGCCGTTTTATATTAAAAGTTGTTGACAAATGTATTATGTAATGAACGGTATTATTCATAGAAAAACTGAGTGTCAATATATGTAATTGTATCCATTGCCTACTAGTTATTGTAGAGTCAAGTAGAAGTTCAAATGAGCGCTATACTTGGTATGCAGTGTATGTGAGTGCTGTCGACCGCGCTCGAGTCCGAGCCCCGCGGTGAGTAATTAGCCCGCTATTGACATACATAATGGTTTTCCTACACTGGAAGAGTCTGCAATATTGTATTATAGAGACAAACGAGAACAATATGCTCATCTAGTTGTGAAATAGCAAATGTATATATGCGTATGTATATTTTAGTATCGCTGTTGTACATTTATTATGGGAGTCATTTGAACGTAAACATGTAGTATTCTCATCCTAAAATAAACATAAATAAATAGTTGATTGAGACTTTTTATTATAGCGTTTTTAAGATATTATTATTCGATCGTAGCTAATATATCTTTTTTTTATACTGTTTTTTAGCTCTGCGCTTTCATCCTGCATAGCAGGGTAGACAGAAAGTGCCTAGTGTCAAGACACTCCGTGTCTCGCTTATCGCCAAATTGGAGAAATCAACGCCGTACTCTGTTTTGTATGAGCGAGAAAGTGAAGATAATTAACATTCCTATTCCTATTCCTATTTCTAAATATCTGTATTATGGCATTAATATTTTAAAATTATAATTATGTTAAATGTGAATCATAGCTCTGTAAAGTTTAATAATGACTTACCTTATGGATAAATAAATTTTCCGATTATGTACATATAAAGTCATATTACTAAAAATAGTAAAAAATCTACAATTTAAAAATTATTTTCTACCAGAACAGCTATGTTGTGTAGACATCAATGGCAAAGGGAGCGTGAGCTCTAGGAGATTAAGCTCTATGTTCGTGTGTGACTACTGCAGCTACTTGTTTGCCAACGGGGAAGCTCTCGATCGCCACCGACTGGCATGCTTCGGAAAAGAAGATTTTTATCCACAACCGGTTAAATATTTTTTTAAATAATATTCATTTGTACTATAAAGAAGATTATTGTGGATTTCATTTTGATATCAATTATTTTAATTTTACGAATCAACATGCAATGTCTTGTGTTCGCAAAATGTGTAGAGTTTGGAGAAATGGCTTGATTCAAAGTTCTCTCTGCGACTCCGGTTAAAAGCATATCTCCCTTTATTTACCCAAGCGGGAAATACGTTTTAATTTATTTACGTACGTACGTATATAAAATGCGTTCTATTTTACACTTATACTAAATAATGTTTTTGGTTTGACCAACTCATATAATATCGTTATGTAAATGGATGGTGAACTACGTGATGTAATTTAAATCTCCATCTCCTAAATATGAGAAGATAAAGGTAAAGGAATACCATCGCGATTGAATTCACTTGTTGTTCATTCCTAAATTGAGACCATATTTAAAAATATTTTAACTTATTTTTTCCTTTCGGTTACTGTTTCCCTATCCGAAGAGCCAGATGTTGCTTTACACTTCTACATATCGTTAAATTAAAAAAAATAGAGATATAGATATCTTTTTATTTCAGTTGCAACTTTATGCTTTTCCTTGCAGAGCAATAAAAACAGTAGTATTCTTTTATTGTTTATAAACAAATAACTTCCCGCTAACTAGGTAAATCTAATATTAGGTTCGACTATATACCTCTACCATCGGTAAGAATAGTTGTGTCATGAGATAATAAAATTTAAGTACTGCTCATATTTAGATCAAGGCTTTCGGCAAGTGTCTAAAGTACTTGCTCTATATTCTCGCGAAGTTGTGTTGATCGACTTGTTACCTCACATGTTCTTCCGCGATTGTGTAGTATAGAGAGTTTCCTTTACTATATAAAATATATAAACACGAAATTATATACGTTGGTATAAAAACTATCTTATTATTTATTTATAAAAAGATACATTAATTAATTAAATAAATTTGTTAAGATTCAAAAAAAATAGTAATTTAAATATATTTTTATAGGATCAATCAGTTTTAGAATCATCAACAACACAAGCCAACAAATTGTATGTTTCCTGCAATATCTGCACGAAGCAATACAAAAATGAAGAAGAGTTACGCATGCATAACACTGAACGCTGTCGACCGGTGGGCAGGCAGCGCCGTCCGTACTCAACTAGCAATAGAAACAAAATGTGGAATTGCGGATCATGCAATCAACTTTTTACAACTGCAAGGTGAGCTTGGAACAGAAATACTTATTATATATATGTTTTAATTTTTATTTTAAGTTAGTTAGTGCAACACAGTAAATATATTGAAAAATGTAAATTTCATATCAAAATATCTCAACAAAGCGGAATTCGCTTCATCCCCCTGGGTATTTGGGCGCCAATTAGCCTATGCATTCGGTACTCGATTTTTATACGACAAAAGATTGTGTTTTACAATTTATTTTGTAACTTTACTTATAAATATTTATTTTTACTATAGAGGAAATGAAAAAAAAACAGATCAAATTGCCATAAATTTCATATTAAAAAACTTGTTGTTTTGATGCGTTTTATGTATCTATAAGCTAATAATAAATACAAGTAAACGTAAGATACGTTTACTTGTACTTATTATTAGTTGATAAAAAATAAAAAAAATATTTGAATAGTACGTGACTAGTTAAGACGTTTATAAGCTCGTTTGTAAGCATTTGTTGAAACCTTTAAATTAAATGCAAAAATTTAAAATACAAAACAAAGCTTATAATCCACAGATTAAAACATTATTAATTATACATAGATAAATATTTTTCCATTATTTTATAGGGAATTATACCGTCACAAGCGTGGAGAGGACCGACCGCCGGGCACTCCGCTGATGGCGTATGTGTGTGAAGAATGCGACAAGGTCCTAGGCAGCATGTGCGCATTGCATACTCACAAAAAGATGCACAAAGTATCGAAACCTGTAAGTTATTATTAGGATCTGACAGTTGCCCGCGGCTTTGTCCCTCCTAAACTCTTTCTCTATTGTACTATTTTTAATTGTTATTCCACAGTTATGATGTGTTTAAAAATATTTTCGTTTCGTATTTATTTCATTTGCTATTTTGCCTTACTGCTTTCTTTGTAATAACAATTAAATAGTTTTTACTACAATTATTATTAATCTTTTGCTTGCTGTAATAAATTATGTTTTGTTCATTCAGCATATAAATTATGTAATATTAAAACATATCTGGTATAAAATATATGTCTGGGAGATAAAAAATGCTTTTTCGTATGTGTTTCAATAACATTCAATAGATATTATCGTGGCGTAGCTTATTACTGCGGCGTTAGGTTTCATATTCTTTTACTTCTTCTTCTTCCTTGAGAGCCTCTTCAATCTTAGAAGTTGGCCTCTCGTTAGCTTCGCAACGTGACATTTTTAAAGGCAATGCTAGAGACCAATATCAAAATATGTAGCAAGTAATATGTAAAATTATTAATTAACAAAATTATACGTTTTTTTAAACATAAGTATTGTATTCGTAGATGTCAACTTAAATATTACAATATTTTTATTTAAGTACAAAGGCACTTTTATAAACCGATTTAAATATAATGATATTCTTTATAAGTACATTTATATGTCTTTTTATTAATATCTTCTTTTTATTTTATCTTACAAGAATGTTAATTTACTTAAAAACAATCTGCTCTGGGTTGTACAATATACTAGAATTAATAAAAGTTGTTTATTATTCGTCTTAATCTAGCCATCGCTAATGCATTTGTCACATAAATAAAATATTTTTTAGCAAAAACTGATAATATTTACATTCGATTATATAAAGGAGTATTTTTAGATTGTCAACCATAAATATACTAGATTATTAGGTGAATATTCGTGTATGTTTTTATTTTTATATAAAAAAGCTTTACGTTTTTATCCGCATAGCAGACAGAGAGAACTGGTGTCAATACATTCTATTCACCGCTTTCCTCCTGAAAACAAAATATTATATCGCGCAAATTCTCTTTCTCTCTTTTTTTACAAACCTAATTCAACTTAAGTTGTGTAAACTTTCAGTTAAAATCTGGGAGAAAATAATTTATGCTTGAACATACATAGCTTGCATATGCTTGTAAAAGATACGTCGTGGAATTTGTATACAATGTAATAATTTAAAACTAAAACTAATTTATTCATACAATTAAGTGCTTAAATTGACGGATTGTAGGTGAGATAAATTAATTTTGTCGCCAGGGCTATCCGTGCGCAGTGTGCGGCCGCCGCTTCAACCAGTCCGGTCACCTGGCGATCCACATGCGCATGCACACCGGCGAACGTCCATACCCCTGTGATTTGTGCTCAAAGGCGTTTAAAGTAAAGGTAAAATGGACAGAGCTACATGTATATATATATTTTTATTTATATCTTTATATATATATATATATATATTTATATATATCTTTATTTGCATTATTATTTTCTTTTTTTATAATTTTAATCTTTAAAATTAAAAATAAATGTTAATCAGCATTAAGACCAGGTAATGTTTAACAGTTTTTCTAGTTTACTTACTTGTTAATAACATAATAGACGCCGTGGGGGCGTTCTAGAGAGTCCCGAATTCTCACGATAGTTGTGGATTTTTAAATATATATATAAAGTGACATTTATGACTAAAACATTATTGGATCTGTGAAGAAAATGGCGACGTAGTTCTGAGATATAATAAATTAATACTTGGTAGCAAGTCAACTAGTGTGACAAATTCGCAAGTATTCCTGATAATTTCGAAAGTGACAAATATATTGGCGCTACGCTGTGCGTTTTCGTTTTTATTAAATTTTATCTCAAATTAAGATAAATATACCTAATTTTAAAATCTCAATATATTTCAATTATAAAGAAACAAAATTAGTATAAATATTGGTGTGAACCGGAATTTGTTTAATTAGTAATTACTTCAAAAGGTTAGTTTTTCATCCAGTTCTATGTTCTATCTATTATGAGAGGCTTTTTGAGGGATTTTGTGCTGACAACGCACAGTTTGTATGTACTTGCTAAGTTACAAACATTTTGGCGGGCGCGCTGTCGTTCGGCCTCGCAACCGGTGGGAAATTGTAGGCTACGAGTTTTAATGTTCTTTATATGTAACTTTCACGGAACGTTCTTAATACAACAAACTTTTCTCTATAATACTCTTTGCAATGTTAAGCCGACCTACAACTGGGAGTCCCGTCTACAACTGGGACCACTTTTACTTTATAAGTTTTCGTTTTGTTAGCACTGTACAAATTGAAGAATTTTTAAAGTAATATAAATTTATACATTAGTAACTAAATTTACAAATAATTATATGAACATGCATATGTTATTGATATTTATTTTTTTATGCATTTTTGGCCTTAAGTCACAAATCGCATTTTGTGCATGATGGAACTCAACGCTGCAAGTTATCTTATTTGAAAGTAGAAATGTATATTTATATATGCGTTCTACAAATAAGTCATAATTTAAATTTAACACCATCGTGTATATTCATATACTTTTCAAGTGAGTCACTATGGATTGACTATGCTATTTCACGCTTTAATTAAGGCTTCAAACAGAATATCATTAGGCGTAATAAGGTAAATGCATGCCACATGCTGCATCTGTAACGTTTATTATATATGTTCTTAAACCTTATGAGATTTGAATGTTCTGTAAAAAAGTTAGTGGTAAAGTATATCTTGCTATAGTTGATACAGTCTTAGACATTGAGGCCATTGGGGCGCAGAGGGATCATATCTGACAGAAAACGCTATATGTTGTGGGTTTGATTATATTTAAAATTTATTTTCATTTCTCTTCTCTAGTAAGATAAAGTGCAGCGTTCTATATTACGTTCATTCCACGTACCACGCAAAGTATGGATTTCGGGAGGAACAGTCAACAGTGCCTTGACTACAACACTAGGTTATCTCCGATTAGGATTAGAGATCTTTAGGAAAGATATCAATAGAAATTACAAAATAACAAGAAAAGCCTACACAACACACAATTACACTAGTAACATAACACGAATAAAAGCATATGAATTTGCAATAACAATCCCCATGTAGGTTCCCAGAGTTTTTTTCCATAGTTTTATATGTAATGGCAGGTGGAGCGCGACGACCATCGCCGGACACACACGGGCGAACGCCCCTTCGCGTGCACCGCCTGCCCCAAGACGTTCACTGCTGCCGCACGCTTGCGTGAACACGCGCGCATACATACAGACCAAAGGTTACGACTTACACTATAAACTTACCTACCTTCTGTAACTGTTGAAGATTTGTAAACAATATACCGTCTATATGTTTTCTTCAAGTTCAAGTCAATACTAAATCAACGACAAAACTACTACTTGTGTGTTTGTCTTATGTGTTAGAAGCATTCTATAAACATTTTGGTAATACGTTTGCTTTCATGCGGTTCTCATGAGTTGATAACTATATTTTATTAATAATACTTGAATAAATAGCAATCAGGGACGCGTAAAGTTATACTTATTAATTTTATATGCTTCGTGGATCTTATATACGAATTTTGCCGTTGTGAACTAATCTTTATTTTTTAATATTTGTTCTCTTTTTTTGTATTTAGTTATCTTTTGCACAATGAAGAAATAAAGAATAGAATTGTAAAAATAAATGAAAAAAAAATATTGTATATAATTATACACTATCGGTAAAGCCTGGCTTCAAAAGGGTATTTATTATATTAATTACTTAATTCTGTACCGAAAAAGTTTAAGGTTTTTCACAGCAGAGTTTTTGTAGCAATCATCGCAGCGTTTTCATCCCAGTTTGATTGAATGAAAATTTACTGTTATAGGAATAAAATAATTAGTTAAATGAGGCCGGTCGTGGCGCAGTGGGCGTCTGACTGTAAATGCTATCGGTTGTGGGTTCGATCCCCATTCGGGAGAGTGATTATATTTAAATTATTTTCACTTCCTCGCTTTGGTAAAAGACAAGGTGCGGCGTTGAGTTTCACCACTCAACACACAATCTCTCGAATTAGGTGGAAAGCGAAGTCCTGACACTAGGTACTTTCTGTCTACCCTGCACTGCGGGATAAAAGCGTGAAGCTAAAAAAAAGTTAAATGCGTGGGTCCGTTTAAAGAGAGGCCTTTAATTTCTATAACAATAAATCTCTCTTCTTCTTCTTAATCTAGCTTCTTTTTGTCCAATACGTTTGAAATTTTGCACATATCGAGATCCAATGACAATTTTTATAACATTTACTTTCGTTGTTTAAATAACTTTAATCGTGCTTTCAAAATTATGTTTCAACAAGTATTATTTAAAGCCCCAACAAGTATTATTTTATTATTTAAAGATTTCTTTCTTTGACTTTAAAATATCTAATTAACTAAGTAGTTTTTTTTAGTTTAAAATATATTTTTTTTTCCATATTTTTCTATACATCATGCACTAACAACACACTGTTTGTTATAACAACAAATTATTAGTATTACAATTATAAAAATAGATTTAACGTGAAAAAATTAAGTAATATAAGTCATATTAGTTCGTTGGTATATTTGATATTTGATAAGAATAGGGTAAAAAATTACTTGTTAGATCAATTATAACGTCGTTGGTGCAGTCGATGGACAATATCTCACATGCGCTTGTTGCGAGTTCGATTTAGATTTGTAATAAGACTTAGCGCTATTTAGACACGAATGGCTAAAAGAGTGGCAAATAATGACATAAATAATAATTTTATACAAAAATATATTATTTAAAAAAAAATCATTATTATACAAATACTTTAAGCTCATATAACTTTCATTAAAAATTTTCATAAAATGTTACTAAATTTCTATATTTTTTTTATTATATCCTAGCGTTTTGCAGAGCCCAGTCTATTAAGAGACAGCGCGTTTTACGTACAAGTACGTAGGGTACGTTGCACTTTATTTAATAAAATCGAGGAAACATATATATCAGATGTGATTTTCCCCCTAGCGGGACTAACCCATTACTATTGCCTTCAGCAAGATAAAGCCTACCTACTGCGATATCACAGTGGCATCTCACATATTTCTTATTTTGGTTAATGTAAGTTACTTGAAAAATTATAGTCTCTTTGACGTCTTTAACTTAGCTATACCTACTGTATTAACTGCAGTTTTTAAAATTAATAATAAAAGTAAAATAAATATATAAAACAATAATCGAGTAATCGTACAGGCGACTATACTATTCACATACCTCATGGCGTATGTCACAAAATAAGGAGCTTCAAATTATTTTTATCGCAATACTCATCATATTTCATTGCGTGAGCACGCACGTTTACATACAGACAACCGATAATACATTTAAGTTATATACATATCAGCGAACGTTACTGTCTTAATACTGGCGTATTGCAGAAATCACAATAGTATAAATATTTGGTTATAAAAGAAGACGCGACTTTGCTTGCTAGAAATTAGATAAAATAGAAAATCAGATAGAAGAAGAAATAGAATGTTAATATTATAAAAGCGTCTATATGTTGTATCGGCCTATCTATCTATTGATCTTTTGTGGCTTATATGCTGGGGTTTATTTGGTCAAATTTAATTAGCTCTTGAATTTGTTTTTGAAAAGCTATAATAGAATTTATAGCAAAAACAATTTTACTTGTAGTTTTCCAGATGGTAGATAGTAAGTTTTTTAAGTCGTAATGAACAAATAATATAATAAATACATTCACATATTGACTTTACATGGCTTAACAATTGTATTTCGGAGTGTCTTGACACAAGGTACTTTCTGGCTACCCTGCTATCCGGAAAAAAATTTTGAACCTGTCCTCTTTGAAAAGGCATGAAATTAAAGCATACTGGGTTACTTGCGTTATATTGTTTATATGGATCATACTCTGTCTCTTCTAAGTCGTTTGTCCCACATAGGTTTGCACACGGCAACACGGTCACGCGTACACGCCGAGCAAAGTTCGTTGATAACGTATAAAGTCATATAAATAAACGTAATACTGTACCAATGGAGCGGCAGCTTTAATCAAAAATATTTCTAATATTAATACGCAATATTCTATTTAAAATAAATAATTTTAGATTTTAATTAAAGCACAATAGGCCATGATTTAGAGCTTCCGATTGTGTTCGATTAACATAATAAAATATAAATAATAGCAGACCACAAACAAAGAACTGAACTGATAGCAATAGCACAAATTAGGTAGAATGCAAGAAACAATACAATATAATTGCAGGTAGATCTGTATTAGGTTTAACTATTGTGGATTAGCTTAGAAAGTTTAAATATTCTGTTCTATTCTGTTCCGTGCGTTTTGTTATTATTATAAATCCTTTGAAATCGGAATGCTTTAGAAATTTAAAAATATCGCTAATTGGAATAGTAATTACCAATATATGCGTATATATTTTTGAGGCCGTGGTGGTTAGGTTCGATTTGCGGTTGGGTAAATAATTATATTTACATTTAGTATTATTATTTATAATAGGCTATGAGGCTATGTGTTTTGTCGCATATCACGTAATGTCTTGAGCTAGGTTCCTTCGGCCTTCCTCCTACCCTACTATGCGAAACAAAGGATGAGGTTCTTTTTTATAACAAGTAAATTTATAGAACACTAGTTTAAACGTTTTATTTGTAAAGTAATAATATTTCAAATGTCAAAAATAGGATATATAAAAAAACAAAATATACCAACACGCCCGTCTTTCTAACTGTTTGTTCAGGCTATTCTAGAAGGACTAGACCGATTTTGCTTGAAGCTCACTAGTAGATAGCTGATATAATAAGGAGTAACTTAGTACTACTTTCAGTGTAAAATTATAAAATAATATACCTACTTAAATAACAATTACTTATTTAAATTATGTATTCTGTTTTAAAGGAAAATGTCACAAGGAAACCCGCAAGCTCAAACTGTATGTTTCAATACATATGTTAGTTTATTATAGTTTTCCCCATTACATTTTCCTACTAATCTGAAATGTAATCTTTTAACATAAGTACGGGAATAATTTTAAATTATCTACGTAATACTCTTTTTTTATATTAATAGAGGCAGCATTGTGCTATCATTAAAGCTAGTTTATATATTTGGGCTTGTTCATCCCAAGCGAGTTAAAACATGCACTAAAATTAAAAGTATGAGCATATTTTAATATCTTTGAAGCGTTATTCCTTACTTAGGATCAGAAAACATTTTTAGAAAACATTACAATTTTAACGCATCGAGATTTTAACCTGCGCTTTTTGGAAATTGTCCAGGCGCTATGACTGCTATGCCACACGTTCTAGTCGAAATTCTTATACTCTTGTTACAATTTATTTTTTTGCTACCCTCTTAGTAGAGAGATTTCTTAGAAATTTCTGCTGCCCAAAAATTATTTCTTAGAAATAATCGTTAGGCAAGAGATAATGTTATTTATTTTCTAAAAATAAATAAAAGCTTACTTATTTATAATTATTTAATATTATATATACATGTTAATATAAGCCAAAGAAATTTCATTTAAAAAAAAACATTTTTGAAAAAGCGTGTAAATATTTTGAACACAGCAGGATTCAAACCCGCGCCTCGTGTAACCATCCAAGGAGAGTTGAACTGCATGACTTAGCGGTCAGAGATCTTGGGCTGTTTTCAAGAGGCACGGGTTCGAATACCGATGCGTTCAAGATTTTTATACGTTTTTTCAAAAATGTTTAAAAAACCTAAGCTCGAAATATACTTTCTTAACACACATTCTTATTTTGATTAACTTCTTGTCGTCTGATAAGCTTCAAAAAACACTTACGTGCCGGGCCCAGTGATAATAGAATATCTTCATAATTGCAACATCCTTGATAGGAGGCGGATAGGATGGCGAGAATAAATATATATAAACAAGTCCTTTACTTTTTTTTATTTTTTAGTGTCTATATTCTGTTTCTGTATGTATTAAAAAAATGTATCAAATTAGTCCAAGTTCTGTGAGATATATTTAAAGGCTGTGTATAAATAACGCTCTTGTATAAATGAAGGGTCATGGTAACTGTTTGCAAACCAAATTAAATATGCGTCACGTCACAAGTGTAAAGCATTACTTCAATTGCAATAATACGCCTATAAAGAATAAAATACTTTGATTCACAACTCACAGCAGTTCAATTACTTAATTTTTGTATGTTTTAAGTAAATAAGCGTTATTTTTGGCGCGTCGACTCTCGTCGTGTTGGTTCTGCCTTTACTCTCAATCAAATTTATTATAATTTAAAATGTTTGTTTTAATAAAATCGCGTTGCATTTATATATGTATACATTAAAGTATAAGCTGCCTATCTGTAATAAAATGTCAGATGGGACTTGACACCTTTGATATTTCGTTTTTCTTTTCATATACATAAACACTGAATATTGTAAAAATATCTTCTTACAATATGTTCAGTATAAACAAAATATTCTATAATTATTTCAACTTGACATACATCATCGGGTAAAAAATACACTCGCATATACACACAATATGTATAATATTAATTTTATTGTGCAAAAAATAAACTGTGTGTAAAATGAGTTTGTGAATGTCAGAATATATACAAAATTATTACAAACAATCAATTTGTTCTTGTTATCTTGACATCGTACTAGTAACGGTATTAAGCCATGATTTTCGCTTTCATTGACGTCATCCACCGAGAGATGGCGTCACGAGGCACTTTATAGAAACTACTGTACTAACAAACCCATCAGAGAGATGCTAACTGCTAATAAATTTAAAAAATAATATTAACGTGAATATGTTTAAGTATACCAGTATATACTTAGTTTTTTTTTTAACACAACTCCTTTATATTTCACCTCGTCTTCCACTTTCCGCTCGTTTTGAATATTGCTTGAGAGTTGGGTTACTGTACTTTTGATTTAATAAAATGCTATTATTATAGTATATGGTTTGTTTTATTTTAATCAAATAAAAGTATTATTTCTTTACAAATCATTTTTAATATTATTTTGTAGCTTCATGATTTTTTCCATTGACCTTTCGGCACATTGCGGGTTAAGTGGCGTAACTCAACGGCGTGTTGTGTCTTACTATAGCGGAGGAATGAAATAAGTTACGAGTTACGTACATATGATTATTCTACCGAGTGGGAATCAAACCCACAATGAATCGTGTTTACTGTTAGACGCTGCCCCCACTGTTTCTCGGCGGCTTCTCTTTCTTTTAATAAAATTGAACACACAGGAAGGCAGAACTTATAAAAATATATTAAAAGTTTATATTAATTACGTCTCTGAGTGTCACATTAAGTTAAGTTAGTTTCAAAAGTATATAAAAACTATAACATAATAAGACAAATAGAAAAAACTTAAACAAATTTCCATATACCATTTGTGTATTAGACGCAAATGATATGTGGAAATTTGTTTACGTAATTAAAATAGATTGTAGATAGCATCTGTTAGAATGGAGCAGTAAAATCTCGCAAGTAATTTCTTCTGCTGACCGGTTCTACTTTTATTCAGGTTGAACACTTCCACAACTGCTAGAATAGTTTACCTCGACTGTACTGATGTAAAATTCATGTAAATTTTTATATAAAAAATATAAAAAAAAACTTTTTATTATAAAAATATGCACAGAAATAATAAAATGCATTGATTTTACTTTTAAAATTAAAATTCTTTTTTTTTAATTTTGCAAATATTTAAATATAATAATTGACTTTCATTTGCAGCTTTATTTTCGAAAACTTTTAAGATAAATAGTATTGTATGGTTTAGGTTATAAAATATATAGCTATTAGAAATGTTGTTATCTATACCTATAAATAAAATTGGAGTGTCTATTTGTATGTAATATTAAAATAACTTTTTATTAAAGTGCCTAAAAATATGAAAATATGTATTGCGTGTTTCATACATTAACATAATATTTTTTTACTATTTTTGTTTTTGTCTGTTTGTCTATTTGTTCCAACAAATCTGTGGACTGGCCGGACCTGTTACGACGGGACTTTGACTGGAAGGTAGCTGATGTAATAAAAAGTAACTTGGGTAACTTTTATACGAGAAATATAAAATTCTGGATAAATGAACGATTCTGAGATATTAAATTTAACACCGACGTACTTGCAGGAACAACTCGTTATTATATAAGCACAGTCACTTATGTGCATAAAAATAATTGTCAAAAGATAATTGTTCTTATTTCTAGTACTCTTTCATAGATGGCTCTATGAAAGAATAATATAGTACCCATATATGGACCATGCAAGGTATATTATGATAAGTAGTTTACTTGTATGTATTGTCAAATGATGGTATATCTATATATCATACAGCGCACTTTTATTTAATGTGATTATTTTGTATTTTTACGATTTTTTGTAGTAAGCGTACAGAAAAAAAGTGATAAGGCTTTGCTTATATCACTTTCTGTGATAAACTGTAAGTTAAGTTTTTTTATATTGTAAATCAAAAAAGTACGCGCTTTTTTTACTCTGGTCTTTTTTATGATGATGATGAGAGGGACTCATTCAGTTTTCTGTTTGAACTAAATGGTTTGTAAACAGACACATATAACGTCAGCAATATTTTGACCTCTCCTGTTCGTCAATAAAGATACACAGTTCCGTTATGTACTATTATTAAGATTTATTTTAAATTAGTAAAAATTGATAAAGCATGTCCATTATATGAAGATTGCGGATATTATATGAGGCAATTTCCCGCTTTTAGCAATTCTAATATGTTGACTGACTGGAGAGAACATAGTGTCAATATGATATTGACTTTCCGCAATGTGAGACCTTATAGTTACATTATATTTAGTGGCGGAATTCAATCTTCACCAGAACAGAGAAATGAAAATATAATTATTTTCCTGAATATCATCCCACAATCAAGTACAGTTCATTGCGCCAACGCCATGATATAGGAATCCAAAAAACTAAAATGTATAAATATGATAACATATATTCTTATTCATACATGAACGTAAGAAACGTGTCAACCACTTGCTTAAACTTATTTAAGCATATTATTAACGCATTATCTATATTATAACTGGTCCGAGTGAGAATATATCACCAGCAATAACTATAATCCATAAATGTTACTCGTTAGATTTTTTTCGAAGTAAATTTTCAATTATTTTGTTAAATTAAATATAAACATACACTTTTTAAGGTACCCATTTAATTAAAAGTGTTTTTATCAATGTGTTTTTATAATTACTCTTGCTTCTAAGTCAATTTCAATTATCGAGGCATTGAGTATTTGGTACCGGAACTTTATTTCGAATACGTTTTATAATCGTTGTGAAAGCGAGGATCGAACTCACAGCTTTTACGTTTCCATTCGAACACTGTCCCACTAGAATTAGGATGACCTCTAGTGGCTATATAGACTATATATTATCAAATATTTGCAGAATTGAATCGCCGCCTTCAATAAGTCCACATATAATCATTTTATAAAATCTTATCACTATTTTATCTGTTTTAGACCTTACAAGTGTGACATTTGCGGTGCAGCATTTCGAAGGCCATACGCTAGGACTGTGCATACACTTATACACACTGGGGAAAAACCTCACGAATGCGACGTTTGTGGAACCGCCTTTAGGTATGCCCCCCAGAACATTTTTTATTTATTATTTTATTATTAATTTTATATTTTGATTTTAATTTTTTTAATACATACCTGTACATCCCTGCTTTAGTAGACAAAGTGCGGCATTGGAATTCTTTTAGAACAGTTTGATTTACCGCTAGGTTCTATCTGCCTTTATCATACAAATTTGCATGATAAAAAAATTGTAGTATATTTAAACTATTTTTATGATTGAAGCTTTCCAATACATATTACTTGATATGTAACTTGCTGTTTTGTCGTTTTCAACTACAAAATTTGTATTGTAGATACTCTTTATCTCAATTTTAAGCAAACATCTATTTAAAATTAATTATAAGATAAATAATTATATATTAGCTTAATATGTCATACTTCTCGTTTCGGTACTTTATACAAACTAGAAATAGCATGAAAATTTAACATTTGACTATTGTAAAAAAATAGGGTTGAATATGGCAAGTTTTAAATGAAGGTTTACAATACAGTTGGTACATTGCATATTTTTATCTCTACTTCTTTTCAAGTATGTAACTTTATTCTTAAATATTCAAGATATTGTTTTGTGAAAATTGACCTCAAGCCTACAAATAAAATTTCATTGAAAAAAGACGGTAATAGCTTCACTATAATCGACAATTGCTTTGCTTTTAAAATAGTTCGAGGCTCTTTGAATAGATGGCGCTACTTGTACTGAATCAATCTAGTCAATCATATGGTTAATTTAATTACTCATGTACTATTATGTTTTTATTACATATCTGAACATTTGAATTAATAAATTACGGTATTTATATTAATATATTATTTTGTATAGGCGTTCGGGAGATATGTGGAAGCATAAGAGGACACTTCACGGAACACTCGGCATGAATAGCGAAATGAATTGAAAACTATTTAGATTATTTTATTATATACTGTGCAATTTAAATTATTCCCATAGAATAGTTTATTTAAAATTCATTAAAATTACAATTTCACGTAGAATAATATCGTCGGTAGTTCAAATAAAAGGCTGTGTTTCTTCAACAGTAAATATTTATTATAAAAATTGCTCTTATAGCCACATTTCTGTTTCTATAATATATATAATATTTATGTTCATTCTTTGTGCCATTGTTTCACAAAATTATTCCTGTTCTTGTTATTTTCGACACAACAGCTTAAACAATAATTATATTACAATATTTCTTACATTAGAACGAGAGGAATCAATTTTGAGCAACTCCTAACTGAGGAACGTATAACAATTCGATGTGCGGAACGAGTTCCTTCAAAATTGATTTCACAATTTTCTAATGGGAGTATTTTTCTAGAATATACACAATCGTTTCAATAATAAATCCTGTCATTTTTGGTAACCAATGGCAATGAAAAACACTAAGAAATTACACTTACATAATGTAATTAATAAAGTTACGTATGATGGTGCCGGCGACGCTTCTTTGAAGCGTCCTCGGCGGTGAGAAGACGGAAGAGACAAGGTCTACTGTCCACAATTATTGCTGATTCACAACACAGAGCGCGTGCGCGTGCGCACCGCGAGCGACAACCAAGGGGTAGTAGATACTGACTAAGTTACAAATAGTGCTCTCCACATCATTTGTACAACATTTTGAATTAAACACACCAGTTCGCTACCAAAGGTTTACGCGTTGAGCACGATGCATAATATTCAATTTATTGATAATATATTTTATACAATTTTGTTATGTTATGAAAACAGTATTATGGAAATGGAAATATAAGGTATTGAGTAGATTGACATTTAAAATCTGTTATTTGTACATAATTGCAAGCATATGAAACAGTTCATGCCCCTGTCGCATGCGCGTCGACGATGCATTATACTAATTGGTACAGTTGAGATAATTTTTAACATAAAACCTTACGTGTAGACATAACTTACTTATATACTTTAAGTACGTTCAAAATAAAGTCGAAAATTTCTCCGGCGCCATCCGACAGAGGCATAATAGGCTAAATTTTAGTACAAATTTGTAAGTATATTTACTTCGAATAGAGTCGTTTACCCATAATTCACTAACTTACTTAAGTAAACCATCACAACCAACCATACGGACAAGTTTAACGAAAAATATCTAGATAAGTATGCAAAGTAATCCGTCAAATGAGGAAACAATCAGAGCTCAACACTCATAACTACTGTGCCCAGCGTTCGGTACGTCGGCCGCGGGTTCAGAACCCGCGCAGTACGACTGGCTGGACAGTTTAAGTCTGTACTGGCTATTTTGTGACACCTTACATTAAACGAATTATATTATGTAACTTGTAAATCTGTACTTGAGTGTATTGGACAGAATAGAGGTCGTATGATACAACACGGCGACATGCGACGGCGGCGCTAGAGTCGCACCGCGTCGATGCCGATAGAATTATTATTTTACATAATATATTTACAACGGCCGCGAATCACCGCGCCATAATGCCCAACTCCAAATATAATATTTACACTACATTTAAGAACATAGAGTTTCTCTCATTAGCTACCGAATCACAATTCAAATATTTGAGTAATTGACAACGGTGGACAAACATGCGCCGGAGCACTAATGCATCTTATTTTATTGAAATTTGTACTTTGCTCTATTAAAAGTCGTGCTAGGTATGTTTGGTCCATGCAGTCGCAATTTCACGCCGCGCCAAGGGACGAGCGCGCACTCCACCGCTGCGGGCAAATGTTGGGTGGGCGTTAAATACACATATGAAATAATCGAGGACGAAAACAAAATGCTTTAAGCTCGACAAAATGAGTTAATTTGCCCGCAGCAGCTAAATATGTATCGCAGTTAGCGCTCGCGTCGCTGCGCCGACCGCAAACCCCGATAGCGCGGATTCATCAAGTCCCATTTCACGCGAGCTGCTCGCAACCCGACGTCACTAACGAGAGGACACATCATTGCTACGCCTCATTACAAACGATGACGCAGAATCGGATTGACTAGAACTCTCTTAGGGAGGTCGGTTTGACTCTATCTATTGTTTTGAACATTTTAATTATATTTTCGATGTCTCAAATCTCATTGCATTTCTCAATGTACTTTTAAAGTTTTAAATTTTTAATCTTTTCTATTTGCTTTACTACTTGAGGATTACCGATGGCCGCCTTAAGTACGTTAATAAAAAACTAGAATTAAATACTGCAAATAAATTGTCATTTGTTACTTACGAATTAACTAATTATATATTAGGAACTGTATTAACTATAGTAGTAAAATACCATAAGAAATTATTCCATGATTATTTAGTTCATAGACATATGTTTTATCCCTAAATTATTGTTCTTAATTGTTACATATCGTTAAAAGTAAAACGCGCTTTAGACGGTCATCGGTGTCCCGGACAGATTTCGATAGTTGAACAATTCCGATTGTTAGGTGCTTAAGTACTTCAAACACGTCTTCTTAAATTCCAATTATTCAATGCATAATGTCGCTCAAATCGTGAGACTTCCATACAGGACTGTCGATAAGGCTGTTTAATTGACACCCAATTCCAGTGCCGCCCTGGAGCAGAGGATGCGGAACTAATGAAAGTTCATCGGTTAATTTAAGTACTTACAACGAATTTAATTACAATTTGTTCATTATCGTTCAAATGAACTATCAAGAGTTCACAGCTTCAGTCTACTGCATTCCAAATTATTATTGACTGCTATATTCGGCACATGTCCACATGAGTCTGAAGTAATTCGCGGCCCTGGGTTCGTGTGAAATGTGTCCTTTGGTATAGCATGTAACAGTTGTAACAGTAGATACGGACAAAGGCCACACCTCCACGAAAAGCAGTATAGTACTTCGATGCAACAGAACCAACCCGAAGTCACGCGCTGGCGTAATTATAGGTACATCCGACGGAAAATATCAAGACAGAAATAATTTCAAATCATCATTCTTCTCTTTCAAAGTAATAAATATAGCATTTATCTAATTAATTACACAATAATTTCAACAAAAATTTCAAACACCTGAGTTTCGATACGAACGATAATAACGTCTTCGGCTAAGTCACTTCAGTTTTTGCGTCCACTTAAAGAAAAAAAACTATCAAAAATAACTCGGCTCGCGTTCAAGTCCCGCGTGTCGTCCGAAGCTAGCACCTTCCCATTAATAATCACATAACACTAACTACTGACTGCGTGGTGGCGTGGCGCCGACTAGATGTGCCGCGCGGGCGGCCCTCGCCGCGCCGCGCGGCCGCCCTCAGCTCGCCGCGGCGCGGCCCGTCCACCTATCACAGGCGTGCGTGGCGCTGGCGGTCAGTGCGGCGCGGGCGCGTCCTGCCCGCGCGGCAACCACTAACTGGTCGGCACCAGCAGGCGCACGAAGCTGTCCTCGCTCCAGCCCCAGTCGTCGGGCCACGCGTCCTCGGGGGGATCGAGCGCAGATCGCGACGACAGGCTGAGCACGGAACCCCAGTCGATGGTCCGCTGCTCCTCGTCGCCGTAGCCCGAGTCGCGGTCGGGCGGCGGTGGCGCAGGGAAAGGCGTGGCTCTTCCGGCGGCAGGGTCGCGTGCGCCCAGCACCTCGCAGCGTGCCACGGAGGCGGCGCAAGCAGCGTCGAAGGGCGCGGGCGTTTCTTCTGCGCTCTCGCGTTCCATCTCTCGCTCGATGCCGCGCAGCGTGTTGCACACGAGCACAGAGCGCCGCAGCGAGGGGTCCGCTGTCTGGCGGAAACGCGCGAGTTTGAGCGCGCACAGGTTCATCATCTTGAGTCGTCGCTCGCGGTAGCAGCGTCGTGACGCACAGCGGCCGGCGGCGCGGCCGTCGCAACAGGCGCGCGCCGCGGCGCCTCCCAGCTCCAGGTAGGACTTGCCATTCTCTGCACGGATGGTGTCGTGGGCGCCGCACCAGCCGCCACACCAACGCCGGCGACACGCGCGCCTCTCCTCGTCTTCGGCGCGCCAGCACTCGCCGCCGCCCGCCCCGGCGGCCACCGCTTCCAATCGCGCTATCGAGTCCTCCCAGCGCGCTACTTTACCGCCGCCTTCGCACGGGGAGCCGGCACGCCGCTTGGCGCCGCACCCGCCACCCGAGCCCTGCAAAAATAAAAAAATCAAATTAATTCGATTTAATTGGTCGAGACTTCCGCACGTTCCATAAGAATGCTAAGCTAGAAGTTCAATAGTTACTGTATAATTAATAAATGCAATTAAGTTATATAATAAAGTTTCGTCACAGGAAAAATTATCAAAGCATTTCAATTAAACAATAATTATTATAATAAATTTACTAACAAATCATAGATTTTCTAAATTATTTAAAGTAGAAAAGTATCTTAACAAAAAAAATATACAATTTTTTTTATCATAGACCTAGAATAGAGAATCCGTCTCTTGTGAAACAACTCAGGATCCCTTCAATACAACGTTAACGCAAGCTACAGATACCTGAACCCAACATGCTTTGTACAGCGACCCTTCCCTTTTTTTGGGTACAATATGCACCCGGGGAGCAACCCCTGCAGATCGGCCCAGGTAGAGAATTCGTGTTCCGACACACAACCGAGGGATTTACCCGGACAACTGTCGCATTCTTTTAAAAACGTTTTTATGATATAGTATGGTTTAGTTTTGACTATAGATAAGTGAGCAGAATAGGAGAGTAAAATTGTACTGGAATTTCTGTATCTAAAATGAGTTAATATATCGTAAATGTAATAATCATAATTAAATAGATTTAAAGAAATTGACTTAACTTGTTACAATCAAAAAACTAACGACTAGCACGTTAGCAGCTGCATCGACTTTACTATGTTTCACATAGCTAATAGTACGATACACTGCTAGTGGCACCGTGAAGGTCTGCAATATGTCAAAGAAGGCAGCTAAAAAGGGACGTTTTAAAAAATAAATTGTTGGCAAACCCACGGGCAGCAGATGCCTGTGCACCTGCCATCACAATTAGGTGGCACACGCGTCTACGCACCTCGCAGATATATAAACATAGTGAAGAATGACACTAGTATATTTCCTATACGTCCTACATTGCAGGTCGTATTTTTTTTCATTAGATACATTTGAAAGAATATAGGTGAACGATAATTTGAAATTGCTCACGTTATTTCAAGACATTGCAATAAATGCAGTAGAAAACGTAACGAAATCGAGGTGTTCATTTGCTAAGCGAGGCATCGCAAGCGGAGCGCGCCGAGCGGCCGTGCCGAGCGCGTTGACTCAGTGGACACTCAGCGCAACGCTGCAAATAATCATTTTGCGTCACCCTTTTATCGGTCCGCGGAAAACGGGCCGCTCCATTGTTCACCCGCGAGCGCAACTCGCGACTCGCCGACCCCTTCGCCCGCGGCGATACAAAAACTGTGCGCCTCGCGGACGCGCAGATGCGGTAAGTATGTAGCGTAGCGGACGGCGCTAGCGCTCGACGCTCGACGCTCAGCGCTCGCCGCTCGTGGAAATAAATTTAGTATATGACGTCGGCGCTGCGCGTTGCCGCTCCGCTCCTTGGAACGTGGCCGTGCGACGTTGCCGCGCCGTGCGCTCTTTCTAATCTTGTAAAGTTCTTTTTCTGATGCGCGCCGCGTAGCTCCGAGCTCGCTCTGTTCGCTTCAAACTTGGAAACGTCTGTCTTTTATTTAATCGCTGGTCTCGGCCTCTCTGCTGTGTTTGGGAAGTTCGCTTTGTTCAAATTATTTTTTCATAAATGTTGCAGTATCATTGTAAAATAAAAACAAAAAAAAGTTTAGATACATATAGACTTGTCCAGAGTGACAAATTTTAAGATAGAGTAACGAGCGGTCCGTCCTCTCGTAAAGGTAGGAAAGTTCGATTACAGGGGCGAGCGAGTCGAACGAACTTTCTATGGTATTGTAAAGAGTGAATAAATGGTCGGCGATACGGCATTGCCTCATAGCGCGCTAAGCCATGTCGTTGTCGGGCGAGCGAGGGCCGTGACGGGCGACGGCGGGCGCGGGGTGCGGGGCGCGGGGCGCGTACTGGCGCGGGGCCGGGCGGGGCGGCGGGGGCACGGGGCGCCGCCGCTGTGTGCGGCGTGTACGTGCACGCGCACACAGGCGCGCGTATAATAACATCGCGTAGCGGCCGTCCGCCTCTATCTAACGCTACAGCTACCTACGCTCCGACGAACGTTATATTATAGCGAACTATAAAATGGGGTAGATAGCGTGGGGTGTGCAGCTCTGCTTTATAAAGCTAGGCTACAAGAGAGAACGCAAAAAGCTCCTGCTTAGCATTATTAAGAGCTTATTAAAAATGTTTAGTCTCTTCACATTTTGTTAGTTTGAATATTTTTTGTCTCTTTATTATTAGCAATGTAGTTTTGTCTTGATATTAAGAGTAAAGGCTAAATTGATTTTTTAATGAATAGTATCAAGTATATTTAAACAACGCAACGAGTACAAAGTCAGCGTGGGCTGTTATTGACCAACACGGTTTTATATCATTTATATAAATTTTAGAAAACGGCGTGTGTAATCAAGATAAACTAATCACTCACTACAAATAATCCATATAGTATTTTTTGCAGTTCATTCATAAACGTTCATAGCGTGAAGTGGTGTTAATCTGCGATATCGAATTGGAGAGTCTATTGAATGACCGATTTACGATTAACATTCCTTTTCAGTACAATAGAGCACGTGATCGAGTTCGCAAACTCATTCATGGGAAGAGTATCAGTACCGGGCTATCGGCGTGTTTACAGGTGGTTAAAGATTACAGATCGACCAAGCCCGAGCCTCTGGCACCGTTATAAACTTTTTCGTTCTTCAATTGATATTTGAGCTTACAGAAGCAATATTGATTGGCGGTGTATTGTATAGTTATACAATTTACAGTTTTATCAATTCATATATAACTAGATTTTATTCGTCTTTCGTTTTCGTGTGATGATAAAAACTATATTTGTACTTGACAGTTCTCGTTATATTATTACGAATTTTTTCTCCACCGCGCCACGCGTCTAATCTATTAGGCTTTACGGCGCTCTAGTCAATCATATTGTTATACTTTTTAACCTATTCGGCCAAGTTATTTTGTGTAAAATACATAGTTAATCTATAATAAATACTTAAACTGACAAATGTATTATTTTGATAAGAGTTTGATAAATATTCTAAAATGTGCATTATAAAAAAGTATCCAATTTAATTATATTTATAGTTCACTATTTTGTTCATAGTGACTTTAACGTATAAGATGGATACATGCTATCCTGGAAGTTATTTAGATATATTTAAGACCATGTCCTACACTACAACATGTTTGTGTAACTGCAAAGGTTTTATCAGAACACGCTAAGATAGCTCTCAGAGGGCAGATTTTTAGCCGACTTAATTTATATGTATCGCTATATTCGAAATAATAATTATAAATTGTAGCCTATATGGTATTGTCATTTACAACTTATAATACTGTAAAGTTTCATCCAAATCAAACATACATCCTAAGACGATATTACTAAGAAGACTATCGACACTGTCAGCCTGCGTCCTCCCGCCTCTCCGCTGTACACACCCCGCAAATTATTCATTTGGATAAGGATTAATATTAAGTGTGTAAAAACACCTTCACAAAGTGAGTCAACTGTAAAAGCTAGACATACACTGTCCCGGACTTCTTTTAAAACTTTTAGAGGGGAACAATTTTCTTCATATATGATTTTTGCGTATCTTTCACCGTTTTTTTCGTGCACGCAAGGAAAGCTTTAAAAATATACAAATTTTCTTGCTTTCACAACACTTTTTATTACTGCTTCACTCTCATTAGTCGTAAAGTGATGTTATATAACTTTCCTCAGTAAATGGACTATTCAACATAGAGGAAAGAATTTTTCAATTCCAATCAGTACATGCTGAGATTAGCGCGTTTAAACAAACAAACAAACTCTTCTGCTTTATATTATTAGTATAAATAAATTATTAATTTTCTAATAATTTTAAAATATTTAACTTACAGTACATAACAGTATAAATCATATAAACATTTAACAGTTAAGTGACATCATTATCTTGTATTTCATATTTGTGTCCATGTTATTAGAACTAAATTAAAAAAAAAAATATTCCACCAGTCAAAACACTTTTGATTTAAAAATATCTGTTATGCTTAAAATAATATCTTGTCGAGATCCATATAAATTAATTCTAAAAATAGTTTCTTTATTTAAGTTTATAAATATGTTTATTTTAACATAAATAATATGGTTGCAATATCCAAGAGCTCAATGTGAGTGAGGCTCGTTGGTCGTATATCGAATGTAAAACTTTCCTTGTACTCGTATATTCGGGTTTCGGTTTAGCCAGCGCCAAGGCGCTCTGGCACGCACATTTCCGTGAGCGGCGAGTGGCGAGGCCGCGCGGCTTTGTGTGCGTGTGTACGCGCAGCTGTCGGTGTGTGTGTGTGTGCGCCTGCGCCGACCAGTCTCACATCCTGTTCTCGTCGGAGCCGACACCGAGCAGCTTCGACTGCCTCGCTAAGCTTTTTATATTGTGACCCGTTTTGATATTAGCCTACACTTTTTAGTTTTTGCATACCACGCTATTTGTATTTTTACAATGAAGCTTTCTTTAAATAAATATTAAGTAAGGCGTTTTCCATACTAAGGTAGAGGATGTATATAAAAAATGCTCATGTTATATAAGTAATAGTTACTAGTAATATAATCTGTTTTTAATAATTATGTGTTGTAAATGTTTCATACGCAGTTCAAAGACAATCTCGTAATGACAACAAACTGTATTGTCGACGCATAAGTGTTTCGACAATATTGTGCCATTCCGTAGGTCTCAAGTTATGCGTGTACAACACTGTTTAGCAAGAGCGCGGTGGAGTCATGGCATTCCAAGGTGACAAAGGAAAAAATGAAATGGAGAACCGTTTAAGTGCAAACAAAAGGAATCCCTCAGGAATGTGTGTCCGTATAAAAAGTGAGGGAATTCCCGAAACGTATTGTTTACATTGTGCGGGCGCGTGCGGAACGTGGCGTTATGCGTTTATTATGATGAGCGACTTGCCGAGCTGCGACTGCGGCTACTTGATGCAATGAAAGGGAAAATTTTAGTTTTTGTCCGCGGATGACGCATTCGCTTCCCTGAACGCCGTGGGCAGAATGACAGGAATGTCGGACCGCCACTCGTACAAGGCCTCGCTTGTTGCTCAGATATTTCCTCCTTAATTCTGTGACTGTGAATTCAATTAATTACGACTATAAACAAATTTACATCATACATACGTGTGATTATTTCGAATATCATTTTTTCATTACGTCCGTTATTGAAGCAAGCATCTACAAAAGTGTAAATAGAGAACATAATTTCAGCACATTTATAACAAATGAATGTTTTGAGATTATGTCCTGTGTATGATGTTTCCTTCATTGATTGTAGTACCTACTCGTAAAGTTTAAAAATGTAAAGTTATTTTACAGTTTACGTAAATTATAATGTAAAGTTAGTTTAAAAATGTAAAGTTATTTTATGCATTCAGAATTGTTATTTGTATTTGAATACTAATCATCTAATAGATGAATAATAACAGAAAAAGCAAATAAAGTAAAATATATGAAGTTATATTTGCATACAGTAAGTTAAACTACTCGTATATATGTTCAAAATCAATATTCAGTTAAAATGATAGAAATATGACTTAATGAATGGTATAATTTGCATACCGAAAAGAGAAATACAAATGTTAGCAAGTGTAACAATCAGGACTGGTTCAAGGCGCACTTAGCGGTTAGCACTGACATTGTAAGACGGAGTATGTACGCAGTGTATAAATCACGCCGATCTGCAGGATGAAGTTCGCATCGTGCGCTTTTAAGACAATAAATCAGCGAGCGGGCGTACGCGGGCAGATAATGACGTCACTGGCACGTATCTCGGAGAATCCCCGGAAGAGAGCGAATAAAATAAAAATGTCACGTAGCGATCAGCTGTCGGGCGGCGGCGCGAGCGTGACGGCCGGGCCCGCGCACCGCAGCGATACGCATAACGACGCCGCAATAAAACTTATTTTTATGTTTTTCGCTCACAATGGCCGCGCGAAGGTCGAGCTATCTAAATGGGTCAATACACTCTGCGTAGTACGAGCGTCGAACACGTGCTCCCGCGTTTGTAAATAGCGAGATATCGGCCGATTGTTGCAGTGATTAATGGGGGCGCGTAATGACTCGGCGCCGGCCGCCGTTGCCGCCCGCGCCGCTCGCTAATATGTTCATTCATCGTCCCGACACTATTATTATTTGCTGCCAGAGATGGTTTTGTTCGCATTCCGACAATCGATCCGACGACATTAGGGTGCTGCCCAATGTCAAGGTTGCACTTGATGTGCGTCCACCTCGACTTGCTAACTTTGCACATTCGCGTTTCAATACATACGACAAGTTTGATGTCTTCCATCTTCAGCTGAATTATTATGAATAATTCTGTACATCGTAGCTAATTTATAAAAAAATAACTTCATACATGACGTATTTCATATATGATATATTGAACATCTGATAAATTTCTTAAACATTACTTTGATTCCAATTATAATTGCTATACTTGATATTACAAAAATTTTGCCTTAAAAATGTTAATAATATAACCCCGATCAGGTGTAACAATGCGAATACAAGGTACAGTGTTTAATCTATGCAGGATCCATCGACAGGCGTCCACGATAAGGGCGAGGTCACGGTTATCAATGGCGGCATCTCCATACGCGCTCGCCGGCCACGACATCTCGCGCCCATTCACTATAAAGACGCTACCGCCCCCGCCACCCCAGCCCACCTCGCACCCTCCGTAGTGCATCCATGCAACAAGTTAGGGCACAGCTTCTGTCTTATAAGGAATTTCTCAAGACAAGTTTATACGCGCATTCGATGCTTACGAAGTTAGCTCCCTGTTAAAGAACTTAGAAAATTCCCTTTCTATGACGATCGACACATACTATGAAATATAATTTATATTTGGTTAGAAATATAAACGTTATGAATCCTTTAACAAATGCTATTAAATTAATTAATATACATATAACATAATATAAAGCGCATATTGCTTTTGGACGGTGACACAGCAATTTAAATAAAGTTCCTAGTAAAACAGGACGGTACATATTTTCAGGCCGTGATGCCCAATTAAATATGGATGTGATTGAAAAACGCGTGTCCGGTAACGAGCGTGTACATAATTGGTGGGCGGTGGAAGGCCCGGAGTGACCCAGTTGCGTTGCCCGGCGACCCGGGTGTCCCGGCCGCCCCGAGCTACCGCCCTCCGCGCCCGCCGCCCACCCTGCCGCACTAAATAACCTGCCCGAAAGCGACACCTTAACAAAGGTCGTTCAACCATCACAGGGTACTCACTCTTCTGATTTTTCACTTATGCTATTAAAGATGAACTATAATTAACATTAAAAATTACAAAATGTGACATGATTTTGTAATGCACGATGGTGGTATAAAACTTTATAGGGTTCATTTCGAAGTCGAAATCCAATAAACGATAAAATGTATGGAAGATTGTTTTGTTATTAAAATATACGGTGCGCAACGAAATGATGTTCCCTACTGACGCAAAGTAGAAAACGCGCGAGCAAATAAACTTAATTGTTATAAGCCGGGTTTGCCGACTGCCACCCCTTAAAGACGACTCCACAAAAGGCGGAGGGGGAGCCACGTAGAGTTGTATTTCACCAAACTTGTGCTAAATTTCACTTTCTCTGAAGACGTTGTGCGTACACTTAGCCACCCACTCCACCCATCCTCTCTAAGAAACTTTATGAAATAGTTTTCATCGCTTACTTCAAAATAAGTTTTGATTCAACTTTTGATCGCGAGTTTTAAAGCTTCGGTTTTGCAAATTAAAAACAGTCAACGTAGCGCATAGGTATTTTAATATCATTTTGAAGTTTGGAACATGGTTCTCAGAGCGCACTTTACCTTCAGTATGACATCGTTATCTTAGCGAACCCTAAACGAATAAAACATAAAAAACGTACGTCAAAAAAGTCCTTCTACTCACAAAAACCCTACCCCCTCGCCCTCTCTGAAGTTATAAAACACTGAAGGCGTATAAAATATCGTCAGAACTTGTAACCGTATCATGAGGGGGCTAAAGTCGAAGTTTGCAGCTCGGAGTCATTTGGCTGAAAGGCGAGCACACGAGCGTGGAAGCTTTAAAGTAAAATGAAAGCCGACTCGCTCTTAATTCACCAGTACATAGATACGAGCGAACGTCGATAGAGCGCCCCCGGCTGCCGCCCGCCGCCCGCCGCCCACCACCACGTGCCAGGCATAAATAAAGGGGGCGAACTCCGCTTAACAAGAGAGTGAGCACCCTCCCTCGCGGCATCGCTGGAAGGGAGAATTAAGGGGGTTGCGGCGAAGGACGAATTAAGGAGATGAGAGAGCACACGCTCTCGAGACGCGAAATATCGTGCTAAGCGTGGAATCAGGGAGAGAGCCCCAAGTCAGGACGAGCTGACATCGCTTTATATTTCTAATAAAATTATACTTATGTAGGTAGCTTTTTAAAGTTCCTTTTACTATAATTAAATACATATATTTTTATTTAAAAGTATAATATAGTATTAAAG
This sequence comes from Dryadula phaetusa, assembly GCA_032432895.1. NCBI lineage: Eukaryota > Metazoa > Arthropoda > Insecta > Lepidoptera > Nymphalidae > Dryadula > Dryadula phaetusa. The sequence goes on from JAOYRS010000059.1 coordinate 279,054, forward strand.
GCTAATAATATCGATACAAAATACAGTGATATATATATATATATATATATATATATATATATATATATATATATATATATATATATATATATATATATATATATATATATATAAAATACATAAGTTAAATATTTAGTATATATGTACTTATAATTTATTATATAATATTTTAAATATAGAAAAATTTAATTTTGTAAAAAATAAACATTGTCCAAACTGTGTGTCAACGCTGCGTTTCGAAGCACGTGAGTCACCTCGTCTCATAAATTACAAACTATATCCCTGTGGAGTTAGGGTTTGTTTTTGACAAAATTGCCAGCGCTCCTTTGTCTTGATGATGCGCAGTGTAGGAAAGTAGATCGTATTTCAGTACAATAAAGTCGGTATTAAGCGGGAGGAATTCTAATATTCTTGGGAAAAGGGTGGGTATAAATTTTCCATGGGGGTAGACGGGGCGACGTCGCGCGAGGGCGCCGCTGAGTCACGGCGGCGACGGATGCGGCGCGGGGCAGGGCGGCGCGGCGGGGGCGGCAAGGAGGGGCACATATTGTAAGTATCTACCACTCACATGTCACAAAGTTTTCTCCGCATCGGGAAACTTTGTTAACGTCAACCGAGCACGTGGCCTTCGTTGATATTATGTACATAATTGCGGCGTTTCCCGCGATTTGTGAAAAACTTTATCGCTGTCAATTCTGATAATCAATGTCAATTTCTGTGATAAAATGTTTCATTTGTTTCTATCGGCATCCTTTATTGAAGTAGATACGAGATTAATAATGATATATGTGATTTATATTTAAATTAGATCTATATATTTATGGCAATGTGATATACACATAGTTAGATACATTAATTCGATCTACCTTCAAAAGATTTTCATAACGTATAATTTGATAAGTGTTGGCTTTGATATCTAAAGTCGTCTGGGTACAATAAAGTTTTAATTTAATCATCTGATTTTTGGAAAGGAACTCTAACACTTACATTAAAACCAAAATACTTAACACTGCCAGTATAATGAGTTTCATATTTATTAACAGTTGCGAGCGATACGCGGCAATCTCGTGGTTACATCGGACCGTCACCTTGAATGTGATAAGACGTTGATAAGACGCGATATGGCGCTTGCAACATTCCGACCGCTAGTGCTATGCTTTATTTATTACATTTAATTATTACTACATATAAAATATACTTCAATAAAACTAGCTAATAGACTTTATTTTAATTATTATTTTAATTAAAAAATGCATTTTTAAAATCATTGTGTATATTATATGTACATACATGTACAGTTATATAATTAGAGACTTTGCGATTGAAGTGGAACTAAAAGCCACAGATTTTCTTAACGAACCGAGAAAATAAAAAAAATTACTCCCATAAATGGGAATCGAACCCACAATCATTGTGTTTAACCTTTTTCCTAATTAATTAAACAGTATTTAATGATAATATTAGGAATAACAACATAATATGTAACTATAACATTTCTAATATTGTAGTAACTTGAATAGTACATTGAATAATACAATATATGTTGCAGCATGAAAGTATAATGAAAATGAATTCGTAATCTTAGACATGAACGAAGTCAAACGAACAACTGAGCTGATCTACTTCAGTCTCAATTACATTAGGTACTAGGTGGCAGACTCCTTATATAGTCCTCCCTCTACGAAAACTTGCTACAAAACGCGCGAATGAGTTTTCCCGCGCAAACTTATCTCAGATCTTTCTAACATTTTTTCATAAGCTTATTGGAATGCTATCTAAATTCATAACTTAAAGCTAAGAATTGTAACATTACATTACTGACCTATACTAAATATAGCGCGTGATTATATGCATTAATTTAACTATATTCGTATATATATTTGTTTATACCATGAGCAAAACGCCGACCCTTACTGTAGTACGAAGGGCCTGCGCCCGAGGGAGCACACAAAGAGGATACCCCGAATTTAGTAATGAATCCCGCTAACCCATTGCCAACTTAGAGATTAGGGTCTTTGCCAAGTCGGTACTTCATGTAATATTTTAGCAGTATGAATTTACTTGTACATTTGATATATTCTTTCAGTAGTAACAGTGACAGTTAGCAACACAGCCCTTAATTTTACTAAGATTGTATCGCGGTTAAAGTGACTTTTAACTCAAGTTTGGAAGATTTACAATGTGCTGACTGGTGGTGATGTGTGGTAGGCACGAGCATGGTCGCGAGTGCCGTTGCTTTGCATAAGTAATGACCACCGCCGCTCACCCCCCGCCGCGCGCCGCACCCGCTAGGCCTATCGATTGCGGCGGCGCGAGGGCGGGCCGCATCGCAGTAATTGTCACACTGAGCGAAATTAAACTCCTCCCTCGCAATATCGACCTTAATACTCTCAAATAAAACTTATTTTCTGCAAATTCAATCTCCGATTGAATACCAAATGTGTTATAGTCCGCTCTAAGTTTGGAGGCTGCTCGTAATAGAGCCTTCGAAGAGTCTATGACAGAGCTTAATTAGACAGGCGCGATAGCAACAAATGGATTTTACTTGTTCCATGTTTTGGAAATAAAGCTAGAGTGGATGCGAAAGTAATATTTAAAATTAGCGATGGGCACGAGGATAAAGACATAGTCCTGCTAAAAATCATGTGTTTATACAACAGTCGTAACTTTTCGATAATATTCGTTATACACTGTTAAAAAGTACATGAAAAATCTATCAATAATTTTTTTTTAACATTGTCAATTTGTCATACACGAAACGCTCTAAGTCACTATTTCGAGTACTAATGTGTAGAGCGTTTTAGAAATTAATTCCGTATCGTTTCGCGCGACGGCGTGCACGTCGCATCGCATGTATTAATAGCAGTCGTCTAATCGCGCTCTGTTTTTTAGCGCACCAGCGGCGACGAAAGTATGGTGAAAGTGGCGCGTTGACGTCACCCACACACGCGCAGCACATGCGTACCATACGCTGTGGCCGCTCGGCGACGTGACAGCTGCGCCCGCGCCGCTCCCCGAGCCCGATGTACTCTTGCTTCACGCCGTCGACCGTGGATGGTTGCGACACCACCCGCGCATGAGAAATACGCCGACCGACCGGCTCGATACTCCGCGGCCTCTCTCGACACGTTCTCTTACCCAACAAAAGTACTTTGTGCAAGTCCCACTTCACTCTACCAATAATATGACAACGTTCTAAGTGGACGATAAATAATCACGAATGCGAGAGTAATATGAATTATGGGCGTTCACCATTCCTGCTAATTAATTTTTATAGGGGCACCTTGTTAATACATGCGGGCAGTTAACTCCTCCCTTCATCCGCCAAAGACGTTTCTGTTATTATTCAAATGATTGATGCAGAAAGAAGCTTTGCATTTGCAAATTCAGCGTAAACGTCACTGCAGTGTTGCGGTCTTCTGCAATGGCTAAGCGGTTGAGAAAATTGCACGCCGCACATTTTGTGACATAACAAGATACATAAAATAAAGCATTCTAGTCAATTAAGAATAATATTAACTATCAATTTTAGAATTTTATGTTTTATATGAATTAAAAATCTCATCAAAAAAATAAATAAAAACAAAATAAAAAATTGATATCAAGTGACGCTTGCTACTACAGTCGATAAAGGTAAAGATGATATGTAGATTTATTCAATAATAGCGATTCTTGACAGCTCTAATATGGGCTCGTAAGGCGATATGCAGTATTACAAAAGTCGACCGTATCTCAGGCCACAACGCACCGCCTGCGGCTATCAATTAATTATATAAAGTGTGAGATGAAAAGGAAAACACCCGCCGATCAGCTGATCTGATGCGTGTATTGGAAGCGATCGCATCAACACGTAGCAATCCCGCATCTCAGAACCCGTTTGAGTTCCCGTTACACAAATTCACATTTGTAAGAGTACACTGTATTCTAATTTACAAAATTTTAAAAAGGCATTGATGCTAAATATACGTAAGTATATGCTATGTACGTACATGATTGCACTTCTATTTGCAATATGTAAGAAAAATAAAGCTTAAAATTTAATTCTCATTATATGAAAGTTGTAGACGTATTCGCATTTTGAAAGGAAATATTATTATAAAAAAATGTGTTTATTTATTTACGAACTAACAACTTTAGTTAGACGTGTTCGTCTTTAACCTTTTTGGATAAAAAAGCTTAATCATTTTTTCATTGCAAAAACCTGCGAGCAGTGACGTCACGGACTGGATGGGAGGACTAAAAAAGATTAGAGGAAGGGGAGATCGTTTGCGGGGGCGTACTGGCTACAAGCAGTTCTTACTACGGTCGCAAGTCACTTTTAACTCACGTCTGCATACCTACCTACTTCTATTTAGTTATTGAAATGTAATAAGTTAGTTTTAGCATAGAACAATAAAAATAAATTAATTAAATATTAATTGGTAATCAATATTATAACTTACATATTAAATAAATGAAATTATTATTAAATCAGTAGGACTTTAGAGAGGGCGCCTTAAAGATTTCGACTTTAATTCGAGAACACGTTTGAGAAAAGGCAAATAGTAGTAAGTACAATATGGGATGAGGATGGAGAGATCCTCCAACTTAAAATGTGTTGAAACCCACACATTCGTGCGCAAAATTATTGTAATTATACAATTATATACATATATAAATTTTCTAATATTAGATAATAACGACCAAAACAAACAGAGATGATCGCTCATGGGACTTGACTAAGTATATATTTGTAATTGTAAAAAAAATATTTATTATTAAACATTTTTAATACCCTTAATTTATAGATATAAAGGTCCATTTAATATGTAAAATATTATTAACCAATTAGTATATTTTAAATAAGCAACAAATAATAATATAAACTAATAATATTGTCAACAGTCATTGAAAATTAACAGTACTAATGGATGCGATACTAAATAATGGGAAAAGCCGAAGCCCTTTGCGGCTGATTACGGCAGTGCTACGAAATAAGAATGAATTTTTAATGAACCCCCACCCGCCGGGTGATGTACCCCTGTCTTCTGAAGGCTGCGCACTTAGAAGATTAGTCCCTGGAGCCTTCTAGTCGAATGACTAACAACAGTCCTATAAGAGGTCAAAGGCGTTCTTTTACGATATTAACTTTACCAATCTTTGGAAATTGCTCAATCGCCAAGTGTACCTGACTAAACAAAGTAGTAAAACTAAACAATAATATTAACGCCGTTAACCTCAAATTACGACCTCTAAAGAAATCTATAATAGCACTAAACTATAGAACAAAGTGATAACAGCAAAATTTAAAAAGATTAAGCTCCATTACATTACATTATTGAGTAATAATAAAACGATTGTATAACAAGTATAATGCTGAGAAACAAAACGGAAGGTAATACAAATGCGCAAAAAGCCGAAGGCAATAAAAGATAAGGCGACGACCCCGCAGTGCAATACTATGTAAATATGCTTTACAGTGTAAACAAAAAGAATATGGATGTGTTACGCGGAGCTACGTCAGCGACGCGGCGCGTCACGGGCGCGACGTCACGGGCGGAAGTCCGCACTAGATATATTTACAGTAGCCGTGCACGGGTTCAATGTCGAGCTATCTATCGGCCATCAATCAGCAGTCAGCGCCGATAGTCGCGGCCCGCGGGACACCCGCCGCGGTCGCTCCGTCTCTCCTTCACACCCACCGGGCACACTTCGCCTCGGTGCCGCTTGACGGCCCACGCGATACAAATAGCTCCCGATCATACCTACACTTACACGCTCTGTTCACGTACACTGTACAATGTACACTGCTCATGCCGCACCGATACTACTTTAATTACAGTTAAATTACGTCGACGTCACCGACACAACGTTTATATGAGCTCATTCAATAAACGTTTGAATTGATTAGCGATAGATAGCGATGGAGGAGATACGATATCGACACACCACCTATGCACACCGTGCGTGACTTACGGTGTAGAGACGCGGTGCGGGTGGACGCGTCCGGCTTCGGGAGCAAGGCCGGCGATGTTTACAAACTTCCGTCACGACCCGCGAGCACTTGTCACTCGGGAACGCGTTCCTCGACCGACACACGGCTACGCAAATAATGGCGAGCCCTCACCATTGACCCACTTTGCGTCGACTACTCGCCCGTCTAGACTCGAGATACGATCGTTGATAGACTGATTGTTCACATGTTGTAATCATTTTACTATTAGCATACCGAGTGTCTCCTTGCCATTCGACATTGTTGCACCGAAGTACTTGGTAACAAAGGTTGTTAACCTCCTCCCGAGGAACCTATGTAACAATGTGACTTTTTCAACTATTCTAATCCGTTAGCTGTCAAGTGCGCCCACTCATTGCCACATACCAGCTGGTGTTAAAAATTAGCTTCTGTAATATACATACATACATATACTAAAGAATAGTATAGCTACAAGCGCAAAAATATAATAACCATGAAACGAAATCGAGATATTTTCATATTTAGCTTAATATGTTTATTATTTCTTGTAAATAAGAAGATAAAATTTGATTTTAAAAACTTTTATTCTAACATAATGTAAGTGATAATCTCAAGAATGAATGGTATTCTTGAACATGCACCCTTATATTCGGCATGCCCTGTACAGGGAGGTGAGGGGTGAATGCATTGGGGCGGCCCCCTGCGGGTGCAGTAGGCGCGTAGTGACTGCAATAACGGAGCAGTGAAAGTGTCGCGGCCCGCTTCAACCGTCAATGAGTGAAGACGTACTCCCTTCACCCCTCCGTCTTCTCAAACTTGTAGTTAATAGTAAGTTATTCGACTAGTTAGCACGTATGTATGAGCGCTTCCGAGCGCACTCTTACACGCTATTGTGACATTTTATTTTAAATGAAAAACTTGACGAACTTGCACTAAGAATTCAAACGATATTCTAAGAATATATAAAATAGTAAGTACCAAGTACTCTTGGAGCGCAGATAACGAGAGCAAGTGTCCACATATAGGTTGCACCGCGAGCAGATCAAGTATGTAAAGTGCAAGTGGCGGTGCTTGCCTATCAACAAACAAACGTACGGAACGAGCACGTCATTATCTCAAGTCATGAATGAAACGGAACGTAAATTGAAATGTATCGCGTGCCATAATCCGCGTGCATTAATCTCACTCAAACGCCGATCGTTGCGTAACATTGAACACAGCAAACGGCTCAAGTTCATTGATCCACTTAATGTCCGCACTAAATGTGTCGTTGTTGTCGAATGTCAAAACAATGTTACATAATTAAACGCGTTTACATGGCATCTGCGCACGTGCCTACCGCCGAGTGCCGATCGGCGCCTACCCACTTCCGACTGATCACTGGCGAATAGCGATACGTCACCATGTTTATTTATGAGCTTATGATTATAAAATGACGTTTTAGTCCATTCCGATATCGTTGACCGGTTGCCGTATAATAATAACATTCATTCATTCATAAGTGATTTATACTAACTACCTACGAAATAGATTTGTAGTGGTATTTATTAATAAAGCTATTATCGCATAATTATACCTAAACAAGATTTTACGCTACTTGCCGTCCCGCGTCTGTAGTAAAACATAAATCACAACAATGTTTTGTTTACATTCGTTTCGCGTCTAATGACCGGTTAAATAGTTTAGATTTTTTATTTCTCTTGTATACGATTAATCTATAAGCCAAATATCATGCAAGAAGCGTGCTTCAGAATAATAACCGTGACAAGAATTTGCTATTACAATATTCTAAGAACGAAAAAGACAGCTTATTTTATATGGTTAAAATACATTTACTTATAATTTAATTTTCGAAAACTATGAAATGATAGTATTGCACTATCCTCAACTGAAACTCTTTATGAAACAACTTTACAAGATATAACTTGAAAGATTTATTATAGTTGTTGAACTTTCACCCCGACCTGAACTTGACCTTCAAAATAAGAAAATGGCAATAAAAAACATCAGTCTTGCGATGACGTGAATTTACATAAATTATCGGCGGCGGCGCGTCTGGGCGCGTGTTTACTGCACTGTTTACATAGGCGCACCGGAGTTCAACGACTCATATATTGTTTTATGGACATGTAATTGGGTCGACGGAATCTGGGCCTTTGCAAATAAATAGAGCGTACCTGCGAATGTCAAAGCGTGCGGCCCGTTTTAGTGTCAGTACGCGCGGTATGTATAGATATTACACAAAACTTTTTGTGTATGTTTTTTCTACATTGAGTAGCTTGAATGTACTTGTCAAACCTTAATTAAATATAGTATTTTCGATTTACCCAATAAAGAACTTCTATTGAGTGGGGCAGGTAACGGCGTCAAGTGGCGACAACTGCTGACACTAACGGTCACAATAATATAAACTACAAAAAAGAAACAACTCAATGTCAGCAAGCTAATATATCTATATACATAAATAATACTATAACAAAAATGTAATCGCTCGCATTCATTCAATACACCTGACATCGGTGAAGCTTCATATTTTTTCTAAACAGGTGTTAGCGTTCGCCCATTCATGTGGTAGTGTCGATGCCCTATATTATTGTAATGTCTTTCAAGTTCATTGAGTCACACAATAGGCTTATAATTGGTCGTAAACGTTTATGTCAAAACATGTCGGCACGATTCATAATGTTTTACATAATGCGCCTCGTTTGCATAAGCGATTATTATGCGTGTCTTCGCCGATGACGTAGGATGCGTTACGGCAAATTCATTCATTTGTTTATATGTTTACTTGTTCCACGTGCTTGATTGTTAACGCGATGTGGTGTCCGCGTAGTAATAAATGCGGTAAGTCGGTGACGGATCGAGATGAGCATCAGTGCCGCGATATATGTTGCTCGCGAAATAAGTCTTTATAAATATAACTTGTTGATCGTTATATTTATAACGAGTTTTATTTGTTTGAGACACATTTCAAAGTGCATTTCTTACGTTTATATTAAGCAACAAAATGTAAATAAAAATCGTTTTGTATTAAATTGTAATAATGAGCCAAGTATAAAATAGAAAGATTGTACATTAATCAAATATTGTGAATTCCAAAGCATGCTTATATTGACTTGATATAAATATATTAACAATATTTAGGTAATACATCCATGTTAATACTAAAAAGAGCTTAAAATACACAATTTAACAAATAAGTTTGACTTTGAAAGCATTCTAGAACTAAGTTTCAGTCGTTTGTACGAAGTACGCTAAATGCCTCTATATAAGCGGTTTACGTGTGACGTCTGATGGCGGATGCACGTGACTGCAACAAGTCGCATTCCTGAGTGCACCCTCGCCCCACCCCCACCCTACACCACGCAATGGGCTCGAAGGGAACTCAAGTATATTGCAAAACAGCCTAAGTATAGAATTGATAAGGAGTTGATAAAACACATAATCTTGAAATAGCTCATCGTAGATGTGCTATTTCAAGAATATGTATCGTATAATAGTAGTAGACTTAAAAGACTTTACACTTTACAAGACTTCCTGGAAGCAATCTTAATTCCGCCTTTCAAGGCAATGCGTTGAACTCTTTTATCGCCAAAATTAACTATCGTAAATTTTAAAACACTTTTTTTATCATATCAGTGATACTGATAAAACTTTATTAATGATAATTTAACATTATTTTGCCATAAATAAAACATTTTTATGAAAAGCATTTTAATTATATAAAAATATAAGTATTGACTGGGTGCGGTGCTCTAGCCGTTACCATGACAACGCACCCCGTCTACTTGGTCATAGGAAAATCCAACGACTGACGGATACAAAGAGACAAGATAATATAGATATTTTCAATAATTATTAAAGACAAATCTAAATCTAAAATTATTATTACTAGTTACTTTCAAAAGTTTTACAATTAAATTTACTAAAATGGAAAAAAAATATCTAATATAATCAAGTCGAATAAAGGAAATCGGTCGTTACGGTACAGTGTAAGCCGCCGAAAAATAAGCAAGTTCTTAATAAAGCGTTGTGAGTCGACTTGTGATATAGAAAGTAAAGTGCGTTCGCGCTGGCAAGCGAGCTGGCGAGTCGCCGCGATAATATAATTAATGTGGACTCGAGTCGAGTCGAGTCGAGCGAGCGGCGCCGGCAGCCTCGCGCCCGCCGACAAAAAACCCGCTCCGGCACAAAAACACACGCCGAGCGAGACGCCGCCATGCGCTAGAGCGAGACGGCGACACACGTATTTCTGTGACGAGTTCTCGTTCGCCTCGAGCTCGAGCGCCGCGCAGTTGTCGAGAATTATATTTGATTTAAAACTCTACAGAATGCGCCCTTCTATCTATCACATGACGTTTGACAGGTCGCCGGAAACGCGCTGAGATGTCAGATTCGAAAAAAGGCGCGCTTTCCTATCGAACAACTGTTTGGAAAATTGTTTCACAATTTTCACAATAATTTACTTTGTACTAAATTATCATATCGAATAAGTCTTTGGGTAATGGAATTTTTCAATGTAATTGTACGTTGAGTTAAATAACTGAACGTACAGATAATATACATATAACAAAGATACGTAAATACATATTTCGAAATCATGGTCCCCTACGCTATGGATTTTCAAAGATTCTTAAAACTACACAAATTTCGTTCGACGATATGTTCGGTTTAATATTCTGGTCTGAGTAAAAACTAAGTTTTACAAGTTATGAGAAACAATGTGTTTCATCTGGATAACAAGCATAAGTGGGTAGAGCAAAACTAAGTTACAATTTATAACGGACAATAAAAAAGTATTACTGAATAAATTCAAAATATTATTAATTTTTATTTTAACTGAATTTATCTTCCGTCGTTAATATGTAGATATTAAAATAGTAGTATTTCTTTACAAATATTGCAGATATTTATATAAAAAAATAAATATTTTTAAAATGCAAAAAGTCACTAAACTGATCCTTAACACTTATTTTAAAGTTCATAAAGCTTAAATAGCCATATATATATTGTAATATTACCCATTTATACTGAAGTTACTGTTACCCAACAAAAGTGAGATTCAGAAATGATTTTAAATGAAATCGGTGCATCGGGGCATTCCACTCTCGGAGTGTAACACATACATTAAATGATAAAACTTACCTGGAAATCACTCCACATTTTCATGGGGATACACCATAGTTCCGATACGAAAACATCACACGATCACGATAACAACTGTCAAAGTCACTAGCACGGCGTCACTCACTAGCGTCGTGTGCGGAGGCCGAGCGCAGACTGAGGTTGGCGCGTCGAGTCGTCGCGCCGAGCCGAGCGATCGCTGGCGCTTAGGCCCTTGCGGCCCGGCCGCGCTCAGCCCACCTGCAACTCGAACAACAAAACCGACACCGTGCCGACCGTGTACCGGGTACTGCCTTCTGCTGCTACCTGCTAGAAATACCACTACACTAACTTAAACACTTTCAGAGTAATGATATATGTAGCAAATCTTTGTTTATGTTGCGCTATATATTTCATAGTTCTACACTAGTATGAGAGGCAAAGTCGTGAAGTTTACATTTTTGACATTTTTAGCATCCACAACTTTAAACTTTATGTTCTAACAAGGTCGTAGCAATATATGCAAATAGTTCGTATATGTTTGTAAATAAATAATAAAATATATTCCTGGCTTTTATATAAGTAAATGCATGGCGCTGAAATGATAAGCGAAACCAAATAAAAACATTTGCAAATCTGATAGCGAACGATTATAAGAGGAAACATTCGCGTTTTTTGATAATGCAAAACAACTAACGAAATTGAGTTCTAAGTCACGGACATAGAGCGTTCAAGTTTTCACCGCTGATAACAGAATGTGACAGACAAAAAAGCTTTCCAAACAAAGTTTCGAGTGCAGGGCGCACTGGCCGCTACGTAGCAGGAAGTTCGTAGCAGTAAAACTTCGTAGCGCCTCGTAGCGTGAAAGTTTTGATTTCAACGATTTGCGTTGCGGCAAAGAGGGCCGCGAGGCCACACTAGCACTGTGGCCATGCAACCCAGAATGATAACTTTTCCTCGTAATAACAATTATTAAAAATAGTTCGCAGTACGTCGCTTCTTGTACGCTATAAAGTCATCATAGGCTATGAACAAAACCAGCAATGTATATAGAACAAAAACTGTTTCTCGAAATTTGATGTTGTCCTTAGATTTATCTGTTCCGCCATCTCTCACGAGAGTGCGCCACTTGCATGAGCCGCGACGACGCCCTTACTGTGTTTGAGCAAGTTTAGCAAAGCATCTCAAATCATAGTATCTGGACAGTCGCGTTACATGCCGTGTGCTGTTCACGCGGCATGGGGCCGTCCGACTCGCGCCGCAGCAATGTGCCGCACGCAGATCGATACTGTTGCCCAATAATACAACAAAGAGGAAAATTCATTCGGCGGTAATTTCGAACTATCTACCCTATTAGCGCACAATGAGAATATTAAAAACTAATGTTCTGAAAATAAAATGTTTTGCAATGCATTCGCGTATACTTTAGTTGGCGCGCAGTAGTGGATATTGCTTATAGCCATGACGAGGCGGTTTGATGATTGTGCGGGTGTTCACTGTAATAAGGCGATACTTTTATTTTTAAACGTATAATTATATGCTTGGAATTAAAGTTTGTTTTTCTTTGACATTTCCCGTAGATATATATAGAATAATTTAAAAAATGCTAGCAAATGAAAGAATTGTCATTACAATAGTGAATACTTTTATATATGTTATAATTGGAAAATATTTGTTTTTTACTTAGATCTCTGCCAAAATTTCTTAGGTTAAAATATATCAAAGTTATTATATAATAAGGGTACAGGTAAAATTATATGTTTTAAGATTCACTATAAATAGCAATATCAATATATGTTACATGAGAGTTTTTATATTACTTGCTGTAACTGTACAATTGTAGCTAAATTCATAAAACCCATCCAACAAGCAAGTGGCTATCATCGCTAAGTACTTAGTGTATTTTTACGCGCAAGGTGCGCTTGCACATACATACATACATACATAAATACATACATACATACATACATACATACATACATACATACATACATACATACATACATACATACATACATACATATATTTCATGTATGTTGCCATGTGCATATGAGCCATGCGTTCTCTGCAACTATAGTTGTCAAGTATAAAAATATAATTGTCACTTAAATATAACGTCTTAAGCCTTATGTCAAAGATTATTTTGCAGCGAATATCTATTTATATTAACTTTATATATTAGTTCTCAATTGTACGACTTCGAACGAAAAGCTGACTCCTCAGTTGGTGTCACTTTACTTTACAGCTATGTGAGAAAGCAGGCCATGTTCTCTGTAGGTAGTCTTCAAACTTTATTTATACATAAATTTGTGTTACAGATAATTTGTTTGTATTGCAATCAGTGAGTTTTTTATAGTTTTTTTTAAATATATAACGTTTGTATTATTGTCTCATTGATTGTGATTATCATATAAGTTAGGATTTTTTTAATTAAATAGGAGCAAGCGCACTAATAAGAAAAATGTCACCCTTGATATAGTCCTGACTCTATGTGGCTTTCAAAAGCGTATATGTATATCAGTGTTCATGATTCAAACATACAGTGTGCATTGGAAAATGTCAAGTTTGCTGCATTATTAGAATGACCGAATTCTGTGCAGTCTGTATGTTAGCCAAAAGCTTGTATTTAAAAAAAGTAGAAAAAAGAAATAAAATAAATTCATAATTTTAATTTCTAGCTACCTTCTAAATATTTCCACCTTTTAAAAGATTATGTTCGTGAGTAGTAATTGAACCATCTTACCTAATACTTATTTACTGTAATTATAACATTTGTATACACTTTGTTAATAAGAATTTTATTCAACACATATTTATGTGTTGAAAAGAATATTTTTAAACTTGGCCTATTTTCTATTAAAATCTACTCGGTAAAACTCGTCATGACGATCTCATAAAAGAATAAATTCATTAACAGCAGCACTAGCGTTCAGATGCCATCAACATTCATTGAGCTTGATTATCTTATGTCCACGATGGAGCCTTACGCCCAGAATATTATGAAACATAATTGCACAGACTGTGTCGCCTTGTTTATAAATTAACTAGCTGTGTCATTCGACTTTGTCGAATCGGATTGCCAAAAATAAATTGTATTTACTATTTGAAATTGAACTAATTATAAATCTATAAAAAAATTTTTTGAATTTATTATCCACCTTCATAACTTTCAACCAAATATACAGGTAAAATTATAACGATGTAAAATAAAACAAGATCAGTACATTATTAAAAAAATCATGACAAAACTAATCGTTAATTACCCCCTTTTCTCTTTTATGGAAATTATAGTATTAAGCTAAAGATATCAAGGAATGTTAAATTAGAGACCAGTTTTACGAGCTTGACTTAACTAGAGAGTTCATCTGAGACCATAACTTCTGGATGGCGGGTAACGATAAAATTTTAAATATTTTTCATGACAGAAAACTGAAAGCTACGTATAATGAATACGGTGAATATTTGATATTTATAAAATAATAGAAATAATTAAATTTGTTTCGTACTTAATTAATTTGATTACTTTATAAATAAATGTATTCAGCATGTCATAAATATATTAATAAAGTATTAAATATAAAAAATAAACTTCTTCATCATATTTATAAATATTGCTAACATTTAAAAAAGATTAAAAGGAAAAATATCAAATGCATATGAAATGCGAACGACAAACGATGTCTAAGTAATTGCGGGATGGGGTAAAACCTACATGCTGCTTCTTCATACATAAGTATATATTTATTTACTATATCAGAGATATATTATACGTATCAAGTGATATAAAAATAAAATCATTATTTAATACTTTCTATATATACATCATAATACGAATAATCAGTAAAATCGACTAAAACTGTATGAAATTAGCTTCTTATATATACAAGCCAAGGTTGGTCGTGGCGCAGTGAAATAACGTTTGAATGGTTGAAACACGATAGGTTGTAGGTTCAATTCCCTTTCGAAAGAGTGATGATATTTAAATATTTTTTATTTCTTCGCTTTGGTAATTGCGGCGTTGAGCTCAGTCGCTCAACGCGCAATGTCTCTAAAGCGGAGTACGGAGTGTCTTGACACTAGTTACTTCCTGTCTACGCTGCTATGTGGGATAAAAGCGTGAAGCTAGAGTAAAACAAGCCACTGTACTTATATACGTATAAGGTCATATGAATCTCGCATGTAATACACTAGCTAATAATTAGTTATATAAATAAATATACAATAATAAAACTATATTCAATGTAGATATAGTTTTATATCCAAACCATTACGTCTATATAAAACGTTATTTACAAAAAGATTTTTACAAAATAATGCGAAACTAATGCACAGGTTTTCAACCGCTTTTTATGTAAGTATTCACGGTCCGGGCCTTATCACAGAGCCACAGTCGCAAACAATTATAACCTTCAAATGCATTACATAAATATACCATTTCGTAGAATCAGTACTAAATACAAGTAGTCCTTTGATGATTACGGTAAAGCGAGTTCTACTCAGAGTGTTTTAGTCATAAAAATTAAATTATAGAGTTCACTTATTCGAAGTTCTCGTATCCCCTACATCCGATGGGAAAGGTAGACACGAGTTAGTGATAAATTTCTCCGCAATTTAAAATGTTACTTAGTTCCATTAACTAAAGGTGATTTATAAATCTTGCATAAATTTATTAAATCATTTTTTTATATTTTTAGATCCAGGGATTGTCGTAGTGCAAAATATTATTTCTTAACCTATATAATGTAATAATAATATTATATATATTTTTAGGTCTAAATAGGTTGTGATCTAAAAAATTATTTTGTATTTTTTCCTTAAAATATATACATTTCATAAACATCAGAGGTTCTGCTAGAAACGCTGTTCGCTTCTAATTATATATTAAAAAAATGTCCCTTATGACAAGGAACATAAAGTTTACATTTAGCTTCACGTAGGCACGTGCGTGCTAGTCTGTACAAAGAAACGCGCTGCGCTACGTAGAGACAACTAGTAATTATGGTCAGATAGATGACGTAAACGTTCGTCATTTAAACATTTTCCCTAGAAACCTACTTATAAATAAATATTATATGCAATAAGTCATACTAATATACATAAATTGTAAAATATACGAACATATTTGTAGCCAAATTTCATGTTTACTGAAATATTTTAAACTAGATTTACATCGAAAATTATTAGTTCGTTGGGAGCTATTTTTGATCTTTCAAATATATAGCAATGTAAAAATACAAGGACGTCCTCGTGGCTCAGTTGTACATGTAACACACGATGGTCAGCCAGTACATTCAATTTTTAGTCAGATTAAACATAGATGTATGAGGTTACGCCACCATCAATGGCGTAACCTCATACATCTACGTTTAATATTTATTAGTAGATAGTTATTTTTGCTTTTATTGTAACTGAAACAATTAACAGTGTGATAAACGAATGCAAATATTACATTGCCGTTAATTTTTGAGTAGCAGAAATGACTTATAAAGGTGGGCAAAATATATGTGAAGTTCTTCAAATCATCAATCTAAATCTATAATGTTTTTTTATTGATAACTTTAAAAATGGCAAAGTATTATCATTATCTTAATTCGTGAAAGAAAGTCCTGAGTTTACGTTTAGGGATGGATGTGGGAGTATGAAATTTAGCATAGATAATATTTATACGAAGAAGATGTACAGCGTAAAGACCTTTTAAAAATAATGCATTAGGGCATTCAGAAAATTAATATTACATGTATACACCATGTGTTTGACATACATTTTTATAATGATATATGTACATACACGTTGCTAAGACAACGCGCATTTTACGCGTCAACTGGTTTTTCAGTAAATATTTACTGACTTAATTACCATTATCGTGACATGTGAGTAATATGTCAAATAGAGTATGACTCTAAATTCAAAATTTTAAAGTTCGTTCAATTGATAAATTAATTATTTTTATAACTATTTCTTCGTTATTTTTATAATAATCTATTTTTGACTGTACTTTTTTTATTTACTTGAATGAATGAATGAGCTGGTTGGTGTGTCTTGTAGATCATAAGTTTAAATATCATTTCAAGAGAAATTATTTGTGTTTATTGCATGGACTATTACTCCAGTCTGGCAAAAAAATAATGTGCGGTGTTAAGTCCCGCAAGTTGGCACTTATCGCTTACTTTCTAAAGTAAGCGTTATTTATGCTAGTATTAAGTAATTATTAATAATAAAAAATATCACATTAAAGTTATGTTTAAGTCTTTAAAATATAAATTTCTTTACAGTTTCCAGTATAAGTTATTCTACATTCACAATATGGTTTTTCTCGAAATTCTACAAAGAAATAAATATATCTGCTACCAATACTGAGAACAGCTTAACAAGGTTTTTGATATTTAATTTCCTTACCACCTTCATGCGTAGTGTTCTATACGAGCAGCTTTCATGTGCTCGAAAACTTCAATAGACACGTGGATGTCATATTAATTTTTAAATTGTTGCATATTTTTAATTTCTGCTTGTTTACATATTCCACTATGACATAATTGTGAGCATCTCGGTAAGTTTAATGTAGTGCCTGCTTTGTAAATAATAACGTAGGAAATGAAGCATAAAAGTTAATCTCATAACAGGATACCATAGAGACCAGTATTCTTGGCGACGCGTATAATACTCATTGCCTTAGCAACGGTACAAAATATTTGTACACTTTATACAAAAGTTAAGTTTAAAAATAAAGAAATGCGTATAATAATGATTCAATTTAATTAAATTGAATTGTTATCCCATTATTATAAGAAATAGTAGATTTCTACACTTGTCATTCGTTTGCTTAATTTTTGTAAAGACAAGTCCAAAATTTTGTCATCATGTATTTATATAATAATGAAAATTATGAATGAAATTACTTAGACCATTTTTTTTAAGTAACAATTATCATAGATTTTATATACCTATATATTTAGTAAAAAAAATTAAAATATTAACAATATTTGTCTGTTTGTCTGGAACTGGTACTAGCACAGTTTATGTAAAAAGAAGTAACCTAGGCTACTCTTATTTTAGAATTATAATATACAGACAAATTCAGATGACGAAGTCGATAGCATAACTGGTATATAATATAGGCTCTGATTTTATTAAACTTATATATATATATTTAAATGGTGAATAGTAGAAAAATAATTAACGAAGTGATTTATCACCACTTTTTAGAACAATATTTATTACATATTGCTTATATGCATATAATGGCCCAAACTGCAAAATGTATAATTATTTTATATAATATTTTATTAATAATTAATTAAAGTAAAAATAAATAAAAATAAGTTAAATAGCAAGATAAAATACCACTAAACATCGCCAGTGGCTCTTTGAGAACCGTCTATCTAGAAGCAAACAAAAGTGCAAACTGCGAACCGTTCTAAATTAAATTCAATTTACGCCATACTTTTGTTTGACAAGAACTTTTAGTATATGACAATGTTTATTAATAGAATATTTATCGTATTTTTTTGTAATTAATTTATTTACTTTCTTATGTTTTTAGTGTATCTAATACAAATAATATGAGTCCATATTGTTACAGATGTACGTAGTTAGGTCCAATTGGCTATTCTAAGTATGAATATTTTTTATTATAGCACCTGCCATTCAAAAACTAATCCCAGTTTAATATTTTAAAGTGTTATTCACACAGGATATTTTTTTTAAAAAGTATTTAAAATTTACACGATGCAAGACTTGAACCCATGCCTCTCGGAAACCGACAAACGCTCTACTGATATACGTTCAGTACACCAATTAGTTTTACGCCTACTAAAATATGAGTTCTTGAAATTAATAAACTAATTTTGTTAAAATATAATATATTTTAAACAATAAAACAACTTTCTATATGGATGATGTCAATTATAACAACTCGATGAATAAAATGCGGTATACATTAAAATATCGAATGCTATTTAACTATTAGGTCCCCGATGTAAATTAGCATTAATCATTCATCATTTTTGATCAAATGTTATATACATTTTAATTTTAATTTTTTTATTAAAAATAGTTCATTCTGTTCTTTTTTGATAAACTAACTATAATACGACAAAGACATACATACTTACATAAGTATCTAAATGCAAAAAATGATGGTCTGGTCCGAAAATTTTGCTATAAATATATGACTACATTTAAAGATTTGGTAAAAAATTCTTAGAGATACTTCATATTAACATTTAGTTTCTCATCACTCGGTCCTCAGTGAGATTTTTATTTACGCGTTATACAAAACATATAAATTCTTATTTCTAATTAATTTAGTCCATACTGACGCAGTGAGAGAGTCTGTATACCATCTCGTAGTGTTTGATACTCGAGAATTGAGTGGAGAACGGAGGGTCTTGATAAGGTTTAATATTTGTTGTGCATATGTAAAGCAAACATTGCAAAATAACGTAACCTAACCACCAAATTTTAGGTTAGTTTTCTTTTCCACAGAGTGAGTAGGGAAAACCTATAGATAGTCACTTCGTATTCCGCGTTTCCGTCTGGTGTATAAACAATGCCTGTTGATGTTTTTTAACTATAAACTTAATATGCTGTTAACCCTCGTGGCCTTTGCAGCACCACCGGGTTTTTCCTGTTAGTTTATAAAATTTGTATGTCATATATATATATATATATATATATATATATATATATATATATATATATATATATATATATATATATATATATATAGAAAAAATCATTTTGCTGTTATATTCATTTAGAAGCACAATAAATTTCAAGTCAATTTGCAACAAGTCACTCCGTTTTATCTTTTTTGCCAGAGTACGCGACATTATGCGTTTAGTGGATTTCACCGCTGCGATATGTATTATTTAATTATTTTGTATTCAACA
This sequence comes from Dryadula phaetusa, assembly GCA_032432895.1. NCBI lineage: Eukaryota > Metazoa > Arthropoda > Insecta > Lepidoptera > Nymphalidae > Dryadula > Dryadula phaetusa. The sequence goes on from JAOYRS010000059.1 coordinate 299,001, forward strand.
GTTTATGGTTATTCACTTAAACATTAATTGTCTGTAAATTTATGTTATATAAAAATATCAATTTGTGATATCAATATTTGAACGCAAATATATATTAGTGGAAATCAAACCTACAACAGAAACAGTGTACAATCATACACAATACACGTAACCAATTAATGACAGTGAAATATATAAATTGACAGTACATTTACACAACATATACTGTCATAGCAGTGACGTAATTTTAGCTATATATAAACTTCTAAAGAAAGTAAAGTAGGTAAGAAAAATAATCATTTAAAATAGAGTAAATAATACCATAAGTAGGAAAATGACTGTACTAATTGAATTTAAATTGTCATTTGCAAATTTAAATTTAAAAAAATAAGGAAAAAAATCTCAACATTTATTCTCATTTAATAACTGATAATCAAAATATTAAAATTATTTTAAATTACTTAATAATAAAGTAACTTTTATTATTAACAAAATTATCAAGTACAGTAATTGTAATCGATTTATAATGTACATCGTGTAACCAATGCTTTTTTTAAATTATTTTCTGAGTTCATAGAGATAATTTATTTCTATATGCTAAGCTATAATAATTGGGTACCCGGCAGTAAACAGTGGATATTAGTTCGTAATCTGCTGGGAAGAATATATAGAATATTTTCAACAATTTTAGGTGATAAGTTACGTCACTCAACAAGCAGAAAAAAAAAATAGTAACATATCTCTCCTTTCTTCTTTGTTTTATTAAGTAAAATTTATTGTTCAATACCTATTTAATGAAACTAATAGGCCGGTCGATGCGTAAAATATGCGTTGCCTCAGCATCGTGTATGTCACTTAATAAAAAACTGTATATTGTGTTCAATGTACAGTGTGTGTAATATTATTTTATAACTTATAAGTATTGATTATTATAGATGATATTGGCTCTCTATAGGTATGTACCAACTGAAGTTTATTTATGCTTAATATTCTATTCTTTCATTTGCATAATTTCGGCAAAAAGGGAGTCCCAATAGTTTTCTCTCACGTATTAATATAATGATGAAATAATTATAATAGGTAGAGTGTATCTTTCATAACAAAGATAAGCTCAGCTCTCCGCTTTCATTGATATCTTCCCCACCATCATGTTACTGGTTCGAAGTCTAAATATTACTCTACTAATAACATAAGTATCATCATCATAGTATTAGACAAACATGACATATTTTGTTAATAACTATCTATATGAGTATAAAAAATACTTATAAATAAGTATAAATATATCTATATTTTTTTATTATATATACTTAAAAAAATCATACAATTTTCTCTGAGATCTTAAGAAACAAATGAAACATCTATTGGTTCCACTTTCCTTAAGACATGGAGTCTTTTATAGTAAAATATTCACATTAAGAACGTGATAAACAATTCCTCTAATTGATATCAAGCAGTGTCGCGTACTGTTGTTTATATTTGTTGCGTTAGAACTTCCACTATTTCGATATTTTTTGCATTACATTAAAATAATAAAATATATTTAAAATAATATGTTCGTTTCATGCCAAAGCGGGATTCCCAGTCCAGATTGAACTTATTATTTGAGCGATATATATATGTTCCCTGTTGATACTGAGTCATTGCATACGTCATCGTGCTACACACATGCAAGTTAAGCTTATGCTCGTTGCAGTCTAGCGAAAATTAAATAGTTACGTAAAAGTTGATTTTTCAATATTATAATTTAGTTTAAACAATAAATAATATGAAACAAAATAATAAGTTCAATTTTTTTTTTCTTTTGAATTATAAGAATGCCTTAATATTTATATACAGTACGCACTCAAAAGAAATTATCACTGGATATACTGGGTGCTAGTACTAGAGCTTATTATTTCTGATAATTTCTTATACGTCCACGATTACGTATATAAAAATAATGAAAAATTGTGTCATAAAATTATTATTTTATTAGAAATATTACAACTAAACGATTTTCAGTTAATAAGCTATAATAAATTATAAAATTAATTTCCTTAAATTTAGTGTTTTACTTGAATACAATAATAACGCTAAGGAAATCTAGAAAAATAACTGTAGATGCTTGAAATGCAAGCTCATTTTGTTTTTAGGCTTTGTTTTCAACAACAGAAGATAAAATGCTTAAAAAGCTATAGCTGATAAAGCACCAGTACTGAGGCAGAGTTGAAGAAAAAAAATTTCAACAACTTCGACGAGATGAGTAATAATAAAATATTTTTTCGAATACATTCGCGGATAGCTTATTATTTCCAACGATCACTGGAAAATTGAAACAAAGAAACAATACACTCCTTTGTTCAAAAATGCAGGTTAATATAAATACGATTTATAAGCTTTCGACTATTTTCTGAAATGGAAAATTTCTGTATAGAAACAGATTATGTGATATAATGACTTGAGCACACCTTGACTTGTCCATTCTTTGCAGGTGATCAGAGAGGACGCTGTGTACTCATCTCATTCTCATTACCGTAGAATTGACTACAATGGAAGTGCTAGCCTTAGATTTGGTGCGCTCGTTAACCAACTTTTATAGATTTACTAAGGGATACTCCAAACATAAAAATAATACGTGTATATCATTTTTAAAAACGTTATATTTTTGTTATATTTTTGTTTTAATTAACATTTTTATTTTAAAAATATTTGATTATATGTCATTTCTAAAGTATTCTATTCCGAGCTCATTATGATTTCGCGACTTATGCCGACGTACGAGCGCACAGTGACAACTGCTATATTCCAATATGCAATTTTGGCCCTTACTGGGTTGCCATACGGCTTATTGTCATATAAACGCATATCGCGTTTGTATGAGATGGTCTTACACTCGACGTTGGTTGGTATCGCTGTCGCAGCGCCGATGTTTTCCTCGCTCGTTTTTATCTCTATTACTGCTCTTTGACTTTGTCTGACGTATAAAATACAATATTTATATCTGATGAACCTTATTTTGTAGAGCATACAGTTGAGTTTCGTTTGCATTCCAATTTCCTTGAAATTCGGACTCATTAGACGAGTTTGGCATTTTGAATTTAGTAAGCAGGAGCAGTGACATGTGAATAAATCGAAGACCCATGGTGATCTAATTTTTAATTTTTCATATTTTAAGCTTTTGTGTAAGAATTTAATTATTATTTTAATTAACTTGTTTACATTATATTAAAAAATCTTAAAGGTGCTCTATATTTACTCTGGCTCTACCTTGTATAATATTTATTTACCTTTTAATTTAGTTAGACGCATATGTTTAGTTTCATATTGTAATGAATCTAATTCTTGAAATGAAGCTAAATATATAAAGAAACTATATTCCTAAACCGAAATTAACATAATTGCAACTCCTTTATTTATATGAAAATAAAAGTCATATTTGGGAATTCGGAATCCGAAAATAATGTTATAGGTCGTTCAAGGCTGGCGTAGGTTTTATTTAGGTATTCGAAATGCGGGCGTCGCGACGGCAGCGGGTGCGACCGTGCGTCCGCGCGAGGCCCGCTGGCTGACGCAACGCGACCTCTTTGTCCGGCCCCGACGCCCGCTCTCCGCTAATTGCGAATGTCAAATGTTATCGCCCGCAACCCTCCGCTCTCCGCTTTCCACTTTCCGCTCCCCGCGCCCGCTCTCCGCCGCCTCGTCCGCACTCCGTTGCGCCGCTCTTCATAATAATAAAACCTGATATTTAAAACGGAACGTCCTTCTAACGCCGTGTAGTTGCGCCGACGCCAATCTACGATAATAATAAGCCGGGCTCCGTGCGGGCTCAGCGCTAAAGCGCTTCATACTTTTGTTGGGTTGGACGAGTATGAGCGTGCAGCGCTGCAGCGCGGCGGGGGGCGGCTCCGTAGCGCTCACATAAGTACGGCCAGTTCTATGCGCGCCTGTATAGCTATTAAATGTATATAGAATATATAGTAGTAATCGCTCGACGCAGCGGTATTATGTCGGAAATATACCGGCCGCGCCGCGCCTCGAGCCGGTACACTGTTTTACTATTTAGTTTGTATGGGAAGTTTATTTTAGATTTTTTAAAGTAATAGAATGAGCTAATGAAATGGTTTCACGGGTAAAATATAAAGTGTGGGGTTAGCTGTCCTTGAAAGTATATTGGGTGGTTATTGAGCTCCAACTTTAAAGAGAAATTATAATTTATTATATATTGCTGAAGCATTTTAAACACGTTTATTTAACATATTTACGACTGGTGTCATGATTAAAAATATAAAATATCAATTAAATACAACATTTCTCATAAAAATGTTACGTTCTCAAGTCTTGTCCCTTTTGAGCTTACGTTTAAAAACTACTAATCTATACATTAATAATAATATTGTAAATTTAGGAAACATTATTTATATAGATAATGATTATTAATGTTATTTTAAAAATTTATATAAAAAAGTTAGGTATTCCTTGACAGATCATATTAAATGAATTTATTTACTTAAAACTGAGTAAATGATCAAAAATTTGCCACAAAATTAATTCGTTCTTCTGCAAATTACATCAAATAAAATCGTTGAAAACTAAACTTAAATAGAGTTTATACATTTCTTTTCCGAAAGAATAAGAAAATAATACAAATTACATTAACTGTTATAGCAGTTGAATCAATTTTTACAATATCAGTAAGCTTAACTTTGATTGATACATATCTAGTATTATTATTACTTTATACAATATTTTATATATACTATATTTTTTATTATAAATATATTTAAATAATATTAATTAATTCTCTAAAACAATAATTTTCCTGTACATAAATGTCAACTCTTCGTTTTCCGCTTGCCATCTATTTCATGATGTTGCATTCCTTTGAGCCTCCACTCAAAAAAATGTAAACAATTTTAAATTATACTATTTTATACATATTAAATGCATATATTTTGGTACTCAAAAATACTTTTTTGAAATCCTTTAAAGAATTCGTTTTCAAAAAATACTTACAGACTTTCATAAAATAATTTTATACAGGGATTTATTTCATAAAATACTTTTAGACAGGGATTTTAAAAATGTGCTTACAGATATAAAATATACACGATTAATCCGTTTAAAGTAGTATCATTTAAAATATGTAACATATGTTCCAAGATCTTATTAATTGTAAGCAATGTTGTAGTTAAATATTAATTAAATTAATAAGTAATATAATATTTTCAAATAAAAAAATATTAAGAAAATTCAAAGTTTTAAATACAATTAATATAACAACCATTTACGACTAACAACACGCTAATTACATATAAATAAACCGCACAATCCTGAGGATGCTCAAAATGCGCCTAACAAAAATATTCAGTAAGAAATAATGTAGGAAAAATACAGCGGCCTGTGGCGCGGCGCGTCCCTCTGTCAGCTATAGCGTGGCCTTATAGATGGTTGTTTGCGCTCACAGAGTGCGGTGAACAGCGCTCACCGGGCGCGCGCGCGTGTGCGTGTTCACGTGCACGCGCGCACACACACAGGCGCACGGAGAGGCGCGCGCGTGTGCGGGTGCGTTCCGAAACCGCTCTCTATTCTATCTATGCGAAGGCGTCGTATCGCCACGTATAGCGGGCACGCTCGGGGCGAGGAATTTAGAGGCGGGGGTCGTATCGTTAATTGTTATGAAGTTGATTTCGGTCCTGAAATTCCGAAATAGGTATTTTGAAATAACGCCTCTTTTTCGAACGACCTCGGCCGCCGTGCCGAATGTTCTCGTCTCGCCGTGCCGATTCGGTGTTAATTGTTATTAATCTATTTGAGCGGAGTAGGTGGCCGGCCGCTCCGGCTGCGAGATGTGAGACGCGCCCGCTTTGTTTACGCGCCGCCTCTGGAAAACTTTAGGTCCGTTTTCGTCTGTCGCTCTATTTGGAGCGCCGCCGTTATCAGGGCGGTGATAACGATGTAAATGGCACCGTGCGCGCTCTGCGCAGGGACCGATGTCGCGACGACGATGCGGTCTCTAAACAAGTCCACGGCTACAGCCGCGAGGAGCCTTGGCTCGTGGTAGTGGTGATTTCATTTACGGCTGGCCGTGGTGGTTGTCTAGATTATCTGTTATTAACTAGCGCACTATTCATTAATAGTCAACTCTATTAAAGAAGAGATTAATAGGAATTACTGATACCATACATACATTCCATAACTTTATGTTTTTATAAGTATACAGTATCACTACACTCATATTCTGGTTTATTACTACATATTTATAAATGATATTAGGTAATTTAGACTTTAAAAGTGTTGGAGATTTCTTAGAAATAACTTTTAATATAGAGACATTTAAGGATTATCACAAAATAGACCTTACGATGCAAGAATTAAAATTTAATTTCAATCGAATTCCTATCAGCCGCAACAAGAGAACGAGAAACTACAAAAATATGTTTTAGAGACACGGAATAACTATGTAAGAGAGTTACAAATTATAGTCAATAATATTTTTTTCATTATAATTCATTTTATAATTCATTTTAATGATTTTCATATATTTGTCTTTTTAAATTCTTTACTTATTTTTGCAAGTTCTCACCGCGTTTTTACTTCACACAACAATGTATAAAATATGAATGTGAAGTCAAAATTTGGAACAATTGAATTTCTGTTATATAAAATACATATGAAACTAAAATTTGCTAATATATGTATAACAGTCCTTAGCGCTGACTTATGTAATTTGTTTTAAACAAATACAAAATTTTTGCCTTAACAAATAATAGTTTTATTTTCTCGTATTTGTACTACAATTTCTAGAAATCTATTTTTCAACTAATTCCATTGATACACTAGTACCCCTACCTAATTATTTATATTTATGACATTTAATTTTAAATAAAATTAATCTAATAAAAATGTTTTAAGCAACAGCGAGCGTAAACTCCTTGCCTCGTCTCCTGAAGGTCGGTTAATACCTAGAAATACAGCATTATGCTGCCAGCAATATAACAATCGGTTTTTCTGTTTCGCGTCCATTGCGCGCAGTGCTCGAGCTCCGCCGAGTCATTGACATGCGACACGCGACTCCGAACTAAAAACTGAACGCGAAGCAATCCAATACATTATGGCTCTTATACGAACGCTACAATAACTATAATTGTATACACTGTGTTATCTTTAAAACAAAGATTGTTTTAAAAATGGTATCGGAAAGACTAGGAGAAATATTTTTCAATAGAAATATCTTGTATAGTTATTAATTATGAGTTCATAGATTAAATCTTAAAATTAAACTCATGTAGTATCTAATTTATCAGGATTTTATTTCATTACAATAGCAAATAATTAGCAGTAAGTAGAAAACTTTGTCTATTGTTACTGATTAACGTTGTATCGATGCCATTTCCAAGACGCATTCTGAGGCAACAGATGGTAAATCCGTCACTCGGGGATGTTCCTCGAACACATGGCGTAGTGCCCTTAACTTTTAACTTCAGCTACGATTATGACGGCTCATTGTTCCTTTCCTTCTACATTGTCAGTTCAGAACTCAATCTGAAATGTATGCTACATTGTGTGACGCACTCCAAACAGTAACGGTAATCGCACAACGCTACAGGTTTATTCGTGTTTATTATATAATTTTCTTTCAAAAATAAAAACGAATATAACAATGAATATTAAAATCATTTTTTATACATTATGATAATAAATACAAGTATTTTGTTTATCTTCTGAACGCACTATCTATATAGAGACAGAATCTATTTAAAAGTAATAATAAATTCACTAGGTATTACCCTAAAATGTGATACAATCTCTTGCTAGCTATCTGGCTATACCACAGCATTATATAATTAGCTCATGTAAGTATACTGGTACAGTCCAGTCCAGTAAACTGCACAAATGTAGAGTACTCATTACACATATATACTAGTACAGTAATTGCTAAGTTATAGACAAATAAGCTTACAAATAAACAACGAGTAAAACAACAGATTCGTAGAACTCACATATACTACTAGTTCTAAAAAATAATAGAAGACTTTTAATATGGCTGCCTTATTTCGTTACGTTCAAAAACGAAAGGCTAGCGCGCCATTTTAAAGACATGTCGGACTGGGCGCCACGGGTAAGTCGGCTGCGTCATGGATGGCTGCTTGTGAAATTTTCCCGTTGCTGCCGGCTCGAGCTCGGGCAACGACTAGCTCGACTTGGCTCGATCTCGAGCTCACGTTGGGAGGAGCGAGCCAAGTCGAGCCGTAATACCGAAAGAATACCCTACGAAGGCGAGCGCCTGCCAGTCGCGTGGCGCCACAGACTAGTTAATTTGGAATATTTCATATTTATAAACATATTAAATAGAAATATATATTCTTACAATTTTTATTATTATATAACATTTAGATGTATATTCAGGCACTCTATCTAGAAACCTAGGTGCAATTTGCTATTTACTCTATTTTACGATAATGGAACTATGATTATGATACAGATATATACATATACGAGTACAGATTTATTTTCATTTTTATTCGTAGATTGTAGTTGCAAAGGTGATGTGTCAAATAAACTATGTTATATATGATAGCAGTAAATATATTGATAGTAGTAAATTGCGTCTAATACGTATATAGTAGGTATAAACGCATATTCAGTAGCATGTTCGTAACTATGACCAGCGTAAGAGGATTTTTTTCAATCAACCAGCTAAAAAGGCATAAAATTAAAAGCAGCAGAAAATAAAAAAAAACTATATTTATACATATGCATAAGGAAAAATAAAGTTTCCCAGTAGTGTACAAAAATAAATAAAAGTAGTAAACCGAAGGTCCTTGAGTGTAATGTCGTATGGCGTATGGAAGAAATCAAAAACACGACTGTAGATAGTCTGTGGCGGCGAGTGGAGCGGGCCGCTAGGTGGCAGCACATAGGTCGCTATTCACAGTGTATATTATTTACCGAGCGTATATATGTACGTCGTTATATAAGCGAACAGAAAGCTACGCTCGGCGGGGGCGTGCGGGCGGCGCGGGCGGCGCGGGGGCGCGGGTGGCGCCGCACACACGCGCGCTCTCGCACACAGCCGCCGCGCGCCGCGTCCGTACGTATTGAACGAGCGAGCGCGCCGACCGACCGACTCGCTCGACGTATTCTTATTATTATGAAAGGAGAAACGCTTTTTGTAGGGCAAGAACTAAATTTGTAGTACCATTACCGCTGCTGATAATAAAGATTGTAAACGCATTTCTGCTCGCTGAAGTTTGCGGCGTCACTCATAGATGTCGCGTTTCCTTTGGTTTTTCAAAAACCTCCAACGTTTTCAAATGTGCCTCGTGGGTACTTTGTTACTTGCACTTTTTAAAATAACCGAGATTTCGTTTAAATGTAGATTGTCGCTGCAGCGTTGAAAAGAGTTGCCATTTGATGTGACTCTACTAAAGATTTCTCTAGTTATATAAATGTTATTTACGTGCGGCAAATGTTTGTTTCTTTGTTGGGATACTACTTGTAGCTTAATATTATTAGATTTATAATTTCAACAGTCTCGTGAAATTAACTGCGACACAGAAAAGTCCCAGCCCGTACCCCGAAAAGAAACAATACTTTAAAACGGAATTCGAACATAATTAGCTGAGCTCTAACTTTTGTATCTTAAAAGGAAAGTGAGCGCTTGACAGACTACTTTATTGAAAGCAAAACTTGGGAAAGTATTTTCACGAAAAGAATAGTTTGACGCCATATAACGCGAGGTGGCGCCGTGTTGTGCAATGTCTGTCAGCACTAAGACCTAGGATTCCCGCCAAACCGTCGCTATCGTTCGACACTCCAAACACCCTAACGTTTCCACAAGTTTCAACTTGCACTTTCTAATAAAACACTAAACTAAAACTATTTACAGTACAGTCAAAGTTTAACTCAAATGATAATAATAATAATACTTACAAAACTTAAATGAAAATCATATATGTAACAGGCTTTGGGACAGCCGAGTTGTACTCATTACCAGAGTGCGGTTTTTGAACGTGTGCTATATCTGCTGATTCACTCTAACAAAACCAATTTTAAATAGAAAAATTAAATTGTATTTTATGAAAGATTTTTTATTATTTTATTTGTGTTATCACGTTGTAAGTGAAACTAATTCTGTCACTGATTATTATAATACATTTTTTATTGCCAGAGATCAACAACTCCCGCCAAAATTTCGCCGACGTTCGGGAACGGTAACTTCCTAGTAAGTAGGGCGATCGCGGCGTGCTCATTACTGTAGTGCGGTTTCTGAACGTGCGCCATGTTTGTTTTACTTATACTAGTTCGAAATTTGAAATTCCTCTATCGAATTATAAATTTTATATTAGCAGATTATAAAATGTTTTCTCTTTAATCATATTTATGATCAGTATTGTGGTATATCGATAACATGGATAGAAATACTACTCGTAAAATACTTAACATAATTATGTTACGAGAAGTGTTTTTATTTACGATGGTTGTAGGTTCGATCCCCACTTGGGGATTTTTTTTGTGTATATTAGTATTCATTTTACTATTAAGACCTTGGTAGCGCAGTCTGAAAGCATCTTATAGTGAGCGTGGTTGAGTGTGAATTCAATCTCGCCTCGGGGAAATGATTATATTTAAATTATTTTAAAATAGATAGCATAGTTTTCGGCCAACCAACATAAACATTTAATTAAGTGTTTTAAGTCTATACATGGTGTCTCTTTATCAAACTATAACAGATGAATATGATTGTTTATATTGATAATATTCGTGTTTTTCTAATCTGATAATACAAAGTTTGGTGTTTATTTCCTCCAGCAAGCTAAAAAGTGTAAGTGGAAAGTAAAACGCTGATAACTCGTATGTAATCTACTAAATCTTTTAATATTCTTTATTTAAAACCTATTATTTTTTGAGACTTACAATATTAAGACTTAAATGGTTCAAATATCACAGTCAATAAAGAGTGTATTCGAATTGATTTTATGTCTTTACGAGTGTAAGGAAAAAGTTTAAAGTAAAATTTTCTCTTACCCTTGACTTTTAATCGAAAACAGAGAATAAGATGTTTTTTCTCTTATAAAAATGGTATAGCTTTTTAAATACGTTAAAAATTACATCTATAAACGTCTTTGCACTCTCCGGTTGTTCTGAAAGTCTATATATATATATATATTCATATTTTTAGCTTCACGCTTTATCCCAAAGCGCCAAACGCTTCGGTCCCTGCATACCTCTTTCGCCTCGCCCACCGTCATTATCCTCTCCATGCATGCCCTTCGGGGGGTCCTCATACTTTTACGTGACCTTCTTCCAGTATCTTCGATACTGTGTTTTCAAAGGTCAGCCGAGGTCTCCCCTGACCTCTCGTACCACTCACTTTGGTTTCATAAATCATTCTTACCATTCTTTTATCGCTCATTCTTTCAACGTGTCCAAACCACCTGAGCACGTTCTTCTTCATTCTTACTGTGACATTCACGCTTACACCTACCATTCTGCATATCTCCTCGCTGCATATACGGTCAGCTAAAATGACTCCGCATATCCGACGAAGAGATCTCATCTCTACTGCATTCATCTTTCTTTCCTTCTTCTTTTGACAAACCCACGTTTCGCTGCCGTATAACAACGTCGGTATCAGTACTGCATTGTGAACGGCAACACGTGCAGGTATGTTGATGTTTTGCCGTCGCATCAATGCAGCAAGAGCACCGTTAACCCTGTTAGCGGCAGCAATACGCCTTTCCATATCCATTTCGTATCTTCCATCTCTACTAAACATACTTCCCAGATGTATAGCCTCATTTATTAGAACAAGTGAATGAGGTGATAATGAGGTCTATATATTCAAAAGGAAAATAATTCATTTGACCTTTTTTATTTTTTATTTGCTATTAACACAGGTATAGGTGTTAGGTTATAGGTCATGGCCTATAGTATACACTACCTACTTTATATATATATATATATATATATATATATATATATATATATATATAATACTTTGGTTAATACAAATATTTCTTAAGGATTTTTATTGTTTCCATTGGCGTAGGTCCTATACGATGTAAGTAATGACAACATTAACTACATTAACTTTGAATTAGAGTTAGAAATAAATTTGAATTTATAATAGCTTAGATTTGTTTTTTATAAATGTTCAAGCATTTTAGTAGAGACAGAGTAAGCCTAGAGTCAACACACTACGTTCTCCACCTTCCGCTCAACCTCGAGACTTTGTTTGATAAGCCAACTTTCAATGGTGCACTTTAGGTACCTCGAACAGGGAAATTAAAATAATTTGAATAAGATCATAACCTGAACCACCCTGAATAAGGATCGAACCCACAGCCAACTGCATTTATATTTACACCATCCCACGGGGCCATTACGGCCTTGTAATTTTATTTTTTTGACTTTTACTATAATGTTATCCTAATATTTTACTATTTTTATATTTTTATTATAATAATAATTTATTTTTCAAGATTATTCAAACTGTAGAGAGAACTCAGTGTGCATTCTCGTGTTACTCGGAAAAGATAGTTTCTTTGTCATAAAGGAAAATTATTTGAACTTTGTTTAATTAAATGAATAAAAATTTAAGATATTCCAAATCATCAATCATTCAAATTAAGAAATTTAGAACAATTCAAATTGAAGCCATAATCATGTAAAATTTAGAATAATTAAAGTTTAAATGGAAAAAGAGTGCACGAAAAAAACACGATGCTACCTTTGCTTTAGAGACCTGACACTGTCTCTAAAGCAAAGGTAACAATCAGGAAAATACTTAAAACGAATTTTCATTTAATTTTTACGACAACAACGATCAAACTATTTATATTTTTATATATTATATGTATAATACATTATTTCTAATAGTGTTTATATACAGACTAGTGACTAAAGTAAGTAGATAGCTAATAATTCGAGACTTGCCATGTAAATTAATGTCTATACTACATATAAACCGTAACAAAACAACATCTTATATACATACAGTGTAATCTTACCTTCTTAGAATTTCATTTTCAGTTCGCTGAATTATTCCTCCCTGTTTTTTCTTTGCGATAGACATATTTTTAAGCTCCTTCCTGATAGGGTAGACATAAAGTTAGTAATAAACTCTTCCGTTCAGTCTACACTACTAACGGAACATTTTGTGTTATTTCCAAGGGTCAAAGTTGTACTTCAAAACCCTCATTGGATTTGAACTTGCGAGCTTGTTTTGTAATTGAGGCATCAGTAAATATCAACCATATAGTTCGTGTCCATAATGTGAACCAACATTAAAAAAATGTTACCAATTAAATCATTAGTGATTGCTACTGTATTTCCTGCATGTTTTCTTAATTTATCTACGGCATCACTTGCTTAAATAAATAAAATGGTACCTATAACAATATTTCACATTTAATAATATCAAAAAAACAAGCTTAAATAATATTAAAAAGATATTATAAAAATATAAAACCTCTTCAGTTGTATTTGAAACCATAATCATTGTTTGCAGATACGACATCTGTACCATGAACTGTTCGTAGGTATTATTTACTAAGCAGAAATTTTATAAGCTTCATATATAGTAAGTAAAGGATAAATAAAAAATAACAGTGATATTAACAGCAAAAGGCTAAAAGTCAAAGAGGTTTATAGTTAGCTTTGTACTTTTTTTTGGATTTTATGTTAGAAGGCTTATTTGTATTTGAGTAAAATATATAGGCATAAATATTTTTTTATTAAGCTCTTCAGATGAGCTTCCTAGAATAAAGTAAATCAGTAAAATGTCACACAGGCACCAATAAAAGTCTTGCTATATCATCAGGGAGGCAATTGTAAGAGTTTAACTCAGTATTAAGACATATTATAATGGAAAGCATATTATGCCATTCCAACAATGTTTCGCAGAGCAGCCTTCTGCCTTCTGGTCCAGTCCACGATTTAAATGTGCGTATTACACGCACATTTGAATAAAGTATATTTTAATATAATTTTTTTATATTATGTAGGAAACCTAATTTTATGTAGGGTACCTAATTTTATGTAGGGTACCTAATTTAAGGTAGCGATTAATAATCGTGTCGTCATGAAATAATCGTGAAATAGTGAGTGCTTCATTAACAAGATCGAAGAGAAATATAAAGACTAACAAACGATCGTCAGTGTTTTTTAAAAGAAGGCTCGTCAAAGAAAATCACATAAATGCCTTATTACTTATACAATTTTATAAACACATCCTGATTGGACTTCCATGGTTGAAACACATGAAAAATATAATATAAAATTCCTAAGGTGGTAAACGGCAAAAGGTGGTATTTTTCATTAAGACCGGACAAAGCATTGAACGTGTAATGCTGGTGAAACTTATAGTTATGTAGAAATCAAATAAACCTAAAGATTATAATTTAGAAGTGAAGAAGTTAAACTTGTCCAACTTTACGTACAAATCGTACGTAAAGTAATAGTAAAAAACTAGCAAAAGATTTTAGCATGCCTAGAATTATCATCAGTTCATTTCTAGCAAGTATTTCAAAAATGGCATTAGTAGGTTTATTACTGTTAAAATTTGTTTAAGTTGAGGGAAAAACTCAGATAATTAATGAATGCTTAGGAGATATTTCTTTTTTATTTATTTCAGAATTTTAAAGTATTGCTTCTTAACAGGGTGGGGAAATTTAAATATAATCAATCCTTTAAAGTACTCATGACCCTCACATCTGGTGTCACTAGAGTTCCTTTGCGACTGATGCACTCGCTAATACACAGATAATTGAACTTCTATTTCATTAATTTTGTAAGAATAGGTGTATTCATATCATTATCAATTGACAATTTAAAAAGTCATATTTCTTTCATATTTTCCTCCTTCAGCAAAGGGAAATTATTCCTTCGATTTAACCGTACATCAGTCCTCTGGTCTATTCAGAATACATTGTCGTTTTTTATGTAATAAACAATATATCGCGTAAATTTGAAATGTGTGTCTACCAAAATATGAGCCCAGTACAGTGAAGGCGCCAACGGCATCACATTCAAACATACTAAAAACCTCAATGACACGTTGAATACTGATATCTAACACTTATAATTGTAATATTTTACTTTCCCAAAATTTATAATTTAGTAGTCCGCAATTTTTTTGAAAAATATGGCCCAAAAGTAATTATTTACTTTATAGAATAAATAGATTATTAATAAAAAACTACTCTATTCACTATAACTATTCACTCTGAATTCGTATACGACTTGGTGGCTTAATACAGTTGAAGGTCTACACGTATTTCACGTGAAAAAAGTTTTTGCTCGATATATATGTGTAATAACTTAACAAGACTAAGCAATTTTTAAATGGCTTTATACTTAAATTTGCATATAATCAAATAGATTATGAATACATATAGTTTGAACTTTGAACGCTTCCCGCTTACCGTAATTACTTAATTATTTTTTTGTCTAATTAAATTCACGTCATAATTTAGAACAAACTAAATTGACTAATTACAATACCAGAAGTCAATGATTTCATTTTTTAAAGTGAAAAAATTTGTATTAATCATACATATTTTAGCCACTTTCTGGACAAAGAACTGTTTTGCTGACTACAGCCTTATATCGATCATTATGGTACAATAATTAACATAATGCCCACAAATAACTGATTTGAACCTTATATACCTATTCTAAGTGCCTACATATAATAATTAAATTAAATACCTGAATCACCTATTATTTTTTCGCCATTGTTTGTCTGTAGCGAACTCCATATACCTAACTAGATGGCGCTTTTAGCTGACGACGCTATTTCTATATACCTCGTATTGATTATAGTAAAAGCTTCAAATTTTGTTAAATATATTAGAGTGGAATACATAGTATTGTTGTTTTTTAAATGTATACATATGGGACATGTTTGAGATATTAAAATGAAAAATCAGTTTCACTATATTCATGTAATATTTTTCTTAATATTTTCAAGCAACTTTTTTACAGGAATTTTTAATATTGTGCTATTCAAAAGCTTCTGGTGACAGTTTAGAGACATTTTATGGAAATTATACCTTGGTTCGGCGGAATCAAGCTCCACGATTTGTCTTATCAGCTTAAGCTGCCGAAGAGAATTCGAACCGACCATCTCTGCGTTCAATCAACTGACTCATTATAAGGTCGCGTATGCCATACGACTTTTGCTCTTTTTTCAATTATTTCAAAACATCCTTCTGAAATGAATTTGTTTTTTGTACATAGGTAAGACTGTTAAATATTCGTAACCATTGCAGCTTGAACTGTTTATTTTTCACTGTTTTCTAATAAACTTAAAATTTTCCTCTTCTTTTATATAAACTTCGAGTTACCATTTTTAGTTTGTTGTCAGTGTCATAAATAATATATTCGAATTCTTGTTTATTCGAATATCAAAATATTATATTCGAATAAACAAGAAATCAATTAGTATAGGTGTAATTATTAATTTATTAAAAGTCAAAGGAAAACTTTGAACCCCTTTTTCCGAGACTTATCGGTACGATAACATTTATTTGATTTAAAGACATACATATTTTATTTGAAGCCGATCGTGACAGAGTGAGACAGAGTCTGACTGTAAACGCGATCGGTTGTGGGTTCGATTCTCACTCGAGGGAATGATTATATTTAAATTATTTTCTTTTCCTCGCTCTGATAAAGTAAAACGTGGCGTTAACTTCCGCCACTCAACGCGCAATGTCTCTAATTCGATGGAAAGCGGAATATGAAGTGTTTTGACTCTAGATACTTCCATTCTACCCATGCAGGACAAAAACGTGAGTCTAAAAAAGAAATTACAAACAATACCACGTATTTGGCATACACTTTTGTAATATAGAGCACACGAGTTGCCATAGCGACGTGTATCAAACGCTATATATATATATATATATATATATATATATAACCATTTTTTGAACTGTCCCTTGGGCATAGAAAACGAAAGGTCATTAAAGGTTTGACATTTTGGCTACAAATATAAAATTATACAATTATAAAAAGATAAAATAAACACAACACATATTCAAATATAGCTATTTTTACGGGTCCCAATCTGTGTTTGTACACAAATATAGCGAAAATTTTATATAAACGAACTGATGAATATTTATTTGTTGTCAGCTTTAGTAGTTTGACGCATTAATAAATTAAATAAATATTACTATGGTCGTTTACAATCTTGCTCAATATTTTTATACACGCACATATACCGCTTACTAAGTAACTGCTGTGACTATAGTTTCAGAGTACAGTCTGCTTAACTTATCCCTGGCCAGTAGTATGGACCAGTTTCCTCTCAAGCAGCCACGTCAGTGCTTGCTAATACTTCGCAGGGCTAGAGCACCCTCATCCCTCCCCCTCCCGGTGTCACTGTAAAGACCACTAAGGTCAACAGCATGTAACTCAAAGACAGAAAAAAAAATATGGACCAGATAAATTTTTAAAAATCAACTATACCTTAATTTTAATACACCTACAAGTGCTGCTTTAAAGACATATGATATGAGTTAAGTAGTTATGATAAGCCTGAGAGGTTTCCTTTTTGTTATAATTTCTTAGACAGGCGTTTAAATAAAATAAGCATTTTCAAAGTGCCTTTTTTAGAGAGCTACAAACAAGCTGAATTACGAAGTAAGTATTGAACTCGCTTCTTCCTGCAAAAAACCTGAATTAATTTATATACATATATATATAGAAAAGTGAATTTATATACGTTAGTATAATCATTTTTTTAAATTTATTTGTGCAGTAAATGAAGATATGGTTTGGAAAAACGAAAAAATACTGTAACGAAAAAATGTGTTATACAAAACATAGTAAAAAATGAATCATGCTAGTGATTAATATAAAATAAAAAATATTTTGTGCAACTGACAAGAGCAATTACATATATTATAGATCACTGTGTTGGCCTAAATATTAATAAGTAGAATTGGTAAATTTATTAAAATTAACTATATAGTATACAATCAAAGCTCATTTATATATAGCTTGAGTAATTATTGGAAATCCGAAGTTTCCCGGAAGCGAGCCGGCACTCGGATGCGGCCGGAGCCTGCCAGTGGGCGGAGCTAAAGCTGGCAAAGGTCAGAAATATGCTGAATTGTTATATATTTATTTATTAATATGTGATATTAATAATTTATTGTACATTTTTTCAATAAACAATTATTTTCTGAGTAGTTTAATATGTTTAAATATATTTTCGTCATAATCGATATTCTGATCAGAAGTGTTTGAATGACTGTGTTCAGTTTTTCCTTGAATTTCAGTTAAGATTATTTAATTTTACAATATAAACACATATAATTATTATCAAATTATGATGAAAATAGCATTGATGCTCATAACATACTATGAATCTGTCATCGATAAACAATTTTATTGTTTTTAAACTAGGCAGCAAAACTGAAGTGTTCGATGCTTATAAACTAGCACGAAGTGTTAATTTTCCCAACCCTGTCCCCGCTTCGGCAAAGAAATGAGTTTAATCCGTAAGCTTTCGTTAAATAAATTGACTCGCGTGCCTAGATGAGCGCAACCTTTTGTTTTTTACTGAAAAATTGAGATTGGTTTTCTTTTGCATGGTGACGCAGATATAATTTTATAATAATTTATGGTGATATTAAAAAACTATTCATTTTATTTGTAATGTATGTACACTGGTAATATATGTACATATATATAATACAAAGCGTGGTTTTGAACACACAATGTCATAGAATTTAAGCGGAATAGTAAGTAGTAGTAAGACTTGCTTCCAGGAAACAAACTAAATCACCACATGTACAAAGCCTTACTCGAGTACACAGCAGTTATAAAGGAGATCATTAAGATCAATCTTGCAATTTGCGAAAAAATTAAGAAAATCTTCGAGCTTAAAAACGAGGGTCTTTTGCGAGTGTTACATATACGATAACAACAAGCTGGATACAGTGGTAAAAATTGCTTCGTATATAAATAAACAAATCAAACCACTAGCGCACCAAAGTATACACCATCCTATGATAACCCAATCCTCTTTATAGCCCGATACATGGGAGTCATGAGAAAAAAAATTTTCAGCACGGCGTACACCATCCAAAGTTCGAAAGACCCAACTAACATCTGGGGGCAATGGCAGATACTGAAATTTCAATGGATTAATGGCGTTCCCGGCTGTGAACATTCCGCTTGGGTTACCACCCAATAATTATTGGCTCTGATAGTAATCTGATAACAACTACAAATCCTGAGGCGGTGGAGGACCTCAGAAGTAGGATCACTTTTAGTTGCATTAAGGACGCTAGGATGAGAGTTCGCATGACTGCTTCAATTTTGGTGAATGGTAATTCAGACAGGCCCACTCAATTTATCGTGGACGAGGCGTTAACCGAACCACTTCGGAGCAATCGTTATGGCGGCCATAATATCAAACGCCAAAACAATTGCCAATCAACAATCTCTTTATATTGTACTATAACGACTTGGACTACATCTCTCGAAGAAATATGGATGTGGTCCGCAGGCTAACTGGACACCGCGCTGCCAACCCAAGCACATGAGCTACTAGTGGTCAACAACGAGCGAGAAGACCAAAATCACCGGATTAGACCTTTTGGAGGGACTCCTCTATTATATTTCCTTGTAGTGTTTCGGGTGCTCTTCACCCGTCATCGTTGTAAAAATCACTACAATTATAAAACATGAAGAAAAAACCTCAAAATAAAGAAAATAAAAATGAAACAGTCAATAGATTATTTCCGACTACGTGCAAGTAATGTGTTATTAATTTAATATTTTTGAATGCAATGCAAATCAATATTGTTCAATGTTATTAATAATATTGATTTTCTTCACTGGATCTTTAAACGAAAATTAATAAATTCAAATTTGATTCTGAGCTGTCAGTACAATTATCCTGAAAGAAGTCTAATTGTTTTACCTTCACGTATTAACGTATAGTCTACAGGACAGTAATAGCCAACTTTTGTTGTAACGATTTTTTTTTAACAAATTAAAACAACTTCACAGTAAAGATTTAATTCTTATTTGTGGTATCCAAAAACTTAACATATTTCTGCAAGCTTAAAGACATAAACGTGGCTGCTGTGGCGCAGTTTCAGAACGTGCTTAGATTAGCGTGCTGGTACTCTGATTGTGAATACGAATCACATGATAAACTTTTATACAAAAACGAATAGCAGCCCGTTACTTGGATTGCTTGAACTGGCAAACCTAAAATTCCATATTTTCCCCTTACTGTAATTTTTTTGTGAAATCATCTCTCACTGCTTCACTCAAGGAACCTCCATTCTAAATTTCACTTTCCTGTACCCAACAGTTTTTCTTTGGTAAGCACATATCAGGAGGTTCATCATTCACTCTGTACCAGAAGATTTTAAATGAGAATATAAATTTTTATATGCCAAAATATTACCTCCATATGGTAGTTAGCACTGTAAATACATAATTATGGAGGAATCCAAAATATAGAATAAGTATCTATACTAATATAGTATTGTATAACTGTATTTACTTAAAGCATTAAAAGATAAAAATAATTGAACTTTCCAAACAAACATCTTGACGATGAAAAGAGCTAAAGTAACTTATTTTCTTTTTCACACTTTTGTGCTAATGTTCCCAAAATCCTGTAATGAAAACTTGAGATTCACATTACGCAGCGTATAGTTCTTACAAATGTCATAGTACATAGAAAGACACTTATTGCTTATTCTAATTTTTAAGTACAAATGTTATAATATTATTATGAAATTTATATATTAAATCATTTTGATATTGCTTTTAAAATATAGAATTCGAATTAAGAATAACTGTATTATTTTGCAATAGTCTTCTTATAAAAGACTATGTTGAAAGTGATGAGGTTTAGTTGAGTAGCAGGCGTGTGTGTGGAATTTCATACAAAATCTCAAACTCTAAGTATTAAGTAAAATGTCTTATAAATGTGAATATGTTTTCTTATTTAACACGCTTTTAAGTGATTAAAGATTTACTAATCACATGGAGGCGGAGTTAGCTTATCTGCGAACTTTCAGCTTTCTTTAATTTAGCGAACTTACTCCGATACGTATGAGTATTTCATAGTGATACTCTTAACATACTTTTTATACACTGAATAATGGAATAATTTAGTAATTACAGCTTTTATACTAATATGTATATGTATATTTAAAAAAAAAACTATTTAGTAGTAGTCTATAGAACTTATGTTTTTCCGTTTATTATATTTTACTACGTGTTATGATAGTTCATAAGGTGTTTAACAAAAATAATTAATCTAAAATCATTAAAAATGTTATTTTTTTATATTCTATTAATTATAAGAGACAATTCATAATTTTCAGTCTGTATGTACTCAATGATTCGGTAGAACAATAATCAAGCGATGAGCCCAGAGTGGCTCCACCACTTTATAATGCGTCATCATTTATTCAGTGTTGTTTGTGTTTAGTAGAGCGACTAAATTGATGTGTCCTCACTGCCATTCACTTATTTTGTCTATTAAACATAATTTTTGATTTAATGTCACTGACAAAATAGGATTTTTTTCAGCTTTATCTAGTCTTTGTGAACGTATTCTTCGGCATCATTCCAAGGATCGATGCGTTAAGCTCTATAATCTTCCTGCTTTATTTGCCTCTTTTACTTTCGTTTATATCTGCATATAACCCGAATATTTTGCTATTATCCATATGAAATTTCTTAACATTTTTCCAGTATCATCAATTGTCTTTACAAGGGTCAATCGAGGCGTTTTCTCGCCAGAGTTATTCTTTTACCTCTCATTTTAGGATTTTTGACCATTCTTTTATGATTTATATCTTGCTCGAACCACTTGTTATATTTACTAAATATGACATTTACTTAATAAAGTATATTAAAATATTTACTTTAAGGCAATGAAACACAGTTTGATTATAACACAATGAAAGTGCATCAGTTTTCGTTTGGAGGGATAGATTTACGTTATAGTCATTTACCCGCTCTGGCAAGTCCACCATATTTCCAATTTAATTTGAGAGCGGAAAGTTGTGATTATTGCTTCTACGTTTTCTCTCTGCCTCTACCTGCAATGGAAAAAAAGGGTTAAAACCCTAACACAAAGTATATTTTAGAACATGACTTGAATTTGTTTAAGTAAAACTATTGTCTCTCAAAAGATAAAACACATAAGTACAACACATGGAGTAGTTCGTGCAGGGGAATGATTAATTTTAAATGATTACCCTTTCATCAGTACTTGCGGTGTGAGAAACTGCAGTGTCAAACTCTGTCATTTAACATAAAACGTTTCTAATTTCGACGGAATATGGAATGTACATATACGTACCTTAGATACCTTTATTCAATTCCTGCGGGTGATATATAAAGTTCATATAGAACGGCTGCCCTAAGCTGACTACAACAGACATCCCACTTTGAGGAAATTTTATATTTAAAAAAAATATTTCTCTGCTTTGGTAAAACAAAGTACGGCGTTGAAATCACCACTTAGCACGCTATGTCTCGATTTTAAACGGAAAGCAGACTCTGACTACCCACCTATGCGGGATAAAGCGAATTGTACCTAATCAACTACTTTCAATAAAACAATTTGACAAACCAGATTATATTAAAAAAATATTAATGAGAAACTGATACAGAAGGATCTGATTGATACATATAATATTTATACGTTTGTCAAGAGTCGCAGAAACTAAACAATGAAGCTTTAGAAATTAACAGACGGTACAATTTTATTATTTCGTACAACGTACTTGACGTTACGCTGCTAAGGCCGTCGTGAAGCAATGGGATAGCGTCTCAATGTAAACGTTTCATATCTAAATTGTTATAATTTCCTCGCTCTGGTAAGACAAGCGCGGTGTTGAATTCCGCCACTCAACTGGCAATGTCTCGAATTCAGTGGAAAGTAGAATACGGAATGTCTTGACACTAGGTACTTTCAGTCTAGTCTGCTAAACGGGATAAAAGTCTAAAGCTATGCCGGTAACGTAATAACTTTTCTAATTTTTTTAATATATTTATATTTGTAATTATTGTGTTTATTAAAACATAAATGCTATATATTTTATTTCTTAATAGCAAATATAATAACAAATTATGGTACGTGTTTTATAAAGATATTCAATGAGCCATTATAAGCTTATCTCTATCATAATATTCTTAAAACTTAACACTTGCTTTGAATACTCATATCTTATATTATATTTAAACGAATTGATATTGAACGTAAAGTAATATTTTCAGCGCAATACAGATTAGAGAAGGCCGACAATCACGGCCAGCTTTAGCAATCAGCAAGGTCAACGCATTTGACTGGTAGTCATGATCGCAGGTACTTGCTTATATTTATGAATGACTGTTCTAATAGTAATATGAGCTATCAAGTTAAATAAACAAACTTATTAATTTCATTAAATTTATGTTTCAGTCGTACTCACAATAGTCAATAAGCATCAAGTTAAATTATTTAAATATATATTTCTTTAGTTATTTATTTAATATGTTTTATTTTAAAGTAAAAATTATAACTATTCTTAAAATCATCTTATTCGCAGAACACTTTTGTGTAATAGCTTATATTGAATAGTGGCTGTAATATTCACAACACATGTACTAAAAAGGCTGAGAAGTTCAATTATTTACTATTGCTAACTATTTTAAAGGTATACATGTATTGTTGAAAAGCTGTTTGTTATTAGATAAATCTCATACATGAAATCAATCCGAATTTGTAATTCGTCGAGGTGGGATTGCTTTTAATTAAAGCAAATTTATAAAATAATCGAGAGACTGATTATATGTACATTATTCTCATGTATCCTTGGTAAGACAAAGCACGACAACGAGTTCCACAACTCAGTAGCCAATGTCTAGATTTTGGGCGAAACTACTCTGCTATGAGGGATAAAATGTAAAGCTGTAAATTTATCGTGGAAGGGAAGGAGGAAAGTAGTGCTAACTTATTAGTGCCAGAATAACCTTTATTTCTCATTTTTTAAGAACAAAAAAAAGAACTGGATACCTACGAAATAAATCAACAGTTATATGCTTGTTTTTATGAACTACACGTTTGATTAATTGAAGTTATAAGAACATATTGCAGTTATAAGAACGGAAAGAGAACGCTACCGCACCACATATGTGTAGAATTAATCAATTAAATAGCTATCATTGTATTTTAAAATTTAATTATTATTGTATTGTAGCTGAGAATACGTTGTCCACCTGTCTGGTGGACAACGTATGACATTATATGCGATTAGTTGTGGGTTTGATTCCTAATCGGGGAAATGACTATATTTAAAATTTATTTTCATTTCTTCACTCGTATAGGACAAAACGCCGCGTTGAGTTCGGCACTCAGCAAGAAACAATTTCAAGCGGAAAGCAGTGAGCGGAGTGGCTTGACACTAATTCGTCTATGACTACCCTACTATGCAGGCAGGATAAATGCTATAAAGGTTTTCTTTTGAAAGTGCAACTGTTGACCTTCTTGCCGGTTTCTTTTTAACCGGACTGCCATCTGAGTAGTTTGTAGCTTTATGTTTATCAGATAAAAAATGAATATTACCAATATGTGAACTGTAGGTATTGGCGACTATAACCCGAATCAATAATATTACCAATATGTAATATAAGATACTTTATTTTCATATACCTATGGAAAATATAAAACCAATATATAAATTAAATTAGATAACTATATTCCCAAAGTATCATTTAGATACTATCCATTTCCATAACGATAATGACAGCGTAGCACGTTGGCGAGCGCTATGTAGTGTTAAAAAGCAGACGCCACCAACCGCGGACGCTAAAATTTAAAATATTTTAGCATTTCCAATTTTAATTGTGATTGTAAATTATTTTAGTATTGAAACTGGACAGAGGTTATTTTATCACATATTATAGTATATGGTTAGCATTCAGTTGATTGTATATTTCATAATTTTGCCTAGTGTTATATTAAAGGATATACCTTTAATATTAAACTAGGCAGAATTCTACGTATAAACGTCTATTATATATTACACCATTATATATCAAAATTACACCTACTCCTACCTAGTTGTCTTGTTTTCAAATGTATATTATAGTGTGTATAAAAATTAAATCAGTACTGTTTTGTTAATTTTTAACATCTTCTTTTATAAATGATTCTCGTAGACATATTGCAATATTAATATTTTTATAAGGTAAAGATTTATCTTCCGTAAATTTGTTTGTGTGAACTTTATGAACTCTATTATACTACTTTTATAGTTTCAATAGTAAAACGTAAAATCCTGTTTTTCACCATCCCCGAAATATTATAAAATCCATTCTTAGTGCTCCCATACAATCTTCAAGGAATCAACATGCCAAATTTTATCTTCTTACACTCAGTAGTTTCTGCTGAGTGTAAAGTGTTTCTGTTATACCTTAGTCACTTGACGAATAACAGTAGACGTACGGATATAGCTTTGCCTATGGCTTATATATAGACTCGCAGAATTCAGGCAGAAACAACGTAATGATCAGACTCTGTATTTCAAATCTTAGAAATTTAGCGCCATGAACACTATCCTAACCTGATGACTGAATCAAATTCACTCAGGGTAAACACAGATAATAAACATTCATCTGTAATTTACCCGACTCGCCGAAAACTTTAAATATTTGATAAGATCTTTGATTTTCGCGATTTTTACACAGTTTAAATGAAACTATTTAAACGGATTAATCGAGTATATTTTGAAATACATTACATTGAAATTTGTATTTCAAAATACCTGACGTTTCAAAGAAGTCCGTGATCTGAGGTAGACTGAAATGTAGGTAGACTTTAAATATTATATTATATATGTAGGTACTGTTGATTATCTACGTAAAATATTGCCAGTAGTCGTGTTATATTTCCTAAGAATTACTTGAAGTAAGAAAAAAATATGGACAGCAAAAAGTATGATATTTTCTCAATACAATACAAAACATTTTTATTTCACTCTTTCAAATACTTTATCTGTGGGTTTTTTGCGATATCTCGTGTACTATTGATAATGTTGTGATTAGACGGTAATTAAAGTGTGTCATTCGTATAAATTTAGATTTTTTACTTATCATTATAAAAATATTTCTATATGTTTTTCGTTTTGATTACGTAGATATTCTCCCAGTTTTCATGATTAACGCTGAAATTGGTTTTGTCGCAGCGTGTTTTAAATCTACCTCGGTATACGCTTTGCAATTATGAAATACTATTAGATGTTGATATTTATAAATGTCATATATTTTTTGAAAATATATATCCCATATCTGGCCAGATCGGGACTTTACATTCTGATAAGTAGTTATTACATTCTGACACTCAATACAAACTGAATTCAGCGTTACGATAAGAACGCCAGTCGTGGCGCAGTAGATCGGTTGAAGATTCGATTCCCAGTGGGAGAATGATTATATTTAAAGATTATTTTCACTACCCAAATCTTGTAAGACAAATTACGGCGTTGAGTTCCACAACTCGACACACAATGTCTCGAATTCAGTGGAAAGCGAAGTGCTGAGTGTCTTAACACTAGGTACTTTCTGCCTACCCTGCTATGCGGTAAAAAAGCATGAAGCCAAATAAATATATAAAAATAAAATAAAAGAAGAGCAGTTTGTCCTAAAAAATACAGCTGAACTATTCAGTCTAAACTAGAAAACGCCATTAATTTGTATATTTTTTATTAATTTATAAAAATCGTAAAGGTAATATCTAAATATTTGAGATATATATGTCAATGAAAATTATTGATCAGATTTTACTCTGAAATAAAATAAAAAAATACGTTTGATACATATAGAGTGTGACGTTAACCGTTCCGTTACGCTCACGTGGGCTGAACTATTCCCGAAATATAAAAGGTTATATTATATATACAATTGTAGTAGAACTAACTGAAATATTTTTTCATTCCTTGCCGAAGTAGACTTGTGTATATGTTGAATTAAAAAAAAATATATGATAAAGAAACATTAATAAAAACATGATAAAATATTGTAGACAATTTAATTTTTTCTTGAGGCCCGTTGTGGCGCAGTGGCCAGCGTGTGACTGTGAACGGAGTCGGTTGTGGGTTCAACTCCCACTAGGGGCAGTGATTATATTTAAATTATTTTCACTTCCTCGCTCTGATAAGACAAAGTACGGCGTTGAGTTCCACCACACACGCAATGTCTCGAATTCGCAACGTCTCGAATTCGCCAGAATGCGAAGTACGGGGTGTCTTGACACTAAGTACTTTTTGTCTACCCTGCTATGCGTAATAAAAAAGTCTTCTTTCCATGATTTTTAGCGTATAGTTACGAGTATTATCACTCATTATAGAACAAAAAAATGGAGGAACTGTATCTAGCTCATAATAATGCAAGAAAATGAACCTTATAATTATAAATATATAATATAACAATAAACACACTTTGTCAGCATCATTGAATGTCTTTATATTATCTTACTAAATAATTTATCTTATAGTCATAATTAAGTAGCATTAAAAATTCTCTAATACTGGTTAATTCACAAAGAAAATTTTGTCACGTAATATTCAAAAAGAGATGAAGAAGATTACTATGGCTCAGTATCTATATTAATTGACAATTCCCCAGGAACGTTAGGTCTACTTAGGTTTTTATTAAAGTCTGTGATATACAAAGTCGAAAGTCAGTAAGCTTTGACTAACATTAATAGTTATGTAGTGGAAAAATAATTAAATAACACACCAAAAGTAAAAATTACTTTGTTATACATCATGCCTACCTCTATTTTTGCCTAGTAGAGAATAATAGCCGATATATTGAGGTTGAGACAGCGTCCAACTGTAAGCGCGATCGGTTGTGGGTTTGATTCCCATTCGGAGGAGTGATTATAATTAAAATTATTTCCACTTTCTCGCTCTGGTAAGATGAAAGCGAAGTACAGAGTGTCTTGACACTACGTACTGTCTGACTGCCCTGCTAAGCAAGATAAAAAAAGTGTGAAGCTAAAAAAAATAAAAAGTAATAGCCTATTGCCGAGCGTTACAATTTTTATTCCTTAATTAAATACTTAATTAATTACTTAAGAATCATCAATATTTAAAAAAATGCACAAGGGGAGATAGAACTGTTGTTTTTTTTATATTTATTATATTAGTTATTTACGTACCTACTTTAATTGTATTAATATTTTGTGTAAAAAATAACGCAGTGAGATTTGAAACTGAATCGGTTCATCACAAAAGACAAAATGCAGGAGGTGCGTGTTCATATACTGTATATCAAAAATTATATACCTAAATCAGTTATTATTTTTTTATTCTTCCTTAGTATCCTTTTAATAATTATACACAATACTGTTCAAAGCCCGACACTCAAAGACCAATGACGTTGTCTCTGACAATACTCAGGAGTGAGACCAAAATAGATACGAAGTTCTTTGTAGCAGCCCCTAAATAGAGTGCGTAATAGAAAGGGGAGGCCGGAGAAACCCCCGAGCATGCGCAGCGCTAGCACTAAATATCGGTTTTATTAGAACGTTTTTGTTGCTTTTTTGTATTAGTCTTTTCTTGTTCTTATTTTCATGTTAAGTTTTTGCTTTAGTGCAATATAAGAGGAAAACACCTCAATACCTCTACCTCTTTCATACTTGTATCAATCAAAGTTTTAATACAGCTCGTCAGAGAATCACGGTTGAATTCTATGTATAACTTTTATGAGTTTTAAATTGACTTGGGCTTGAACGTTGTTCTATAGGTTTTCTATTTGTTCATTAATAAACGGAAACAAGGAAATTGTCAATACATATTTTTATAATGTGAAATTTCAATTTTTAAACATTATTTTATTATCTGTATCATGTACATGACTCTCCTATTTTTCCTTCATGGAAATTTATAGAAGTTTATCTCAATTAAGCTAAGATAAAAAAGAAATATAAATATATAAATTATATTTTAATATTCAGCGTTTAATTAGTAATTTTATTTTACTGTGCCGGATACAATTTTGCTCCTTGAATAGTGAACCAAGAAAATCCCTAAAAAATAATATTTTTAGATACAGTATAACGTCGTTAAAATATATGCGCATTTTCGAACAGCAACCGTCGTCATCCCTGACTCTTGTACTAAAACTGTATTCTACGATGGAAACCATTTATGGTGCAACGTTTTGGCCATCTCCGTTATATTTCAGTGTTATTATTTTAATTTAGAGCCAAGTTTATTCCGGAGGACGCTGGGAATGTGGAGGGTGCGCCTGTCACCCGTCGCCCGTCGCCCGTCGCCGGACAGATGTGCTTGCACGTGGCGAGCACTGTGCACAATGGAACGCACTCTCGATAAAGATGGCGGCCAGTGGGGAACTTTCCCGCTCTTTTTATAGTTTTGTGTTTGATTTTATATAGTCTGTGTGCGTTTTGTAGCTGTTTAAATGAATCATGTATTTGTTTTTTTTTTAACATATAATAAAAATATTTTGACTGTGGTGAGGTAAATATATTATGATTAATAATTATGTTACTGCTTCATAACCATGGCGTCCGTGGCTTTGAGAAGTTACTGACTGTATACCATGGTTTTGGGCTATAATCTCTCTCTGAAATTAAACATATATTTCTCTATCTGTTTTCTTAATTTAAATATGATCAGTTTCGACTGATTATTTGTTATCAATCAATGTTTAGACATTCAACGAATATCTCTGACAATCTCTGAAAATGCGTTAATTAACACGTGGAAATATAAAGAGGTGGTTATACGCTATTTTTGCACAATGGAGTAGGTAGAAATCGAAGTACGGAGTGTTTTGTTACTTAACACTAGTTACTTCCTTTTTACCCTGCTATGCGGGGTAAAAAGCGTCAAGAAAGAATCTACTACTTACTATCCACTGTATAGACACACTGTCTTTAGTTTTCTATCACAAGTAGAACACTGGAAGCTGTTCTACCTTGTGCCGAGTGGCAGAGCTAACCGTTGCGTCTTGTCTTACCAAAGAAGTAGATAATTTAAATAAAATCTTTACTACGTTTGGGGAACTTATATATATATATATATATATATATATATATATGTATATATATATATATATATATATATATAAATATATATATATATATCTCTTGTCAACAACATATGACTAAAACTTAAAACTTAATTTAATAGAGTAGAATATATATTTCCAAATTATTTTAATTAATAATTAATTATAGTAACTAAAGATAGGATTCATTAAAAATAAAAATACATAAGTAAGTATATTGTTATATTCGAGGATATTCGTGTATATTTTTTACTATTTCGGGACAGCCAGACTGCTTGCTCTAGATTCTGATCCTGACCGCCATCGCGGTCGCTGTAGCTCAACCTAAATATATAAAGTAGAAAATCCATTTGTTTTACTTTTTATGAATAAATTATGTACTGAAATGGATTTGACGTAGTACGCTGTACATTCGAGAATCTACATATGTTTAACTTAAGTAACTATATCTTTTTTAAGCATATACTTTATATTAATATTTATTTATCCAATCTCATAAGACAAATCCCAGTGTTAGGTTACGCCATTAAACATAAAATCACAAAGTTTTTTGCCATTTTATATCGTGAGACTTCATAGAACATGCTAATTCATATAAAAAAGTTCGAGTTGCGTAAGTTATTAGTTGATGCAAAAATTAGAAATGCCACAAAAATGTCAGAAAAATTTGTGGCAACTGAAAAGGATTTATATTTGATTTTTTCTATAACTTTTCCAACTAACATAATTATCTTGTCTTTATAGTACCGAGGCATATTGCAACTGCTGCTGGGACGCCTATGCAATACTTTTATTAAGGTTATTCCACTCTGAGCGGAACTCATGCTAGGAGGAACTTGATCGAATGCCAATTACATACTAATCTACAAATGCGCTGATCAGATCATATAAGCACTTCTGTAAAAAAATACGAAAAAGAAAAAACAAGCAGAAAGAAAAGAGAGAATTATGCTATTTCCTCAATACATACAATGACAATATTATAAGTCATAATAAGTAGCACTTCAGTAAGCCACAGTATTTACTTACCACCACCAAGCTAAAGCTGTTTTTGAATATATTCTATTTGCAATTTCTCCTTATTCCGCTTTATGTGATCAAGTGTGACTACACAAAAGTATAAACACAGCTTTATTGTATGATTGAATGTCTTAAAAAAATCATTAACTTCGATACTATCATTTATTTGTTAAAGCCCGCATGAATCCAGTCAGGCTAAAGAAAAGTAAGCTTGGTTCTGCGTCCTTTCAGTTATAAAGGTCAAAGTTTATAAGAAAATGCTTACATAATTTAACCTGCTCTATACCCTGGGTTTTTCAACTGTTAACAATTGTTTGACTATTAGACAATTGTTTTGGGTTATTTTTATTAAAGTTATATTGGTCAAAATAGTTAGTTTAATTGTGATGGTATGCTTAAACACAGTATTCCATCCATTATATTGCTCCTTTAAATCATGTAGTGCTTAGCTAAAAGTCTCAATTTATTAATAAATGAGTAAAAACTTAACCCTTTAAAACTCAACGATTTAATGTTTGAAGCCGTGAACATTAACTTAATGTTCAATATCATTTTAATTTTAGCTTTATAAAGACACTTAGTGAAAATATACTAGTTTTACGAGCACCTTAAAAATTAAACCAATTATTTTTATTGATTTTCAACACTTCCTGGTCACAGACAGATATTGCGTGTTGGGTGTCGAATCTCAAGGCTACATATTGCTTACCCAGTCTGGATTTGAAACCCATTTTTTTAAAGTTCTTGAACGAAACAGTTGAACAAATAGTAACTAGGCGACGACGTCACAACAATTGTCTCCAATAACATGAATATACTATATGTATATCATTAATTAGTCGGGGGATTTTTAGCCATTTGATATTTAAAAATGGAAAATACACAAAAATTTATCAAAAGTAGATGAAATCTTTTGAATCGATAAATAAATAAATGCTATCTAATTTTTTAAAGATTATTTAATTCACAAAAATCGATATAATATAACGGGGCTAAAGCTTCAGATGAATTGTTCAACGAAACGATTCGGCAATTCAGCCATGAATGGTGTGACTTAAAGCACTGTCCTGTAGGACATGACGTCGATGCCTGATTCTTCCAATTTGGAGTAAAAACAATATTAGAATCGTACAGTATCGGTCTTCAGGGACTTGGACCTTGCAGCCTTGATAATTTTTAAAAAAACACGCAGCACAGCTGTGGCCAAAATTTCCATGTTATAATCTTTATAAGGTAAATGGGAGTTATAGATATTTATCCATTCAAATAAAGGTTTCATCCACTTTTGCAATTTTTTTTTCTAATTTTCATAAACCAAATACCTAAGAAATAACCCGATTCCTACAAAAATATTTCATTACTCACTGAGCTACTAAAAATAAAGTACAGAAATTTGGTGTGCAGGTTCATTGAGAAATGCAAGGGAGCGCTAAGAGATTATTTTCCCAAATTTAAGCAACGGGAATAACGGGATTATATGTAACGTGTTACATTCGAAACTACTTTATTTATGCAACTCTTTATTAACTGTAATTTCTATCTAAGAAATTAAAATAATTAACAATAATCTTAATAATCGTTATTTATCGACATGTGGCCCTTAGTCAGGTAGGCTACATAATTTTATTTATTTTTTTAATAAAACAATATTTTTTTATTTATATTTACTATAAGTTTTATATCCATAGTGTATGATGCATATAACTCGAATACCACTAGACGTACATATGAGGTAAGCCAATGATCCAGACTCTCAACTTCCTACACTTAGGCCCTTCTCTCAACTTCTTTCTCAGAATAAGGCGCCTACTGCGCCTTATTCTGAGAAAGAAGTTTTGTGTTCATAGAGGACCTTGAAAAGAATCTGGAAAAGGAAAGAGACAACATTATATCACATTTTTACAGCTTTACGTTGTTCCTCAGATAGCAAACAGAATCTAAAGTCAAGACACTCTGTTCTCTACTTGAAACCCAAATTCAAATTAGAATATTGTGAGTAGCGGAGTTTAAAGCTGCGCTTTGTCACACTAGCGCAGTGCAGGGCCATAAACTATCTTAGGTAAAATCTTATTACCTCAAATGAGGATCGAACTCATATCCATTGCCTTAGGCTGTCCAGACGTCGCACGATATCCTCAATATACCTAATTGTAGCGTAATTAACAAAACTTAAATTACTCTAAAGTTATTTAGTGTATGAATATAATAAATTTAATTAATTAAAGATTATATATATATATATATATATATATATATATATACATACATATTATATTTGATATTCTTATTAATGTGATAAATAGTTTTGTTCATCAAATGCATGTACTTATTCCGTATAAGCCGATCACCAATATTTTTATACGAAATGGCAATAATATGCTTAAATAAAATGGCGCTTAAGTAATTAACTAAAAGTTGTAATAGTAGGTTCTTGAAGAAACTGGATATATGAGCAGTCCCCGCAATTAAAAATTTACACAAATTATTTTACTATTATTATTGTTATTTAAAAGGAACTAGTTGCGACGTTGACGCGTTGCCTTAGCAACCCACTAACTGAAGTGATTGAGTTGAGAGACTATAATTATAAAATAAAATTTTACAAGAAATTAAAAAAATACATCTTATTTGATATAGACCATAGAGACCATTAAATCGCAATATAACCCTATAAAAATAATACTAAGTGTAGAGCACTATGTACAAGTATCTAGGCATAGACAAAGAGGGACTTGTAACGCGGTCAGGCGAATATGAGGCAACGTAAATATAAATTATCTATTGTATATAACTAATTAACTTATTATTGTACAGTAACCCAATTTCACAAAATAGTTTATTATCGTTATTTAATATTTTAGTCGAGCAAAAATAAATAAATAAGGAAAATATAATGATAAAACAATTAAGTAATTCATTACAATGTATTTAGTATTAATAATGTAGTTAAAGTAAACTGAAAAAAATATACCCAGTTGTCAGTTTGTTATACCTCACATTTAATACTGAAGAAAACTTACAGAACTTCTTAATTATTGTAATATGTATTTTTTACGCTTAAATATTACATGAAGGAATAATCGTTAAAACAATTTCGTAAAGAATTTTTTGGTTAACTAGGTTACAGCGCGCAGTGGTCGCTGGACGCTGGTCGCCGACCCATTTGACTCAGTTATGCAAACCTTAACTTACTTCATAAGGAAAGGGAAAAAAATACTATTACGGTTTACATGAAACTTTTAAGAATAGAGCATATTTGAGTAACAATATTGGTTATATAACTGAAACTTAATAGTTTTAACATTAAATATGTAAAAATACATAATAAATTAGTTATTTTCGAATAAAAATCTCAAGTAAAAAAATACAATATCTATTAAAATTGAATATTATTCGCTTGTCAAGTTTCAATAATATCTCGTTATGGAAGAGCATATCTTCAGAAAAATGTGACGCTATTCCCACTAATGCAAAGTAGGTAGTAATTCGACATTCACCTACCGATACCGAGACCAGCTCGTCATTACGATGGTCAACCGGTTTGGTGATCGCATCAGAAAAACAGCTACGCCTCTACCACGATGCGACGACGAATGAATATCAACATGTTATTTAATTATTTTAACAAAATATTTTTGTATGATATGGATTGAAAAATTGCTCTATATTTATGTAAAGCCAAGTTATTATTGATTTGAAATTTATTTACTTTATGAAAGAAAAAAAGATTGTGAGATTTTTTTTCTGTGTTAATAAAGTACATTAAACGAGACGTCATCCAAAAAATATTTTCTGGTGCGACTAAGACAGGAAATTCCAAAAAAAATCTATGAGTCAACGCGCATGCAAAGAATAAGTATTAATGTCAAAAACCACTAATAGGGCCTTCGAACTTAATTTTGACACCTTACTGCCAGTTATAAGCAATACCTATGTATCTTATACTGCTTTATTTTTCTAATATATATATATTTATTTATTTTGTTGGATAATGGAAAACACATCAGTACAGATATATAAGAAAAGAAAATAAAAACAGTAAACTAATTTTAATAATTATATATGTATCATATTTATTTTATTTAAATTTATAAAGTTATTGCTCTTCTCGTTATAATAAACTTTTTTTATAATAATAAGGCAAAAAATAACAAATAGATACGTACACAAGTGAACAAAGTCGAGGTCAAGAACCTATGAATAAAAAAAATACTTATAGTTTTTACGACAAATATAGTATATACACATATATATTTCATAGTTTATTATATTCAGAATATAGTAAAATAGAAAATTATTTTACATTTTAAATGAGTATAAAATGCATTTTAGGAGTAAATTTTTGTCAAAGGCATTTCAAGCTGTGTCGTGGTACGAGGTGTCCGATATGCGTGATCCGAGAGCGCCACAAATTCGGTGTTAAAAATTTATATAACACCGCGGATTTTATAAAGCGCCAATTTGCTCGTATTACGCAGAATGCATATTCGCACATATTAAATTTATACATGCATCGAATTTACAAAATCATATATATAACCATAATATACGACTCGATTTCTGATAATTTTAGAACAACAAGATATATTTACTAGAATTCCTTCTTTTGACGTTAAAAAAAACGTTTATAAAGACTAATTTCTAACCGTTTTCGCGAATTTCATTGTGAAAAAGTGTTAGGTGTAGTGATATTCGGCGGAAGGTCAATAAACGAAAATTTAGAAAGCTTGGGAATAAACAGAAACCGTTGCTTAGTACGAATTAGAAAGGACGGTGGCGCTGCCGTCGGATTGTAAAAATATTTTCATATGTCATTATTTTTGCTTAGTAAGAGTTATAAACACAGCACATTTGACTAAAATGTTTCTTTAAAGTAACATATTCGTATATCCGATGTATTTCATCGATATACAACCACAAAAAAAGATCCTTATCTTAATTATTTATATGATACACCAATGAAATCAACACAAAAGCATTTAAATATATTCACAAAAATTGCAACGCTTTTAAAGGCAAATTAACCACACAATCTGCATTTACCAAAAGTCAAATAGTTCTTTTTTAGCTTACACTTGTGCCTACATACACATATATAATAATAAACACTAACTAATACTAATCAGATACATTATATTATGTTGTATTCTGGCCCTTTCAAACATGATATTATATCCACCTGGCTTTAAAAACTACAGTTTATTGTTCATTAAATTTCCTCACATCTGCAGAATAAAAAGCGGCGCCATCTAGTGACATGAATTAACACTTAAATCGGCATCGACACCACTACGGGACTTTACCCTATCGGTGTTCGTTTTCGATACATTTCATTTATATAATACAATATTCTTAATAAGTACGCAGATAACTAAATATGTAACTATATTAAATATCCTATTTATTTTCAGATTGAGTTCTTATAACAGTAATGTCCAGTTTCACCTAAAACTACTTAAGAGTAACCATATCTAATATTCTACCAACGATACATGCAAAAAAAAAACTGTATTATTCAAATATTTTAGTAAATATAAATATATTAATGTCGGCGCAATAGCCGTTGCAG
Organism: Dryadula phaetusa; assembly: GCA_032432895.1. Taxonomy (NCBI): domain Eukaryota; kingdom Metazoa; phylum Arthropoda; class Insecta; order Lepidoptera; family Nymphalidae; genus Dryadula; species Dryadula phaetusa. The sequence goes on from JAOYRS010000059.1 coordinate 335,632, forward strand.
ACAGCGTCTGACTGTTAACGGGATTGATTGTGGGTTCAATTTCCACTTGGAGAAATCATTATACAACAAAGCGCGACATTGAATTTGGAACTCAACAGAAACACCACCTCGTTTTTTGGCGGGAAGCAGTCAAGGGAGTGTCTTGTCACTAGATTTTCTCTGATTGTTCTGCTATGCGGTAGAATATACTTCTTACCGAATGTACAAAATTTAACGCCCGTCCTTGGACTGTTTCCAACAGATGCGGGTTCGAATCCCACTGCGTTCTACTTACGTTTACTTAAAATGGATACTTATCCTAAGAATGAATAACACTTTATCTATAAAACGTTCAACTTCATATTATGTAAATTATTTATTTTAATATTAACTGAATCAAATCAAGTAAACCTGTATAATACATCTTTCAGAAAAAAATATTATTACTTTTGTAATACAATTTTCATAAATAAGTAATTTCTAATCACGTAGCTATATAATATCTAATTTTTGTAGCTCTAAGCCCAAAGGATTACATTTCAACGGCTTCAAGAGATACAAGGGTTATAGTAACATTAGATAGCTACTCGTTTACTGGATGTTTTCAGACCGTTTAGAGGCTTGTTAGCACTGCATATGTAGAGAAACATAGTTTTCAATTAGCAAAATATGTATGAAGATTTAAAAGTAACAATTCATAAATTTATTGAGAAATATATATAAAAACAGCTTCTCGCTTTATGCCGTGAAATAGTTATTGACCACCTAGTGTTAATACACTTTGTTGACTACTTTCCGCCCAAAATCAATGCCCCCCAGTCAACGACATGCTCTGTCTTACCAGAACGGAGAAATTAAAATAACTTTTAATATACCCCCGAGTGGAAACTAAGCCCACAACCTAACGCGTTTACAGACAAACGCTCTTCTACTGAGTCACGATATATATCTTCATGTAGTATTAGAAAAAAAAATACACAATATTGACCGATTTTATAGCTGATAATATATTAAGTAACTGCAAAAATGATATTTTAAGTTTAGTTTTGATTTTCAATATAACAGAAATGGTTAACTGTAACTAATATACATAGAAAAAGCAGCGTTAGACTTTTTCCCACATAGCAGCATAGTCAGAGAGAAAATAGTGTCCAGACACTCCGTTCTCCACTCTACCTTTTAGTTATTGATATAAAACAAAATAATTTAAAACAACAATAATGAAAACAAATTCCCAGAGTATTCTCAATGCGTTATATGCAAGTAGATAGGGAGAGTACAAGGGTGCGTGCGAGGGCGAAGGGCGAACGGTCGCAGGGGCGCTGCCAAGGGTACGGGTACGGCGACTAGACTACGCCGAGATAAAACTTACAACCGTTTGAGGTGTTGTTTTATACGGGCTTATTTATTTCGAGAAAATAGACATTTCATTCTAAATTTAGATACCTTATTCTGTTTATATTAATATATCATTTTAATAAATTTGTATTGTAAATGAAGTAAATTATCATGAATTATTTGGCGATATCGAGTTTTAGAATAGTTAATCGGACTACTTTCATTTTAATTGACGTTTGTCTAGTTAGATATTTCTGAAATTAAGTTTTTATTGAATTGGATGTCAAATTTTCGGAAAAAATGTAAAAAGTCTTATAAATAATTTTATAATTATGTTTTTCTAAATAATACTTCAAAACACTTATTCAAGCTAAATTTTCGAAAAAAGAATATAATTTTCATTAAAAAATCATCATAATAAAACATAATCCTATAAATAAAAAAATATATAGAAGAAGAATAAATTCTATCAATCGTATAAGAATTTTGTTGTATGTAGTTAGATCAAGAAGTATGACCTAATTAGCTACAGGGTTTGCATAGTTCCAGGAGGCTCAAATTCGATTCTGTCTATCTGTTTGTAAAAATATATTTCACCGATTATAAGGCGTATAATATTTTAAAAATATGTTAAAAGAAAATGTATATTTTACTTGATATTTTATACACCTGTTGTATGTAGGCTCGTCTAATAAAACACGGTTATTTTAAAGCAAGTTTTAGTGTCAGTAAATATTATATTTTCTATCGTTTCATAGCAACGTGCAGAAAAGGTATTGTGGAAAAGCCGTGAAAGTGTCGTAAAATTTTGTCAATTACCTAGCCTGCCTAGGTGCTTCATGCGCGTATAAAAATTTAAATATTATATTGTATATAATAAATTAAGCATTTATTATCATCATTTGCTTCGTTCGAAACTGTTTATAGGCCATAAGGCGCTGTACGAAGGATATTTTATAGAAACCGATATAGTTACGTTGTAACAGGAGTGTGTATATATATATATAAAGATGTTACATATTTATAACTTAAACAGATAACTGTCACTTTTGTAAGTAAGTTTTGATGCTTTATTTTGCTAAGTATAGTATATAAATAACAATCGACCTGTATGAAGGCTTACCGTTAGCCTAATAAGAAGATGAATATGTGAATAAGGAATGCACAAAGAAAATATTTTATTATAATTATGCATTAAACATTCATTAAAATAATGAGGTTATTAGGTGTGCTGCGGGACAGCGTCTGACTTTAAACGCGATTGGTTGTGGATTCCATTTCCTCTAGTAAGACAAAGCGCGGCGTTGAGTTTCGCACTCAATACGCAATGTTTTGAATTCGGTGGAAAGCGAAGATCTGACTATCTTGACACTAGGTATATCCTTTCTACTCTGCTATGCGGGTAAAAGCTCGAAGCTAAAAACTATATTAAAATAACCTTTACGTTTGACATAAACTTTTGTATAGACCAATATAATATTTAACACTTGACTACCACTAGCTAAATTAAATTGCCAAATTTAAAAGGTCTAAATAATAAAATCATAAAAGTAAACAAAAACAAAAATAAATAATATCCATAAAGTTAATAACATGCAATGTTTACTTCACTGTCCTGAACGACACGTACATAGTTTTCCATTAAAGGTCGGTCGTTAATTGATCTCTCGTCGCCGAAAGCTTCAGAAAACCGCAGGAGTTTGAATAAACCCTGTCACTTAATGTAAAAAGCCGGTATAAATTATAATGAATATAGCTGGTTTTGTCCCAGCAATAGGGCCTGCAGGCTGTAAATAATTGTACTTGTTGATGCTGAAGTGCATTTTCATTGATATATCATAGTATATAACATATTAAGATGAAAAACGAGACATTAAAATCTTTTCTTTTGCACATTGACGATTTTTTGTGGTAGTCTTAGCTGGATAGTCGGAGCGAACTTAATATAAAGATTATTATTAATTAGATTAGAATTTATTATTAATTAGATATAACCCGCAGCATCGTATACATCATTTAGAATACTAAAAGTATTCTAAATGATGTATACGATGCTGAAAATCGTTTTCTCTAACTGACGTAAGAATTTCGAGAAATCCTCTCTGAGTTCTTCCCTACAATATCCAAGGAACATAATCGGAACGCAACTCAGAACTAATCATGTTTACAGTGACACGCTGGTCCACTGCTTCACGATAACGTCATCACTGTAATCAGTCTCATTTAAATAAAAACCTATCTAACAATCCCAGATGCACAAACTATGTAAAATATTAAAATTCAGTGACTTACCGCCCTTTCTATGAATGTGGCAAATAAATATATGGAAAATATATTTAATAATATATACTTAATAATATATACTTAGATGGATTCGAACAGTCTCTCACTCTAGAAAATGACGATATAAACATATAGGTAAAAAGCAGAAGATAGGAGCAAGGTCTATCTTAGTCTTCATCATACATCATTTATAGATAATAGAATACGTAAAAATTTCATACTATTTTTTATTCAGCTCGTCATATTCACCCTATATATTCGTTGATATATTGCTAATAGCAGGTGAAAAACAATAGCTGGCGATTTAACGCAGCGGCACGCAGAAAAACATGTCAGCAGTAGATGTAAACAAGCTGACGGTGATCACTGTGATAAGTTTTGTAAATATTAAAATATGTTTTCATAAATAAATAAATATAAAAAATAAAATATACTGTAGATGTTCTTGTTGTCTAGCTGGGTTATTAAATATTAAATAAAAAAAAAAACAAGTTACAACACATAACACTGAAGCAAATGCATTTGAGCGTTATATAAAAACGAAATTAATTTTCAAAGTATAATATATAAATACACTTATAATTTTCCTGTTTATAGAAAAATTGTATTTTATTCAACACTTGAGTATAATTCATGACTCGCATCGTAGCGAGGCATGGCGCAACACACCCAGTAACAAGTTACATAAAAATACAAGTCAGTCGCTCAGCTCCGCCGCTACCGGTTGCCCCATACTGCTTCGTCCACTTTTTACTTGCTATGTAAGGCATAAAATTTTGCTTTGGACCTGGCACAGAATTAGAAATACTAAGAACAATCGTGTCATTTTTGTTTTTTAGTTATTGGGCTTTTTAAAATCTCATATTTATTTACTATGTATGGTTAGAACGTGTTGGGTAATGTCGCTCTTTCGATAATACCTTTCACTACTAATAAATTTAGAAACATTAAACAAGCGAATCACCGTAGCTTGATACAAATTTCAAAAATCATTTTGAGAACATCTATATAGTAATCTACTTTTTTCAATATTAACAGATCATAGCTATATGTTTTCTAGCTATTTATTTAAATTGTTAGTCTTCTTAAGCACTTAAGTTTTCAAATATTAAGGACTATACATTTAACGTTAATAATATTTTTTTATTCATTTCTTATACTAAAAGTAACTATTTAATAAAATCTTTGATATTCACGATTTCTACACATATACGTTCGTAAACATGCATATACCATGTATACTTTCAAACTAAATAGAAAAAATCTTCCGTAAACAAAAAAATTAATACATATGTAAAATAATATGACTATTTACAATATCGTATAAACTTTTTACCATATCTGATTTTTCTGTGACTGTCTAAACTCAACCAAAGCATCGTAACACCTCCACGTTGCACTTCAATTTTGAAACACTTTACTAAATTATTTCGGTCGATATAATCATCGTAAAGTTCGTTGGGGAAACCTACCGAAAAATCTATCATGTTATCAGATATCTACTGTTAAATCTTTAGTCATAGCGCACATTGAGCCTTAAATGTTTGTAGTGAGAAGAAAGTGAAAGAAATCATTACCTTATAAATGATTTCTTTTAAAGCTCGATCCCACTAGCAGGTTAGTCAGAGACAAGCTAATGTCGAGATACTCCGTTTACTGTTTTTCGTCTAAATTCGAGACATTGCGTGATGAGTGACGAACTCAACGCCGCGCTTTGTCTTACTGGAACAGAGAATAGTTTAATTTTAAATATAGTGATTTCTCCGTGTTGTAATCGAACCCACAACAAATCGCGTTTACAGTAAACATTGCACCACTGCTCCACCATAGTCTCAAACGATTTAATATAGATACTTATTTGTTACACTAATTGAAATTATGGATTGTACCTACATGCCAAATTTTAGCCTTTTACGCCTAGCGTTTTAGCTGTGCTTTATGTGTCAGTCACTCTACGAATAATGAAAGAGTCAACATGACCGTTCTGTCAGTCACTCTACTTTGCTTTACACTTCATAATAGATGGTCATATTTCAAATATGATAATCTTAGAATATAATATAGTTCTCTTATCTTTATAAAATCAATAAAATTATATAAAAAGCGTGGTCTTTTAGAAGTTTATTCTTTTCATTCAACATAGAATATGGAGCTCATTATTATATTAACGGTAGTATTACCTAAATTTTAACAAAATGTATTCACCAATAGATGTAAACACACTGACTAGGATGATTTTCTAAAGTAAAGATACTTTTCGTATAAATACAAATATACGGACATCCGTATCTATGTACAGACGTTAAAGAAATATAAAAATATTATTGAGTTGCAAAAGTTTTATATAGTATAACTCCCTAAAAACTCTTTATAAAAAGTACAGAACAGTAGTATTTGTAACATACTACTGCCTATTATAAATAATAAGTAGTGTCTTATAATTTATCTAATACGCTTATAAAAATATCAAATTTGGCTCTTTTGTATTGATCTTCAGCATAATGGTTACCACTAAATTATATTTTAATATACTTATTTTTGCAATCTTGTTGGTCTACCGACATGAAGCTTGGTATACTCTCAGAGTTTAGTCTAAACTGTCAACACAGTCTATAAAATCGTAATATTCTGTCCCTGTATCGTCCGTCATAAGACCTAAAAGTTAGTATACTTTAGTAATATTATTTAAAAAATATAATATATTAAGTATTGACTTATACTTACATACCCGCACATTCAAAACACTCAATGACAGGACCAGTGTCCATGACTTGACACCCTTCGGATTTTAAATTTTATAGAGATTATGAATATTTCTACTAGTGTATACTTTAAATGATGAAGACAATTTCAATATTCTAAATATTATTGGCTTGCTAAGGCTTGCCCTTTTTTTAGAATTCTCTCAACGCCACTGCTCGGTACACTCAAAGTGCCAAGTAAGGTGCCAGTATTAACTTTTATCTATTTTTATGATACAATTTATAATTTGACGAAATTATAATACACTAAATTATATAAAATGTATATTCTGCATATATAGAACAAATGAGTGCAAGTTGATACTGATTGATGATTTCGGATATTCACAAATATTTTTAGCTTCACGCAAATCTTAAGATCTTAGCAAAATAAATAATATTTTTTAAGTTTGTGCAGTATAGGTAGCATTGACTGCGTTTCCCATCCGGTATTATTGATTACTTCTCAATATAAAATTGATGTATGTTTCATTTAAATTAACAAATATTAAGAATTTTATCTTTAGTTTTTCTGAATTTATTGATTTTGAATGAATTATATGAGTTTTCATGATGAAACAATGTGTCACTCGGCTTTGCCATTCTTTAGATTAAAACCTAAGTATGCATCCGAACCACCGCTTATAAAATTTCATAGTTATCACCTCATAGAAAATTTTGATTATAACAATTTCGCTAAATAAAAATTAACATTTAAAACAAAAAATTTAAAGCACTACTTTAAATAGTGCTCACCAATAATAAATTGTAAGGCAAGACAATATATTTATTATCTTCATAAATTTTATATAATCTGATATCTTATAATTACTTAAAAATCTTAAAAATTAAAATATCCTCAGTCTGGGCGCCATATAATGAAACGAAGCGGTCTTATCATTGCCCTCAATTCTATCCAACAGTAAGATACCGTGAATACCGGCACACTGGTACAAACTAACGTATTCGTTGTTAAAAGTATTACATACGATATAATATAATATATTAATTTCCTTTACGAAATATCTTTTACCGGCATTGGTCAAGTTCATTTGCAACACTTAGTATATTTATATTATTATAATGGAAATGGAATTATATTTAACGCAATAATTATGTAGATATGGCACGTTTTATAATAAAAATAGAAATGTGACTAACATCAAAGCTTTTGTTTCCTGTTAAAATCCCAAATTACAACCCTTGGTCCTTCTTCACTATTATGCTTACAGTTTGTTTGGTTAGAAAATATTATAAATCCATTTTGACCTTATTAATCCTCATATAGATGAGGAACTCAACGCCCCTAATTTGCCATAACAAATTAGTGGCATAGAGTTCAGCTACTTAACTTGGAGGGAAATCGGAGAACGAAGTGACTTGACAATAGATACTGGCTGTCTACCCTGATATGCGGGATCAACGCAAATATTCCAAGTAGGTACAATTCTATCTCAAATAACTAAACCCCGCAGCAAATATTAAAATATCCTCTTTGATAAACTCTGAACAAGATACGTTCTTAGAAGTTATTATCTCCGGCAAGTAGATCGTAAACGGGCGTCGTCGGCGTCGGTGACACATCGCCGCGTGATTCACAAGGCGAACTGCGCGAGCGCAAGAATCCCTGACGTCAGCCCGCGTCCGGGGCCTATGAACTACACTGTGCGGGAATTTATCGAACGATACACCTTATTTAGCAAAACTTGCAAAAATGCTATAGATAAGATTTGAACTTATTATTAAAGAGTTTATGGCTTTTTTCGCATTGCAACATAGAGAGATAGAACGCTCAATTCTCCGTACTAATTTATTAAATGACGTTGTAGTATGTTGAAAATATTTAAGTTTAACAATAATAAGAACAGTATGTGTTTAATAAAAATATAATTTTAATAATGTCAAAATATTCTGTATAAGTACTGAACAGTACAGCTCGACATTATATTAAAATGAACATTTTCTGAGTGCATTACGGTATGTAAAACACGCGAGCGTAACGTAACATTGTGAAAGAACATATTTCGACGTTCACAGAATAGGTCCCAAGGCAGCGGCGCCCGGTTCACACCCGCCGCGTTCCGTTCTCCGACCGCAATGCTCCGAGTTTCTATATCATTGTAGAATTGTATTCATAACCTCCACATCACCTCGCTCGCGCCACCGATCACGACCTTCTCCAATTGTTTGAGGGGATAAATTGTTGTAATTTAAAAACTTTGTATATGGATACCCTCATAATAAGTCTACGTTTGCTAGGAAATGCTAATTAAATGCTATCGATTAATACAAAAGTACATACATATTTTACTTGTTACAATTTTTTGTAAGTTTTAATGTACACATATACGTATCTATATACCTAAATATGAATTGTCCGTTTAAATAAAACTAATCTTTATAATACTTTACTTTTAGTAGTATATTAAATATATTCCCATAGTAAAGTATTGTAAAGTATTATCCCACGTTGACAGCAGATTCAAATATAGATGTATGTATTACTGTTTCCTTTTATTCTGATGGGGAAAGAGCGACTTTCGTCTAACTATACAATTTTTTTACGGAAAGCACCAAAAGATCTTTGCAATGTATAACTCTATATTAAAGTAAGATTTTTTTCTATAGTTATAACATATCTAGTTTAAATAAGTAACGTAGTCTCCATTCAGTCTTAAATGTAAATATAATGTAATGATATAAGCGATGCTTTTGGCAGAAGATTCTAGCATGTATTATTTTATACATACCTATTACGTACAGATTAATCTAATTTTGGCTCGGAGAAATATCTAGAACTACATATTAAATTTATTGAAAATCTTTTGAGTGACCATAAGATATTTCATAGAGTGATCCAAGTGTATTTTTTCTATATGCTCATGTATACTTCACAATTTAGAATGATTTTGATTTCTTAAGATAAATTTAATTTCTGCTATGAGGTTTTTCTTTTAAAGGTAATGTATATCACCTTTTAAAAATGTTTAAATCGGACAGATAGTAGTTTCCTATCGTAATGAATATGAGGTGTTACTATGAAACAATCAGTTTTTTGTATCCTTCTCTATAATAAATAACTACGCTAAATTTCATACTAATCAATTTAAATATTTTTGATAATATATTTATATTGAAAGGCTTTTCTTCGCCTGCCTATATATTAATATAATAATCCACACATAATATTGCAATTCTAGATCATACCTACATTGTTCTTTACGTCGCGATGTATGGCTTTTTATCTTATAGAGGATAAAGACAAAGAAAAGTTAAAACTGAAAGGAATATACAACCACAGGTAGACAGGAGTTTGAATGGAAGCGCAATGATTGTGAGTTCAATACTTAATCGGAGAAATTTACCCTAATTGTATCTTATATTTACAGAAATCGGTCGCTGAGTGAATTGTCAATAATCTTAGTACTTTGTATTCTTCTACCTATACAGGTATTTGCGATATATGCGTGAAGCTAAAAATGTACATTAAAAACTCGAAAGATTTCCTTCCTGTACTAATCTGTTACATTTGTCTAATTGCGTCCAGGTTGCAATATATTAAAATTGACGAACTTACCAGGAATATTTATTTCCATTTTGTCGTAATTTTTTTAGACAATTAATTCCAGTAGAAAATTCCGGTGGTATTTCCTCAATACTAATGATAAGGAATGCTAACGAAGAAATATCAATTCAATAATGAGAAATATATTTTTAAACACCAGGACATATGTCAACATTTCGTTATTAAATTTATTGAAGCCCATCAGCTTACACAACAACACATAACATTCTCACATTTTTTAATATTTACATTCCTTTTTTCCGTTAGAAGCCAAGAAATAAAATTGCGGATACACTTTTAAGAAATACATCAATCAATCTTCAAAATAAATAAAAAATATTTTTCTAACACACAATTATCACAAAGAATAAAAATATGTAGTAAGAAAATACAATATTACTAATAAACAGCGTAACACTAGGGTTTGTAAATAAAAAGCCATTAAAAATTCTACATCCATTATATTTCAACGTCATCAGTGATGATAATTAAAATTAATACATTTCAGACGCGTTCAAATTCTTGTCATTTATACAAGGGATCCTAGTGAACTAAAGGACTTATTTTATAATAATTAAGCTTCTCTGTATCCATCATCTCATTCCAACACTGTTACGAACAAAATTGCATAAAAATAAAAAAATTACATCCGAGATATTGAATGGAAGTCGAGAGATAATATTTGTAAAAAATCAGTCTAGATAAGGAAACTTGTTCTCTCAATCGAAATCGGTTTGTTATATCGACGCCATCTTAGCCTTAAATCTAAAGGAACATAAATTTAGAACTTACAATTAAAGCAAAAAAATATCCATAATATTAATCGATACAAATAAAATAGTACCAAAATGTCAAAATATTCAGAATTTGGAGATTCATAGAGGGCATGACTAGTCACGTGTGGGCTACACCTAGTGGGTGTTTACATAAAAAGCAGTCTTGTACTTGGCCAGTATCACCGAATCACAACAATAATAATAATAAATAAAAAATAATACTATATAATACATAAAGCGGTAAACAAATGCAAAAACATAAGCAAAAATTGAGATGTAACATCAATCAAAACCTACAAAATTCCCCAACCAACGTGCTCTAAACAGACAACTCTCCATACATTACCGTACCATAGTTGTAAACTAAACTAAACGCAGTCTTGTCATGTCAGTACCACAAGCAAACAGACCGACGCCGAATGAGAGAGGGCAAGTATTTTGGCAGTGTACGAAAAATGACCAAAATCTGCAATGCATAGGATAATTAAGATCACAATACAGTTAATACTTATTAATAAAACCTTATGTTAGCCGTAAGTGAGGCGGTGACGAATGTTGTACAGAGCCCGTCCGCCGCGCCCGCGCTTACTAAACCTTACTATAAAATATATCACTTATCACACACACTTAAATATAAATAGTGTATTGATAAAAAATGGTATCCTATTTCAAAATACGCTTGATTTTTTATCGAAAATCATAACTGTTAATAATTGATAATAAAAAAATGTCTATATAGCATATTCTTTTACAACTACTATATTAGGATAAGGTGCATTTTCAACCACCATGACTTCTTCAAAACTATCCCCATTATGGCTAAAACTAGGTTCGATTATACAATATTGTACAAATTAAGGTTCGTTGCTAATCTATTATTATTTAAAAATTACTTGTGATAGTACACAATACTATAAAAATATTGTAATAAAACCGACAATAAAGTCATATAGTAAAATGAATAGAAGTGCCTACAACAATAATCCCATCAAGCATATCTGAAAGCATTATAAGTACATAGAGGAACGGCGCGAGCACGTGGGTGCGTCTAAAAAGCTAACTACTCTACTTAAATCGATTAATTTTGAAGGAATGTTTCATACAACTTTAAATTAATGGAAGAATTGTGCGATAATTCACGCAACGATAACTTAATTATAATGACATTTGTAAAAATCTCTTATAGTTTTTGTATATTTCTACTTATATAAAACAATGTTAGTAGTTGAACATAAAACATTTAAGACTTTTAAATTTAGCACAAAAAAGTATAAGAAAAGGAACATTTTTCTGACTGTATACATTTTAAAAGGCGAAAATATTTTACATTGCAACAGTATAGATTTGAAAGCAATGATTTAAGTAGAAAACACCGCGACTATTCAATCATCACACAATATTGCTTTGTATTGGCAATGTACAAAACGGTCACCGCGCAGTAAACGTATACTACCAGTGTAAACGTGGTACATTTACTTTTAAATACTATACACTTCGATTATATATAAAAAAGAATACAGGCAAAGTCGTATGAATATTAATACTTAGTATAAATAATATAAAAAACGCCAGTTCCGTTTACACTTTCATCATACGATATTGTTTTTGTCATCTTAAAACGTACAGTTAGTAAATAAAACACGTTTACACTGTAAGTAGACGATAATGAGTTCGTATCGATACTCGTATAAACTAGTAGTGAAGTCAGCGGAAGCAGCCTCAGTCTTGTCAATCTGATGTGGGGCAACGCTTAGACTCCAACATGTACTCCGCCATACTCTGGAAATTATTTTAACTGGCATTAGAACCTTGTAAGTGTTTGTCTTGAACAATGGTCCGATAAATTATTTATGATTAATTATCCGATAAATTGATTATTTATAAAATGCAACGGACTGTATTGAAATTTCATTACATATACAATCTATTGTTCATTAAAAATCAATTTTAAATCAAAAAATGTAATTTAATTATAGCCGTACACCAAAATTTAACCTCTCCAGGGATACTGCCACACGTGACGATTAGAAGTAAGCAACGTTCATTTAATCATAATACACAAATGTAGTTATTTCTGTTTTTCATCACTATACACAATGAAAACAATGAAAAAAGATTGTCCCACAAGAGGTTAAAAATGGGAATGAAATAAACAAAATTGACGTACCAGAATATTTTATGCTTCGGTGGGCTGCTCTACTGGTTCGGTGCGCTCCTCAGTGGACACTGACTTTACCTTGATGTCTGCCTCTTTCTTGTCCTCCTCTTGTTTCTCTGGTACCGAGTCTCCGTTGGCACCATTCACTTCCTTTCCGTTTTCCACTGAGAGCCTCGCACTTAAGCCGTCGTTGCTAACATCGCCATTTAGATTCACCTCTGTTTCGCCATTCGTTTTGCCATTTACTTGTTCGCTACATTCCAAAGGTTTTTCATCTGTTTTCGTTGCCTCTATTGTTTCCGTGGTATTATTTGGTTTATCCTTTGTGGAGGAGTCGGCGCTTTCTTCGTTTTCGGTCTTCGTATCGTCCGTTTCCATAGGTAATTCGGCATCCTTAGAATTACTTTCTACTTTTGTTGGTGTTTCCGTTTTGGTCGATGTTTCCGTTAACGTTTCCGCTGGCGCCTCTGCTGGTGTTTGTGCTGCTTTTTCTGTTGCTGTTTCTTCTGGCGTAATTTCAATTTTTACGTTACTTTCTTCAACTTTTTCGTCAGCAATATTTGTGTCAGTAGAACTAGGTTTATCAGCCTTTACTTCTGTTACCTTGGTTTGTTGTCCTTTAACAGGTTCTTGGTTTTCCTTTGTACATTCAGTTTCATCGGTTGCTTTCGCCGTATCATCCTCAATTGGTGTTGGTTTTTCGATCTTAGGTTCGGTTTTCTCTTGTGTAGAATCTGATTTTGCTTTACTTGATACAGGTTCCTCTTTCGCATGTTCAACATTAGCTTTCTTTTCTTTTTTTAAACCTTTCGGATTTGTACTCTCTGTTGACTTACTCGCAATCTGTTCACAACGCTTCATTTCAATCGCTAGTTCTTTTTCTAATATAGTCTCTGAGACGAGAGGTTCACTTTCCGATTCTGTCGATTCTTCAGCGATTGGCTTCAAAGACTGCCTTATCAATATACTGTCTAAATTTGTTACACTTTCTACTTTTGTAAGAATATCTGCACATTCCTTTTCTAACTCTTGACCTGCACTCTGAAGATCCTCATTGACTTCAGCTGATTTAGGCTCTTCGACAACTGGCACAATATCATCTACAATTTCAGCTGTCTCTGGCAGGTTTCCCTTATCGGCAGTTATTTCTTCAATTTCAGTTATAACAGCAGGAGGAGTTTCTTCAGCAATTGGTGCTTTTTCCTGCACTGGCTTATCTACATTTTCTTTCGCCACTTCCGGCTTTTCAGATTGTTTATCATTTTGAACTGAGGCAGGTGTTTCTTTTTCTTTAGCAGGTTCAGGTTTATCCGCAGAATCTGTTTCCATTTTGTCATCCTCCCCCGGCTTATCACTAACTTCTGTTACAACTGGTTCAGCGGTACTAATAGGAACATCAATGTCATTTGAATCTGTAATTTCTTCGACGACTACTGCTGGTTCCTGTTTTTCTTCCTTAATTTCCTCTTTTGATGCACTTTCTTCATCCACTTCCATTTTTTCAGATTCTTCTTTGGCCTTTTCTACATTCGAAGTTTCAGAAGATTTTTCCGTGCTTATTTTAGTTTCAACTGCTTCTTTTATGTCGCTATCCGAATCTGTCTTAGGTACTTTGGCTGGCTGCTCTTCCTGGAACATAAGTATTTAAAAGTCAAGTCAAAATACAGTTATAAATTTCATTAAAAAAATATAAATGTCTTGTAATACTTAATTTCGTAATTTTGGATTACTATAGAATTGTATTTTATAGATTCATTTGCAATTATGTTTGCAGACTCCACTCAGCGGCATTTTATAAATTACTTGTAAAAATACATGGAAATTAGCATAACTAAGAAAGGTTATCACTTTATTTGCAAAACAAAAAGATATAATTTAAAAAATCGGAATAAAATTTATGTAATAATTAACAATTAACAAGATTAAAAAATAAAGCTTTAGAACAATCTACATAATACTCAAGAACCAGTGCAAACTAAATGATAAACGCAATATTTTGCTTTCTTTACACAAATGAACCATCTGTTACAATTTAAGATATGCTTGAATAAAGGTAATGTCGAATTTTTCAATGTGAATTTAACATTAAGTTTATTTTTTTTAAAGTGTCAATTTTTTGTTAAAACACTAGAAATAACCACTTTCACATCTTATAATTGACAATTTAAATGGTTCATTACTTTTTTCTAAATTTAAAAAAATAATAATTGATTGCAACACATCACTTTCATCTATGCATATTCTCAGTAATTAAAATTTAAATAAGGAATGTCACCAGTAAATATACGAATAAAGATATGAATAAGGTGAAGACTTAATCATGAAGAACTATAGATGTTAAAAAAGGATTTATTTATCAATAAAACAACATATTTTCATTTCTTTTCATTTAATATTTCCATATACTAACTAATTCCATATAAAACATGACTAAAACCAAAAGTTAATTTAATTTTAGAAATCCACCACCTATTATTATTGATATTCAAGCAATACAATATAAACTGATATATATTTATTTATGAGGCTATCAGTAGGAAGTAGTAAGAAATTTTATATATTAGTTTTTATGATATAATTACAGAAAAAAATAATAAACTTAGGTTAAATTTAAACTATATATCTGAGAGCCTCATAAAATTAAAAAAAGCACTATACTACATATCCACCATCAACCCAATATACAAATATGCAATTCTAGTAAAAACAAAAACAGCTAATTACTACTAACACAATTAGAATAACAAAACATTGACTGATTGACAAAATGAATGAATATGCCATTCATTCAAACTTTAGTCATTGATAGATGAGATTCATTCAATCAGAATGAACATTATCCAACTTCAGACTTCTGTAATTTTTGATTTCATTTATAGACAAAAGTGATATACCACAAATTATTTTTCATTTCTAAAAATTTTCTAATCTTTAAGTTTATCTATGAAACAGATAATAAAAAAACTACTTTAGAATGTTTTGAATATCTGACAAACAATATCTTTTTAAATGAAAATATATTTAAACGGATTAATGTCGTATATTTTGATATTGGGAAAAAGTTTTATTTAAGTTGTTTAATAATCGCGTAAATCTCTAAAGATCTTATTATATTTTTTGAGTTAGGCCACTTTCTTAGAAAAGCTACATTAACCTGTTTTTAGTACCTAACTATTATCAACTTCAACATGTCGAAGCAAAAAGCATGTTTATCAGATGTAGCCATAAAAAAGTATTGTTATAAAATTTTATATTCATTTTCTAAAATATATAAATAACTAATATACATGATTTTAAAGTGTTCAAATACGATTTCTGACAAACATGATGTTTTTTGCTTTGACATATTGTTTGTAACCAAAGACGATATCAATTCTAACATACATTGCATGCAATATATCACAGCACCTGCGGTTCCGTCTTGCGCTTGTTGGAGGTGGCGAGCTGCGTGAACGAGTGTATGACGGCGAAGGCGTCCGTCGCCTCCGACGTAAGCGGCGCGTTGCCCTCGCGGCTCACTAGCGCCGCGTGCATACCCGCGGACCGAGCTGCTTCTGCCTCTGTAAATTATTATTGTAACAATTCACTATTTTTATAACTATATATTAATCTTTGGTACCTGCGTGGTTGAAAATGAAATTTAGCACTTATAGTTTATATAAAATGTAGTATTCCATTATATATACATTTTTTTACATGTCAACATAAAGTAACATACCAATCACGTATGTACGAGAAATACAACGGCAATACAAAGTTAACATTTTCATCAGACAATATCAATAGTAGATCTTTATAAAATAAGATTCAAAAAGTAGTTTTATCCCTAAGAGTAGTTCAGGTAACCTACTAACAAGAGCAGGCATAGTGTAGTTTAAAAGTAGTATTATTACTTAGTTATATCGCACTTCTGCTTATGTCTTTTATATATGTCCATATATAAAAATTGCTTATCAACAAGGTTTCTCATATTTAATTATTAATTAATGGTATTCATTTTATATGAATATTAATGGAAAAAAGAAATTTCACGCTAAATCCCTCATAGCAAGGTAGTCAGAGACAACCTAGTGTCAAGACACTCCGTTGATTGCTAATAAGAGCTACAAAATATTACTTTTCTTTTTCTTTCGCCTCGTCCACAGTCAGTACTCTCTTCATACACGACTTTCGGGGGGTCCTCATCTTTTTACGTGACCTTCCTAAAGTATCTTCGATACTGTGTTTTCAAAGATCAACCGAGTCTCCTCCGATCTCTCGTACCGCGCACCTTTCCTTCATAAATCTTTCTTACCATTTTTTCCATTCTTTCATCACTCATCCTCTCAACATGCCCAAACCTGAGCACGTTCTTCTTTATTCTTACTATAACATTCACGCTTACGTCTGTCATTCTGTGTATTTCCTCGTTGCATATACAGTCAGTTAAACTGACCCCGCATTTCCGACGCATAGAAGAGTTCGCATTTCTACTACATTCATCTTTCTTTCATTCTTCTAGACTGTTTGGTTTTTATTTTTATTATATAACATTTATGAAGAACGGAGCTTCAAATGTAACATAATAAAAATAAAATCCAAACAATTTAACCACATGTTTCTCAATATCAATTTCACATATAATTATAAGTATTCCACATATATTTATAAATCAAATATAAAAATAACAATTACCCTTAGGAATATCAGTCAGAAACAATATATCATCTGCCTTGGAGCCAATTTTTTCAATGATAGTAGTATAACTCGCGACCTCCTGTTTCGGACCAACGGATGTATCAAAATATCCATTAATAAACGGTAGGAGATCACCAGCTAAAGACTTTTCAAAGAGCAGCTTTTGAGCTTGGACTGAACCTGATGAATAAATGTATATCTTGTGGCCCTCCACTCCATGCCATTGTTCAAGGGCTGAAGATACGTCATCGTATACACTAAAAATCACAAATTTATAAATCTTAAAAAATACAAATTGGAAGAAATTTTAATCTAAAGTGTACTGGTACATAAATCTAGAACAGTAGTGTCGTAAGTACTTAAGGTAATTAATAAATGGGACAGGATTAAAATATAGGCCGTCGTATATATATAGTGCTCCGTATTTACAGCGCGATCGATTGTGGGTTCAATTCCCACTCGGAGGAAAGATTATAATAAAATTAATTTCATTTCCTCGCTCTGGTAAGACAAGTGTGGAGAGAAAGAGTTCCGCCACTCAATACGAAATATCTCGAATATTCGGCGGAAAGCGAAGTACGGAGTGTCTTCTCACTAGGTACAGTCTGTCTACCCTGCTATGCGGGATAAAAGCGTGACTAAAAAAAAGAACCGAATATTTTTTGCAAAACTTATTTTTTTAATAAATATCAGTATTACTCACAGTCAAATGGCTGATTTTTTTGCTTTGTATGACATAATTTTGATTTGCTTTTTATATGAATGTATTAAAATATGGAGTTACTACGCACGTCACACAATAACTTGCTTTAAATCAATCTAACCGAAATACTAAATGATAACCCTAAAATAAAGGACCCTGACCACAACAAGATAATATAAATAAATTGTATGATATTACGAGACGTAATTAACTTTATCGTTGCTTTCCTTAATATTAAAAGAATGTTTCCTATAAATTAATTTGTATTCGTATATAAGTTTTAGTTTATATTGTTTATGATAAAATAAGAATACATTGTGTACAAATCTAAATACAATAATGTGTATTTTGAGAACAAATTATCAAAACGTTTAAAATAAAATATTTTGATATTAACATATTCTTCAAATCGATACAAATCAATGTTAAAAAAGACTATTTAATAAAAATACTTAATATAAATATGATACTTACTGTCCCTTTATGTCCCCTTTATCAAAACCTTGCTTCCAAATGAGTCCCTGTAAATGCTTGAGGGGTCCCACTTTGCGATCAGAGGACATCTGCCACTTAACGTTGTTCACTAGACCCTGTATTTGGTCTTCCTTTGTCGCGTCCTGAAATTTAATTTTAATAATATACATATACATATAAAAGTGGGCATTTCTGACACAGTATTTGCTGGGATAATTGTGATAACAGAATAGTCGTAGAACTTCAAGCGTAATATATATTATTAAATAATGCATGTCTTACATTTTTAAAGTAAAAATATAATTATCGAATGAATAATTCTTTCTTGGGTATGTGTAACCTATAATATATATTCTACATAACACTTATACAAAGGATAACACGCCTTGTGAATGAAATGCTATATGCTTGTCTATTTTAAATGTATTATTTTCTTCACTAGAAAATTATTGTAAATCTATAAATCGTAATCGTGCTATTGAATTGAGATTGAAGTTTTCCGGCTGATGATAATGACGACATTCTTTTCAAGAAGAAAAACATATAAGTCCGTTTTATTTCTTTTGGAAAAGAATGCCGTTGTATATTTGTACATCTAAAACCAAATATAAGTGTTATCAGAGTCGGGCTAAACTAGATTTTTTTAAATCAAATAAGACTTCGCCTTAATAAGTGGTAGCTATACATTTAGATAAGAATATTATAATTTTGTAAACATCTCATAACATCTCATAAATCTACTCATGGTGAAGAATATATAGTTGAATAAACGTAAATATAATTATTTACTCTTTCTTTTACAGCTTTATCAACAAAAATATATACCTTTTTTCTGTTATTAAAACAGTTATGCCCGAATGTTCCGTTTTCGTACACATAATTCCTAAACCTTTAAGAAATAACTAAAATTACAGAAAATAAATTTGCAACATAAAATAATTGGTTTTGTTAAATTTTATACTGAAAAATTTTTACAATTAGTATGACTCGATTCTGTGTAAGGTACTTTGAAGTCTGATTAAACAAAGTCGATACAATGTTGAGTTTCGTAATTCATATAATATCTCAAATAATAAAATTACCTCTCCAGGAATAGCGACGAGTCCTTCGACGCTCTTTTTCTCGTCTTCAATGGCCAACCTTCTCAACGAAGCGACCGCTTCTTTCACCTCGCTAGTTTCCCATTGCTTATCAAGAAACTCCTTCACATTATCTTCAGCATAAGGAAACAACTTGTCCTGCAACAACGTTTCACATAAGATAAAGATATTTTATAAGTTTTCGCACTACATATTTATCAAAAGCAAATTATAAATATAAATCAGTTAATTCATAATGTATACAAATAGCATTGTCAAATAATTTTATTAAGAACATTATTGAGTTTCCTAAAATATATTTGTAAAGTTATTTTTTCAGCAGATGTCGCGTGGGTTCTCCACTTAGTGGGTGGGTTCTCTACTTAGTGGGTGGGATCTCTACTACCAACTAAAGTTATAAAGATCCTATTAAATATCAATAACAATGGTTTTTTTAATGGAAAAAGGAGGCAAACGAACCGAAGGGCCACCTGGTGGTAAGTGGTCACTTTCGTCCATGGACATCCACAACATAAGAATTGTATGAAGCGTTGCCGGCCTTGGGATGGAAGTGAAAGGAGATGAACGGAAGGATGAATGGGAATAGGGCTTGGCTGCTAGCTGTAGACTAGATGGATAGCTTACATGACATCGAACCAGAACACATCATCAATATTTGGCAGATCGTTTTTGTCCCAGCAGCGGAGGGGAATTATATTCTACCCAGTCCCCCCACAGAGAATGGTTAAAAAATGATCATACTTGTTTCGGTAAGGTAGCGGTAAAATTACAAGATATCTTTGTGCTTATTAGTGGTGCGTGATGTTAGCCAGAATTAAATTAGTATGGAAAACTTTGGAGTTTAAGGAAACGCAGTAATAGGCCTGTTAATATCGGTCCGTTCATCCTCCACGAAACTTCAAATTAAGTCGGTTTTCACAATCGTGTACAATTCATACTGTAGCACACCATGGCAAAGTATTAAGTTACAATGGTGTGCTACAGAAATAAGTTAAAACCATTAGATTTTAATAGGTATTATTAATTTAATTGACTGTTCTGAGTTTTGACCAGTGAAATTGTCCTCAGATCAGAAGAATAGTTCTTTTTATATAGTTTTTATATTTAGATTTAAGTAAAGCATGTTAATTACAAACGTGGGAAATGCTCCGTTATAAGAATATCACTTATCCAAATTATCGTAATTCCCTCTATATCCTTTTGATATAAAGATTCGAGTTATTATAATAAATTGATAGTTCTATTACTACATGATATCTATAATTAAAGCTATTGCCAAAGTTCATTAGAAACGCTATAAAACGTATCGGTGGATAACAATAATAAATACAGATACTTTTATTTTCATTATGTCTACTTTCTAAATTATATATATATATATATATATATATATATATATATATATATATATATATATTGGTTATAATTAACAAAAAATAGAAACAACAGACAGATGTCATAAATTTAAGCAGAGAATTTTGATCATAAATTTTACAACAGGATAAGCACGTTACTCTTCATTTGAGACAGTTGGCTTGACCCGTCTTGAATGACAGTAGACGTGTAATACTAGATGGGTTGAGTTCGTGACCCACTATATTACATTTTTTTAATTCCGCGAAGAATATATCTCTCTCTCTCTCTCTATATATATATATATATATATATAGAGAGAGAGAGAGAGAGAGAGAGAGAGACTGAGGTAGTCTACCTGTGACCACTGTAAAGTGTTCGAAAAGTCAGGTGTCCAAAATGTATTTTCGAATACCAAAATACACGCGATTAATCTGGTTAAAATAGTTTCATTTAAAATGTATAAAAATAGCCAAAATCAAAGATCTTATTAGTTTAAAATTATGATATTAACATGAATCATAATATTAATAACTAAGTTTATGGCGATAATAATATATTTTATAAAAGTGGTAGGAGGTGTAGCCTCTTATGATTTTATTGAGAGCACTTGTTAACAAATAAAAAGTTTGCAACAGAAAAAAGAAATTATTTTATACCGATATTGTATAACAAAAAGCAGTGATTTTTCTAATACTTTGTACTTGAAATTATATATCAATTTTCAGTAATACTTATTTTTAAAGATAACAGCATTTTAATTATGTTTTTACAATTATAAAAGAGTTATTCCACACTTAGGATAAGAAAATATTTTTGAAAAAACGTATAAAAATTTGAGAGCAGCGGGATTCAAACCCGCGCCTCTTGGATACCGTCCAAGCCTTTTGGGCTTATCTTAATTATGTATTTATTGGCTTACATATATGAGCGTTCCTTTGATCTTTTACCGAATGATAGCCACATTTAAATTATTGAAAGATTTTTATTTATTACAGGCTCTGCCCTCAATGTTTGCGTACAATTTAACATCTATGGATCTTTATTTTATAATTAACATTCGCCGATATATCGTTTCGTCAAAAGTGGTCTAATCGTTCGAGAGATTAGCCAGAACAGACAGACATGAACAGTAAAAAATGTCATTTTGATATATAACCGTGTACATTTACCCTCAAGCTGTTAGATAATTTCATACCCCAGCATCGTTAGAAGGTAATACTGAAATACTAGCGTATTGGCATCGTCGATTCGTTAATTATGACAAAATTTCCACAGACTACCTACTACTTCTGCATATTAACTAAAATTAGTATGTAAATTAACCGATTAGGACCTACGTTCTGGTGGGACTACGTTTTGCATGTGTAAATCATAAATATGAATAGACACGACCTGCTTTATAGGTTTAAATTACTTCCAATAGGTAAAGTAATTCTTTAATAGTATTTAATAAATATTTATGTTTAAAGTCCCATAGAAATAAGGTAAGAAAATTTAAGTCTAACTGCATGAACTATTCCTCTATACCACTAATATTGCTAATATAGGTTTCCCTTTTTGAGTCTTTTTTAATATTTCATATGTCACTTAATTAGAGTATAATGACTCGTAGGCGCTCATTCAATTTTGTCTTAGTTTTAGATTACTGCTATAACTTAGTATAGCCCAAATAATGCAAATGTCTAATATAACTAAAAACTACAAGACTTTCTATCACGCTAAAACGCACATTATCTTCATTGTACCAGTATACAATGGTGGTCCACGCAACGCTAGATGCCACGATGGGCAATTGGGGGTCATAGAAAGGGTGGTCGATGTTCTCCATCATTATTTCGCAAGTATAAGCATAGGGTACATTTCGTAAATAATATAAATCTTATATAATCTTACATTATAATTAACTAATATTAAAATGTTTTGGTTTGGAAAAAACGTTCAAGAAGATTTTCAATTTATTATAAGATTAATAAATTCTAATATCATACTATTATTAGTACGTTTATAGTTTTACTAAAGTTTAAATAGTTCTCGGATTTACCTCGTAATTTAGCATACCGTGGTACTAGTGAAACTCTGTCTACGATGCGGCGGGGTGGGTGAACGAACTGCAGTCGACGTCCAAACCGGATAGCCTAGCCAGCCAACCGGCCCGGTAGGGAGAGCCGCTTTGTTTTCAAATGTTATCACGATATGCTCCAAATACATTTACTACAGGAAAATTAGTATAAATATTTTTTTATTCTAATTGTACTCTTGTATTTCTCCTCTATTTTAGAAAACATGTCCTATGTATGCGAGTCAATAGGCAATTCTCGACTCCGGATGGTGAGCGGAAAACAAACTATTTCGACACTAAGTTCTCTCCAACTACCCAACTATGCGAAATGAAGCATGAAACAGAAAAAATACCTACATATAGTAAGCATTATTGTTAGGAACTACAAAATAAATAACTATATATGAAATTCGTACTTATAATAGAATAATTCCGAATCAATGTCGTTATGAAACTTGCTTTACAACACGTAACCTATTTAACCCCCATATAAATTTGATCTTTCGAGTTCATATCGCAATGATGAATCAAGATAAAAGTTAGAAAAAGAACGATTTTAAGCGCTTAGTCATAGCATTTTAAGCTAGTGAATACCCGCAACTTAACCCTTGCGTTAAGTATACAAATATACATTATTAGACCAAAACTGCAACTTTGTTAGCCTAAGTAGCTTTAAAAATTTAATAATTTTACCGAATTTTATTGATTTGACTTTTTTATTTGTAAATAGGTTTAATACAAAAATAACACTAAACATTAAGGGACGGTTACCAGAATATAATATTGAAAACTGCATCAAAATTAGTTGATTCATTTCCACAAACGTGCACAAACGCACACACAGACAGACAATAAATCAAAAATAATTGTTTTGGGTTCATAAAATGTCCCAAATTTTTTTCTCGTTTATCTTCCACGAAAGAAGACCAATTACATTCTTATTATATGTATAGGTTAGTATAAACCGAGCTCGACCCTTCCTCCTAAAACGTACTATTATAATGTTTAACATTTTATGTGCCTCAGAACAAAATAGAAAATGTTCTAAAATAAACCAAAAAAGATATTTTCGGTATTTCGGACGCCTATAGTTTTCATACAACGGAAACCTTTATTAATTTTCGCAGAATTCTCACGCTTTTATACCGCATAGCAGGGTAGACAGAAAGTACCTAGTGTCAAGACACTCCGTACTTCGCTTTCCACCGAATTCGAGACATTGCGTGTTGGGTGGTGGAACATAACGCCTCTCTTTACCAGAGCGAGGAAGTGAAAATAATTTAAATATAATCCCCGAGTGAGGATCGAACTCACAACCGATCGCGTTTACAGTTAGACCTTGTCACACTGCGCCACGACCGGCCTCAAAAAAAAAATCTCTACTAAACATATTCAAAAGACATTTAATATGTTTCTTATACTGTACTAAATTTCGTGTAAGTAACGAGTGTAGAACGTGGTAACACTGAGTATTAAAAAGAAGATTAAATTTCATATATATTCTAATTTCACGTTGTTTCTCGCATAATAGGGCCGAGTTTTGTATTACCAGACCGGGGAATGTAATTCATTTATATATATTCAACCCTACGAGTGGAGATCGAATTCACCGCTATAGGCATTTACAGTCAGATACAGTCAGATTATTGTGCCACGATGATAATATTAATACCAAATTTACATTACGATAAATTTATAAGAGTTCATCAATCATCATTCAAACAATCATCTATTTAATACTCGCTATATCACGCAGAAAGTATAATTTTTTTTTTTTTTGAAGTTCAAAAATATTTTTAATTAAAAACTAATTATGTAATTAGTGGCAAAGCCATGGTGGCATAGTGGGACAGCACCTGATTACAAACACGATAGCTTTGGGTTGAGTAAGTTATCTTAATTTCACTACTCTAAAGCGACAAAGAGTTCCGGCACTAAACACGCGTTGTTTTGATATCGGGCAGAAAATGAAGTATAGTCTAGAATCTCAGTCGACCTTCCTTTACGGAAAAAGCGTGAAGTCGTTAATATTAAAAAATAATCCTACTTACTATGCAAAAGGAAGAATGCAACATAATCCCACAAAAGAATACAGTGAATGGCAAAAGGAAAATGACGCATGACCAGTTTCATTGTTTACCTAGACCTTTTTTGCATTTACCTGAGCTGTTGAATACTTTTTAAAACACGTTTCAAGTTGTTTCGTTAATTACGCCAAAAGTATGAATTGTCAATAAAGTATTTTTAAAAAATGTTAAGACATCTTTGTTATTTCTATGGGTTAAGTGATATTTGTTTCAAGTTATAAAATATAAATAATATTAACTATTGTTACATTATTTTAACCCCCAAAACATTTTTTTTATTCAAATTTTTCAAAATTAATATTAATTTCAAAGTTAAAATTATAAATTCACATCATAATAAGAATAATATGACTTAAAGGTTAATATCAAGCGCCGGCATTTCACTTTCTATGAAGCAACGTATGTTAGTGTGTACACAAAACCATATGATTTAGAAAAAACTTGATCTATATAATAGTTATTAAAATAATCCTAACATATCAACGTTTATATAGATTAATTTTAATTCATAAAAAATATTCTCGTAAAATGATATGCAAATATAGTATATAACACAAAACATCAATTGCATTTTTCATCCTTGTTATAAGTGACCATCAATATGACGAGTGCAAGAGAGACAACTCTCTGAACCCCACGTTCGCTCGAAAAGGACAGTTAACTGTTCCACATTTTTTTACAAGCCAGCTGCGACGAACAGCTGTTTATGCCGGTAGGCGTTGACTTGAATTTTTATGAAACACGTTTTATTAAATAATTAATACAAAATTTATTAATGAATATACATCAATTTTATATGTACTTTAATTAATAAAATTTTAATTAACCATTATTACACGATAAAATTTTTCATTCACAAAATTTAAATGAATAACCTCTCTCATAATTAAATAGAAGAATAAGATCTTTAACTAATACTGAAATAAGGGAGTATTCAAGGAGGGACCATTTTGATTTTGTCCTCCATGTTGCGAATCCCAAAACGCGACCATTTTGCATTTCTCATTCCCAGACAAAACCTAGGAAAAATTGTGCAAATTGTGGCGGATGTAGAAAATATCGATTAAAGCCTAATTCAATACATTCAGAAGTTAAAGAATGTAAAATTATCACGTGTTGAAACAAAACACCGGCCGGTGAACTATTTAGACCTACCTTAACAAAGCTAATCGATGTTGTTGTCCCCTCGATGTCCAGAAGCAAAATTTTGCATTTCTTTACGATGTCACCTATGTCTTTATTATCATTAGCCATTTCTGCTAGGCAATGCCTTTGCAAAGTGTACTTTTTTTCAGATTTACTATTTTAACTTGACTAGAATTCTTCCACGCCACACTACCCTACACCACAGAAAAAAAGCATTGATTGAACGAGACACGAGAACTCGGCGTACTGAAGGACGCGCGGGTGCCGGCTCGGGAGGGAGCGGGATGCATGCATTCATGAAGAGAGCGACGGAGATAAAAGAACGGAAGGATGTAGCTGTTATCAATGCATCCAACATACAATATAACTTTTAAGATTGCCAGCTAATTCATGTGTTAAATAAAAATTAAACGTTTTAAAAAATGCTATACTATTTACAATATTTATATGAATCCGATTATCATATACAAAATATTTGGTACGCATAGATCGAATGGTTATCATATGATTAACGTTAAAATCTTTGATGTTATTATTTACAAATAAAAATGATAATATTTTGACTTGTTACTTACAAGTATAAATTTTATATAATATATGTATAAATTTTTCGTCACACATTCTAATAATGAAAGAATGAAAAAAAAGTGTGACAAAAAAAATTATTATAGCTGTCGGAGAAGTGGACCCTTGCATTAAAAGGGGCCTCGCGGAATTAGTTTCTATGAATTTTAGGTAGTTATAATAAACATTATTTTACAATAAACTGCTTGTACTAATTCGTTAGTTGATACAATAACTTTATTTTTATATATTCGAAACGAAATATATAACTATTCATATATGTTGGTACATACTGAAAAAAAATCTCAAATCACAATGTAACTTCACTTACATCGAGATTAATTTACGATACACCTCTTTATTCATGTGTTAAACTGGAGGTTCAAAATTCCCATTTAACAGGTTTCCTATTCAAATTGAGAAATTTATGAGCGCCGAGATGCTGTATTTAATACAGCCAACAAATAACCATATTTATGTAAAATGTAGTGAAATATATATTTGAATATTATTAAATTTTAAAATATTGTATGACATATGGAGCTAGATGATTTAAATAAAAAAATGAGACCTTCATTCTCTTAAGATTTCGTTTATTTTAATTGTAATAACAATTTTCATTTACGTTAAACTGTTATGTTATAAATAATTGTATATAAATATATTTAATAATGCAATTATACATAAAAAGTTAAGGGTAATAAATAAAAAGATTATGTACTGCTTAAATTTATTTATTTTTGTAGCCTATTATAATATTTTTTATAGATGTCAACACTTAAAAACTATTAGATAAATTGTACTAGCTTACAAAATTAAATTATAAATAAAATTATCTTCTTTAAGTTTTCAGATGATCAAACAAACTTGACTTGAGATATTTACTTGTTTCATCTGTCTTGATTTTCTTTATTAATCTTGGTGTGCCCACATTAGTTTCGGCCTTACGTTTTGTTACCTTAAAAAAAATTTACATTTTAAATGCATATTAAAAGTTCATTTATATCATAAATAATATCTTCTTTAGTTTTCATTTTTTAATTTTCACTTAGATTTAAATAAACCTTACAAATATCTAGACAAAGCAGATTTACGCTTATCCCTGGGCAGGGTAGAAAGAAATAACAAGACACTCCATTCTCCATTTGACATCAGTATTAGAGACTTTGTTTGCGACTTTGGCTGTGAACTCATCGCCGCGTTTTGTTTACCAGGAATGAAAAATAATCACTTAAATTTAATACCATCCTATTTCATTACTGGGAATCGAATCCCTGTTCTATTTACAGTCAAGACTACCCCACTGTGCCACAACAGTATTACATGGTAAATATAAGAGTTACAAATAGGTAAAAATCGCAAAAATGAAATACTTTATTATTTTGACATTTATATTAAAATGCTATTATTTAAGTACCTTAGGTTTTTCATCTGGGGTTATTGAGGTGAAAACAAAATTGCCTCTGTTAGTCGAAGCCATTGCTTTAGGCGTGTCGTCGTCTGTTGCTAATGGTGTAGCGAGGGCTGCGAGACGTGCTAGCGCGCCTCTACCACGAGTTAGGAGAGAGCCATGGTAGTTTTGCTGGTGACATCGAAAAATACATATTAAAATATGTGAAATAAAAGTGAATGTCGGCATTTTTGTTTGCATGGACTTGACCCTTGCTGTAAGTATTTCTTCCATTTACCACCTGTGGATATTGAAACTTGGATCTAAAAGTATTTACCACAAAAAGGTATTCCCAGCCTATGTGTGTTATAAGTATACAAACATATATTATTAGATTAACTGTACCAGCAACTGAGTAGATATGAGAGAGTTAAAAAATATTTTATAAATTTTTTTTTGTTTTAGAAAAAATATACCCCATACTTTGTACATTTTTTTTATATTTATATTAAAAAAAATATTTTAAGTATATTTTACCTGTAATATAGTAAATGGTTTCTTAGGACTAGGTATTTCTTTATTATTTTTTTTCTTTTGAATTGGATTTGGTGCAATTGTTTCCTCGATTTTATCAGTCTTGGTTTCAGCGATTAATGTCGACATACTTCGTGAGTTTAAGTTAGCTTTAATTATTGTTGTCCTATTTAGACTAGTGTTGAGATCTTCATTATTTTCTTGCTGCAAAATAAATAGAAACTATATAGAATATGACACAACATATTTGATACCAAATATTATGAATATTACTACTATCATTCCAAAATGCAATTTTATTAAACTTATATATTATCAGCTATACACTATATATATATATATATATATATATATATATATATATATGTGTATATACACATACATACATACATATATATATATATATATATATATATATACATATATAAGTTTAATAAAATTATAAAATATTGCTTACCATTTGCCTTAGAAACATTTCCCTTTCATGTCTCTGCTTCCTCCATTGCTCTTCAGACTCAAAATCATCCTCTTGAGTATCCAAAAAGTCATCAGGATTCGTACCACTTTCAATTTCCCCATCTGTGCACATATGAAAATGTTTAATTATTCAACTATATATCAAGATATTTAAGTAATCTTAAAATTTAAATATATTATCATAGATTGAGATACTTACTACAGAATAAATAAATGAATGAAAAAGCAGCTTCACGCTTTATCCCGCATAGCAGAGTAGTCAGAGACAACCTAGTATCAATACATGAATCAAGTTACCACAGTACTCATCACCAAATATTGCTTTAGTGTTTTTGCAAAAGTTATTTTTTTATGTACTTTGGAATTAATCACATAATATTAACTACCCAAATTATAGAAAATTATGGTTTTTATAAAAAAAAATACAAAGTGGCGTTCTTTTAATACAAGTTGTATAAAGTTAACAGTAGAAAATTTTAAAAATGCTAGATCAAATATTGATTTGCTACTGCATAGTTCTGTTTTTAAATTATTACTAGTGTTGAAGAGAGATATTTATAAAAAAATCCCAAGTGATAAATCCCAGAAATCTCGAGCTGTCTTCTTAGTTATAAAAAAAAGTATATTGTTATAAATAAATTTTAAAAGACAAAGTGCGGCGTTGAGTTCCACCATTCAACACGCAATGTCTCGAATTCGGTGGAAAGTGAAGTACGGAGTTTCTTGACACTAGGTACTTTTTGTCTGCTATGTGGCTTAAAAGCGTGAAGCTAAAAAGAAAAAAATTACCAGCATTCCTCCATCTAAACTTCCGTTGACGATGTCCATCGCCGAGGTCACCATCTTCAAATAGTAATTCTTGTAGCAATCTCACTTCACGTTTATCTTGATCAAGTACTTCTCGCCTGTAATATTTGTGAGTTTATAATTAGTTTTGCAACTTTACAAGTTATTATGAGATGTGTGATTCTAAGAATTACTATATATGTATTTAAATAATATAAAACTGATTTCAAAAATATATAATACGAAAACATCTTTTGAAAAAGCGTATAAAAATATGAACGCAGCGGGATTCGAACCCGCGCCTCTTGGATACCGTTCAAATTTTTATACGTTTTTTCAAAAGATGTTTTCTAATCCTAAGTGTGGAATAACACTTTAAAAAAAATAGTAAATATATAATACGACTTTTCTTATCAAAAATATTATTTAAGAGATAGAAAACTAAAAGTATTGATTTGAATCGAATTTGGCGAAAAAAGAAGTACAAAGTGTCTTGATACTAGGTATTTTCTGTCTACTCTGCTAAGCGGGATAAAAGCGTCCGAGTCAAAAGCGTAAAAACTAAAAGTGTAGAAATCAATTTATGATTAATGTTTAAAAATTGGATATTAATAAAATTTTCTTTCAAATTGGATATTAATAAAATTTTCTTTCACTTCACGCTTTATCTCGCATAGGAAGAGATATTCAGTAGGAGAGAGTTTAGTGTAAACATATTTCGTTGACTGCTTTCCGTCCGAAATCGAGACATTCTTTAAGGACGTAGTAAAACAGCGTCCGACTATAAACGCGAATGGTTGTGGATACGAATCATATCCGGATGAATGTCTATATTCAAAATTTATCTTCATTTCTCCGTTTAGTTAACACGCGCATCACGCAATAGGTTTATATCAATAAATTTAACGATTTTAATATGTCAGTAAGCGATATCCTTAAATAAGCATGTCACTTTAACTCTAAAATGTGTATCAATACATTTATCAATATTACTAACATGTGTATCTGGCCCAGTTCTCTCTGCAGTTGGTCCTGCTGGAAGGTTTCATCGTCTCCTTCTTCACGTTCCATCAAATCCAAACCCCTCTCATCTTCATCCCCAGAACCAATCCATTCGTCTTCAGATGTTAATTCTGCTTCATTCTCAAAGAAATCTCCTACTCGTTTCTTTTTCAATGGTTTTGGTTGTACTACAACCTGTAATTTAAAAAAAAATGTGTATGAGAAAAAACCACATATATGTGCTACTTTTTTTAATTATTTTAATTTTAAAAACAAAAATGGTAACTTGTCCATAATTGTCTTTGTGAATTGAGCTTTTTAGCTTCATATATCTATCTATCAGTTAATCAATCACTTTATGCAATAATTGAAACACTATTTTGACTTAAATTTTATCAGCCAATTTGCCGAATGCAAAAAGTATGTATAGATCATGTAGCTTAAAAATGAATGCTCCTCCTCTAAATTTGTTATTTTTAATATGTGGGAATATAAATATTATAAAAATTTACTTGTGTGTGTGTGTGTTTCGATTTTACTACAAACTTTAGATAATGATCAATGATAAACTTATGTATCATTATATTCCATCTAAACAATAATATTTATGTTTGTAAGTACAGTTAAAAAACAAAATTTGCCCATGTGTCAGGTTCCAATTACGGTAGAATATTTTCTTAACCTATGCCTGATATCTTTGTATTCCTGACCACGATAATATGAAAATAATTATAAAAGTTGTTCTTTATAAAAACAGTTACTTATTTTTTTTTAATTTAACAAAATGTTTTTTTATAATCCTAAGTGTGGAAAAACACTTTAAAAATAATAAATATTAACAATTATTTACTTTAATAACAATTATTTAATTTAAGTACTACAAAAAGTAAATTATTATTAAATAATACTTTTCAATTTTTAAATATTGATAATTAATTCTATTACATGTTCCATTATTTACCTCGTTTTCCTCAGAATCATATTCAACAATTTTATCTTCGTTTTCTTCAATATCGGATTCATTTTGTTCATCTTCAACCTCATCTTCTTCGTCATCTAAAATGTTAAGATTATTTTTAAAAAATACATGTTTTAAAATAAAATAAATAAAAGTAAAAAGATCTAAATGTATGGATTCAAACACACATTCCTTTAATAATAAGCTCTTCAAGCTGGACTTAGTTTTTTGTATATATATAATTTAAGAGACTAGGCAAGATTAAAATGAAATTTATTTATCAAAAAATAATAATTTCAATGAAATTTTTGTAAGCTATGTAAGAACAAAATTTTGAAAGCAAAAAGTTTGTAATACAAAAATAAAAAAATTAGCAAAAATATATACATTTACCTGAAATTTGTAAAGCTCTGTGTTCTGCTTTACGTTTTTTCAATTTCTTTACTCTCTTATATGTATTGGTATCATTTGTTTCATCATCAGAATCGATAATTAATTTTTTTTTCAAATTATCATCTTTTGAGCTATTAAAAAAGTATTTGTTTTTCTTAGGTGCAATATCAGGTCCATCTAACTCGTCTAATACAGATTTCAATATGTTTTTTTCAGTAACGGAATCTATTTCATTGATCGATTTATCAGTGATTTTAATTTTATCTGCAGCATTTCCAGTGTCTTCATTTTGATTATTTTCTTTATTGCTTATTTTAACGTTTATATTATCTTGAGACACAAAGGGATTATCATGGAATTTTCCAGTACCTACAGCGGCTACACTGCTCATATCCTCTGACATATTTTCGTTTGATTTTTGGATATCTTTCGTACATTGGTCTTGTGAAACGAATGGATTATCATAAAACTTTCCCGTACATAAAGCGGCTATATCGTCACCGATTTCTTGAGATTGTGAGCTTTGTGTCGTTATGAGAGTTTGCGATGGGCCCTCACTTTCAATGTTTAACTGAAGTAATTATAATAGTAAATTAGCAAATCCAATTATAAGCAAATCCAAAACATTAAAATTGTCTTTAATATTTCCATTACGAAAAAAATTACTTACATATTGCGACTGTGTATCAAGTAGTTTATCAGGTGATATAAGTTCCATAGCTGGGTTCACTCCAGTCGAGTTCATTATAGAAAACGATTGTGTACCTAAATCAGAACTTGCATTCTCCTCTTTATTTCTACTGAGAGTTGCAACAGCTACATTAAGATTCGATTCTTGAGTTGAGAATAAATCTTGAGATGGTCTATTTTCCTGAGCCAGTTGTAAATCATCATCTGTAATATATGTGCAACATTTTTATAAATTTTATTTTTTTTAAGGAAAAAATTGTATGGAATAAGTATCATATAATATATTCAAATAATATTTTTCAACTTACCCTTCCAAGTATCTTTTGAATACTAGGAATAAGAAAAAAGATAAATTACTAATTTTAAATAAAGGTATTTAAAATTGCTTTTCAAAAAGTTAAGTTGTTTGTGGATACTTACAGCATAGAACAAATAATAGTGCAATACACACAATATAGATAAAAATAAATGTACAAAAAAATTAAACATATGAGTGTTACTAATACAGTGGACCCCCGTTATAATGCGGTTGTGTTTGTAATGTTTGTTTACTTTTCCAATCAGTCTTTCTTTTGTTTTATAAATAATTAAATAAAGTATAATAGTTGTATTTCTACATAAATTATCAACCTAAGTTAAATTCTGTAAAATTCTGCATAGGGGTCCACTAAGTATTGTTCTAAATTTTCATATTTACTTAATAAGTTTAAAAGTACCTTGAGAATTTTTTATGTCACTTTGTGTCGCTTTCTGCTCTTCTACTGGCATCTGTAAAACTTCACTATTTGTATTAGTAATGATGTCATCATTATCTTCATCATCTGAATCCTCAAAAGCTTTCAATATTCTGCCTTTTCTGGGTTTGTCTTCTATAGGTTCCTCATCAGATTCTGAACTATCACTGGATTCATCGTCCATATCTTCATCGTCGTCACCTTCACCAACGTCTAATTTGTTAGTATTTTCATATTTTTCATTATCGTCTGCAATTTCATCACTTTCTGAAACTTCAGCCTCATCATCCACCATTGGATTTCTCTTCTTAGGTTTATCTTCTATGATTACGTCATTTTCAATAGGTTCTTCTTCACTCTCTGAGCTATCTACAATTTTTTCTTCATCTGCAAGTTTAGCTTCAATTTTTTCAATTTCATCATCTGACATATTTTCCGTCATTTCTGCTTTTAACTTGTTTTCTTCTTCTAAGCGTTTTTCCCACTCCAATGATCTCTGTTCAGCTATTTGTTGTTCTAATTCTTGCTTTAATTTTAAATGTTGTGTACCTGGTTTGTATCTAAAAAATATAATTTTAATTATTATAATTTACAAAAGACAATATGATCTTTGAAATTCGTGATTTTTACATGTTATAAATGTAGTACTGTAAACATGTCAATCACCTATATTTTGGTATTCGAAAGTACTTATTTGAAAATCCCACATACCAAACACTTTACAATAGTACAGGTAGACTACCTGTGAACACAGATTACTGTATTTTCGAATACCAAGATATATGTAACTAATATGTTTAAACAAGTTTAATTTAAAATATACAAAATTTTTACCAGTAACATGTGAGAATTCCTGTAGCTTAAAATCTATTTTAATTAGATATAAGTATACCTTTCATAAACTTCATAAAATTAACCAATGGCAATGTCAATTAAAAATGAAGTAATCTCAAGTACAATACATTACAATACCTTCGACTATTGTTTTAAATATTAATATTGAATTTTATAATTATTATCATTTCCACTTTGGGCAGACAGAGCACAGTATTGTATTGCATCACTCAATATGCAAGGACACAGTTTTGGGTGGAAAACAGAGAAGTGAGTATATTGACACTAGGTACCCTCTGTCTCCTCTGCCATGTTGGGTAAAGCATAAAGTTTTTATCTCCTAATTCCTTACTTTTTTTCTCTATCTTTTTCCATGTCTTCTAAAGATTTAAGTTTAGCAAAATATGTAAATCTCTCCTTTAACAGTTCAATGCCACTCAGTCTTTGAGGAACTGCATCATTGTCATCTAATTCTATTAGTGTTCCAGGACAGCCTGTTAGTTTTGGCATGGCATTAGCTTGAACTGTATTATTTATTGTTGCCTTAAATGTTTCTTTATCTGCAATATTGAAAAAGATTAGTGTTATAAATTAATAATATTTAAACAAAAACTAGTCTTTAATTTTGTTTAAAACTGAATGTTTTATGTACCATTTTGTTCTGCTTCATCAATGATTTTACTAATTTCATCAAAACTAAAATCATTGTCCATAAATTCATCTTCACTGTTTTCGTTATTATCATCATTAGGCTTTTCAACTGCTGAGGATTCATTGGTAATATTTTTCTTTTCCAAAAATGAATTAACTTCAGAATCATAATGGAGCATCATAACTTGGCTTTCATCCTCTGCATTAGTATGTGTTATATTTTCAGACAATTCTTTTGGTTGGACTTGACTTGTGTTCATATCTATATCATTTTCACTTGAATAGTGTAATAATGAGGTTTCATTTGCTTCTGTGTCAATGTCTTTTATTTCTTCAGTATTTACAAATGTTTTAATTTGTTCTTCATGTAATGTGTCATTTCGAAATGATTTTTCTTCAATATCAGAACTAATTGTTTCTTGCCGTTCTTTATTATTAAGCACTTTGGTCACTTCTATGTCATTTATATTATTGTTGAGTACAGTTTCCTTAGAACAGATTAATTTATTACTCATTTCGTTTTCTACAGTAGTACTATCATTTGAGATTGTGTTTTCTAACATTTCATTATTAGCTACATCATCAATTTCAGGATTCTCATCTTCAGATTCACTTTTACATAGCTCAATAACTTCTTTTTGCCTTTGCTCTAACATTGTACTGAAAAATAGGAATGAAAATTTATATACATATACATTTAAAACAATAAAATTAAAAAAATAAATAAAAACTCAACTGTGGTTCAAACCTAAGTTTTAAAATTGGCCCATTTTTTTGTTAGGCATTTTATATATTCACTGATATTTATGCCTTTAAGAGGAAACTAATGAAGCATTTTATGCCAAATTTGGTTCACTGGTTTGGCAGTTGAAAGAGAACAAAGAAACAGATATATCTCTACATATGCTGCAACAACATAGCCCTCCTTTTGGCAGTTGAGTAACAAAATAACAATAAAAGTAAAAGTTTATACTTACGCATACTGCTTTAATTGATCACTATTCATTTTAATTGGCAATGCTTTACCATCAGAGGAAACTGCAGGTTTTCTTCTACTCAAAATGTCTTTTAATGATAAAGCTTTTGGTCTATGATAAGGCAAAGATATTTCTTTTTCTCTCAGCATCCTATTTGATTCACTCTTAATTTTCTGCATGTTTTCCATTGCTTGTTTAGCTGACATCTGAAAATTAATTGGAATAAAAAATTATAAACATTATTGCATTGCACATATGTATTTACACAAAAATTGTAATCCAAAAATAATTAGATAAATTATCAATACAAATGTAATAAAACTGATATTTATATATTGATACTAAAGATACTTAACAAACCATTACATACATTCATCTAGTTAGGTCATGCAGTAGTCCATTTTTATCTTAGTTATAATTTGCAAGACCTAAGAGTAGGGAGGTTCTTAGCATATTGACAAAGCAAGTTAAATGAGAATGTAAAACATCATATTCGTTTTAAGCTCATTACTTACCCAGCTTCCAATTGTTGCTTTTAATCAATAATAAGTATATATATCTATTTTGATTAAATTCTTAAATTATTAAATTAAACTCTTTTTAAAAGCAAACTAAAGCTCACAAAACTTGACTATCTTGTCAATAAAATTACTAGTTAGTATATTTTAATTTCTTTAATGAATATTTCATAAAAAAAATGTAGTGATTTCATTAAAAAAGTGTAAATAAACACATAAAATATTATTTAAATATAGTTGTTTACTTTTCTGTTGGTGTAATAGTGTTAATAAATACATAGTAATTAATAAAATACATACTCTTAGTGGTTTTGGAGATGTAGGTTTTACTGATTTGTATCTTTTTCTATGTGGTTTATCTTCTTCATCAGAAATATCTGGATCACAGATAGACTTCATAGTATTTGTTGATTTTTTTGCTTCCTGTAATTGTTAAAAATATAT
Organism: Dryadula phaetusa; assembly: GCA_032432895.1. Lineage (NCBI taxonomy): Eukaryota > Metazoa > Arthropoda > Insecta > Lepidoptera > Nymphalidae > Dryadula > Dryadula phaetusa. Next base: position 373,026 of record JAOYRS010000059.1, read on the forward strand.
AAATTATAAATTAAGTCAATTAAGTTATAAATTTAAATCATTTAATAGGAACTGATTGCACAATATCTTTGAACAAGGACATATCAAACAACATGTTACATACTTTTATTATTTGACCGTAAGATGTTTCATCATCTGAATCTGTTTCTGAACCATTACTGTAATCATTTTTTGCTTCGATTATTGCTTTCTTAGAATGAGGTACCTTCAACTTTTTAAATTTGTCTTTTAATCTCTTTTTTCTATTTTCAGTCCGAAAGGACTCGTATTTCTTAGGATCTTCAGCATTACTCATTTCATCTGAAGAAGATGTTGAGTTCTTTTTTGCAGGAATACTTCTTAAAATGTCTTTGATTTCAGTATCACTATCGCTATCACTGTCGGAAAATGCTACAATTCGTTTCTTCTTGACAACAATGGATTCTGTCTCGTTATCACTAACATTTTGTAACTCAATATTCCCGTTTAAAACTTTTACATTTTCCATTTTATCTTCAGAAATATGTAAATTATCTTCACAAAATTCTTCTACCATCTTCAAAGTATTTTTTAATAACTATAAATATTATTTATGTATATTCAATAAAAGCACTTAAGCCTAGGACATGTTAATTTATAATATTAATAACTTAACTTTCTTTGATGTTGTTATAAATATTTTTAGAGCAGTCAAGAACTTCGCGCCTTTTTACAATCAACAAATGTCACTGTCAGTTGTTAAACTGGATGTTCGTTTAGTTTCTAAGCGTGTAACAGAGAATAAAATGCATCATTATTGAAACAACTGAATATTTTATATTTAACATTCCAACAATTCTTCAACATGCAAAAGAACTTGAATAACGTTTTGAATGAAGAAATCACCATACCGGAGCATGCTCGAGTTTTCCAAGTGCGAATCCATTAGTACTGATACGTCTAAGAATTTTAATCAACAAAAAAGTATACTATTGGCAGTAATAAAACAGTGTGAAAATTATTCGTCTCATACATAGTTATCTCATACGTGATAGGATCTATAGATTTAATTTTGTTAGCATATCAATTTTTGTATTCTTAACAATAATAGCTTAGTAGCATGTAGCGTTCAACATTTTAGTTTAGATTCAATTAAATGCCTTTGAATATATATTACTTAACTATATTAACTATATTACTTAATAATTTCTTATCTTGAATTAATTTATCTGTGAATTTTAAAAGTAAACGCTTTATTAGTAATATGAGCGAATAAATAAAATTAAAATATTATGTAATAAAATTAAAAGGAAACGGCACATTAGCAGTTTTGTATAGTATGATCGATTATACATAAGGGAGTATTAACATAAGAGGTAAATGAGTAGCAAATGGGAAATTTAAATTCAAATAGAGTATAGGAGAAAAAGAAACCAGCGGTGCGATTGAGACGGGAAGAACATTCTTAATAATTTTAAAATTTATTGAATATATAAATAATTAAAAAAAAATGTTTTAATAAATTGTGACACCAGGATTTTCACGATTCAATGTTGAAATCTGAGATTCTTTCTCAGTTACGAAATCACAAACTACTGCTTCCGCTGTAGTAAGTAATGAAGCAACTCCACTTGCATCTATTAACGCTCTTCTAACGACTTTCGTTGGATCTATAATTCCTTTTTCCATCATATTAACATATTCGTTATTTAAAACGTCATAGCCGTAGTTTAAATCCAATTCTGCAACTTTTGATACAATAATAGAACCATCATAGCCTGCATTATTAGCTATAGTTGAACAAGGAGTACATAAAGCTTTTTTGATAATATGAATACCGAGATCTTGATCGGAATTGGCAGGCTTCATTTTTTCCAGTATAGGAATACAACGTACCAAAGCAGCACCACCTCCAGGTACTATTCCTTCTGCAATGGCAGCACGAGTAGCATTCAGAGCATCATTTACTCTATCTTTTTTTTCACTTACTTCTACTTCGCTACAGCCTCCAATGTGTAAAATAGCTACGGCACATTTAAGCCTAGAAATACGATTTAAAAGTCTTTGTTTATCAAATTCGCTGGGAGTTTCATCATATTCAATGCGTATTTGTTCAATTCTTTGTTCTATTTCTTCTTTATCTCCATGTCCTTTAATTAATATAGTTGAATCTTTTGTAATAATTACCTCACCCGCTTTTCCAAGACTCTCTAACTGACAATCTTCCAACCGGATTAAATTTTCATTATCTTCAAAAACAATACCTCCAGTGGCGATGGCTAAATCGATAAGAGTGTTTTTTCTGTACTCACCAAATCCAGGTGCTTTAATAGCAGCAACCTGTAGCCCAGCTTTTAATTTGTTCACAATTAAAACCGATAATGGTTCTCCTTCATAATCTTCAGCTATAATAATTAGTGGCTTTTTCTGTTTATTAGCTATTTCTAAAGCTGGGACCACTTGATTGGCCGAAAATATCTTTTTATCGGAGTATAGAATTAGAGCATCATTATACTCCACCTTTGGACCTTTAGTGGAATTAATAAAATATGGTGATACGTAACCTTTTTCAATTTTCATTCCCTCTATAACTTCGAGTTCATCTTCAAGTGTTTTTCCGTCTTTAACAGTTACAACTCCGTCTTTTCCAACTTTATTAATAGCACGTGCAATAAGTTTTCCAATACTCCGATCGCCATTAGCAGAAATTGTGGCTACTTGTTCTATTTCATCACTTGTTTGGACGGGTTTAGAAATTTTTTTTAAATGTTCAGTTACAGCTTCTACGGCTAATATTACACCTTTTCTAATTTCAATAGGATTAGCACCTTTTGAAATGCTTTCAAACCCTTCTCTAGCAATAGCTCTAGCTAAAATAGTAGCAGTTGTTGTGCCATCACCTGCCTCTTCGTTGGTCTTATTTGCTACATTTTGAACTAGCTTTGCACCTATATTTTGAAATTTGTTTTTTAAATCTATGCCTTTGGCAACCGTTACACCATCTTTTGTAATTTTAGGAGGACCAAATGCTTGTTCCAAGATTACGTTTCTTCCTTTGGGGCCCATTGTTACTGCCACGGCATCAGCAAGAATATCAACTCCTTTTAACATAAGAGATCTTACGTCTGGTCCGAAACGCACGTCTTTTGCATACTTACAATATTGTAAAATAAAATATTTCTTGTGAGATAATTTGAGCAAATCTTTTAAGTTATACATTTTTAGAATAAAAATATTACACAACATGTACAGCTCAATATGCCAGTTTTATAAATACTGACAGACATTCTTTAATTAGAATGCTACTTTTTATGCTGATTGTAACTGGCGACTATTGAATCTATTATTTTAATTAATCACTTTTAAATATGTGATTTTATATAGTTTTATATAACAACTAAATTTACTTTTCGACTTTCTATACTCTTTAAACCAATATTATCTTCAAACTTATTAAGGTATAGATTTCAAGTCGGCTGCTTATATATTTGATGTAGTTGGTTGATTATAGCTTCAACTTTATGGTGTAGATAATTTTTGACTGATTTGAAGTTGTAAATACGACATTGACGTTTTCCATACAACGCTTAATTACATAAATATAATTAAATTGGATTTTTATTTTAATTGCAATCAAAAATAGTGGTAGTCAAGTCATTTTAAATATTTTTGAACTTAACTCTTAGTGAGCTGAATTTTTGTTTACAGCTTTATAAGGATGTATAAAAACCATTTTGGGTTTTTTAAAAATATTATCAACCTATTGATATCTTGTCATTTGCTACTTGACACTAAAAAGTTATTCAAGTTGAAATCACTCCGAGCTTAATACATGAAATTATAGACTTACTTAAATATAATATAATAAAATGTGACTGGTATTTAATCGCAATTTTAAAATAATATTTGACAAAAGAAATTTACAGATCAACCAAACTAAGCTTGTCATAAAGTTTATATACTAAAATATATTTTTGTTAAAAGATTTTATCAAGATCATACAGTCTAGCATATGTGTAAAAAATATTTGTCACAACAAGAAATATTTCGATGCCAGCATCGAATGAGAATGACTTATCGATGTTTCACGAATAGACAAGTATAAGTGGCGATTGTCATGTGTCAAATTTAAGCATTAACGGCAAAAAGTTTCAAATTAGGTCCTTGTTTCTTTAATTTTAGCCTTTAATTAAATAAAATGAGCAATAAAAGAACTTCTGTTAAAATTGATATAGATATTGGGGATCAGTTAACATATATTTCGTGTGGTCACATAGTGGTAGAAATCATTAAATTTATAGCTTATCAAAGGTTACAAATTCCTTATACCTATCAATGGCTGAAACAAATAGTTAATAAAAGGAAGTCGTTGGGAGAGAAAAAGGAAAGTTATCAATCTGAAAGACATTTTCACGTTGCATCTACCGCCTTGAGTAATTTAGATTTCATTATAAAGGTAATCAAATTTATTATTTTTATGATAAGTAATTACACAATGTTATAAAATAAACATATATTTTTATTTCGATATTTCAGAATCTTTTAAATGAAATAAATGGTTCATCTCTTCCCGACGAGGTTTGCGTTGCGTTTGGTGCAACGCCTGTAACTTGTAAAGAAATATATCGCCTTTTGTTACCAAGTGTATGCCACAACCTCCAATGTCACTCTCATCATATAGCAAGTGATCAGAAAATACAAAGAAATGTTTTCAGGTTAGAAGACCTAACTTATTTATCCATTTTAACAATTTAATTTAATAATTATTATTTCTTTTCAACATAATTAATATTTTATTCACTAAGTATTTATATTTGCAGGAACTTGGTAACTTCAGAAAAATTAAGTCAAATTTTCTTTGATTCTCTGCCACCAACAAATATGTACCTCTTCTTGAAAAAAACCAGCTCAAGTAAACCAGATGTAATATGTGTGGATAGTTTTGTGTTAGTAAATGGCTTTAGAGTACCTAGAACTTGCAAAATTATTACTTTCGATTTTAGAAGTCAAAACCCTCAAAATATTGCCTGTTGTAGCAAATTTCAAATATTTGGTGATGTTATTAGCAAGAATTTAGACAATCTCAGGATCAGTAGTGATAGTATAGATGATGATATTATTGAAATTGAATCAACAAATGACATAAAATGGTTTCAGTCTAATTATGTCATGAAAGGTTTTAAAGACTGCGTTGTTAATGGAAATTCTGTTACAAATACTTGGCTTCAGCCATAATGGTATATTTCCTATGATAGATAAAATGTTAGGTAATTTTTTTGTAGCTTAAAATGCAAGACACTTTTGTGTTTATCTAGTTTAATGCTCAATTTTGACTGATTTCGATTGTTATTATTATTTTTATATTGACTTAGTTAAACATTTTGTTACTATGAACTATTTTTGTTAAACAATTGAAATATACTCTTATAATCGGTGCCATATATTCATGCTAATTTAACTAGTGAAATATTATCAATTTAAAATTAATAAACATTTTATGTATAAGAATTAATTATTTACTTTTTGTATTGTTTAAGAAATCATAATTTTATTTTGTGCACCTCTGATTGTCCATCACTAAAAATAGTCCGTTCTTTTTTCACAATACAACCTTTTTTCAAATCTTGATCTGCCAGTCTCACTGTGCAGTTTTGCCATCTTACACATTTTGAATAAGCTTCATTAAATTCTACTATTAGACTTTCTCTTCCTCCGTTAGGACCAATGACATAATCACATCTTATGGATTTATTAATCATATCTCGAAGGCAACATTCAAGTTGCTCATAATACTCTAGCCAGTACTTGTCTGGTAGTTCTTTTAACTTAAATCCAAGAGATTCCAAAAGTAGGCCAGTGACAAAAATATCATCTATCCAGAAAAACGAGTTGTACAATGCTTCATCACATATTAAACTGGCTACTTTTGGGCTTATTATGTAATACCACCCAGACAAATATGGAGGATATATACTTCTGGGGTACTCTTCATATGTTACATACCATTTATTTTGTCGATCTCTTTTTGGCAGAGTATTATTTAAAATATATCCCATTATCAAGTCATCATTTTTGGGCAAAGTTTTTAAAAAATCATAAGTTTTCATTATATTAAAAACAGTGTCATCATCAACTTTTAATATGTATGAAGCTTTGCTGCATTCTCTGGCTGCCCATTCCAACCCCATGAGATGTTTATAAGTTAAGTTTCTGTAGTTTTCATAGAATGAACCTTGGAGAATATCACCAAATATATCACTTTCATCTTTTATTGATTTCTGACTAATAAATCTAAAAAAATATGACTATAATAAAATATTTTCATTAGCTAAAAAAATACATATAAAAAATGTTTGCTGAGGATTTATTTAAAATACCTTTCACTTGGGGGTATTTTTGCTAAAAGAAAGGTCCTTGATATATTTAAAGATGTCAAATAGTCAGCAGACATTGCTTTTCTATGGGCACTTCTGAGTTCTACATGTCCAACATAAGAAGTGACTAAAATTAATAAGAATGGTGATTCTGAAATAAAAAGAAATTGTGTATTGACAAAATCTAAATCTAAAATGTTTATTTTACCAGCCATAAAGTAATAAAACTGGACATTTTATTACTTACCACTGCATAGCTTAAGTTCGGGTTTTATTATAGTATGTTTGAAATAATTATTATTTGTTAACATTAATATTGAACTATTATATTCATTATTAGAACTTCTATATATCCATAACAATAATGTTAATAAAGCAATTATAATTACACAAAGTACTTTTTTGGGCATTTTTTAGTTCTTTATCATTTTCTATTTTTATGTACGTGTATTCATTTTACCAAATATAACAAATAGTTTTTTCTAACTTAAATTTTACCATTTGGTTTTAAATAAAAACTGTCGTTCTATCATTTTAAAGTATAAAAACTTTTGATGATTTTTATTTTTCAATTATTTTTAAAATATCATATTTTATACATTTTATTTATTTTGTTAAAATTATAATAATTTTAACAGGTACCTATATACAATTCATTGATAACATCAGTAGAAATAAAAACATTTTTTGACACATGTCAAATTGCAAGAGCGTAGTGTTGCTATAATAAAGTATCGTAATGGAATTTATTTTTGTACTGTATTTCTTTTTCCCCTTTGTTTATTAAATAGCTTTTTAGTTATCAGTTTGTTACTACAGAATATAGTAATCAGTATAATGCGTTATGTTTTTACGTTTTTTTCATTTTTTCAAATACATACATCACGCTTTATTTAATGCCGTCTCTCACTTTAACTTCTTTATTTATTTATTATTTTTCAGCTTCACGCTTCATTCCTCACAGTAGAGTAGTATGACAACATAGTATTAAGGTTATCCATTGACTGCTTTATGCCTCAGACTGACTGATAGAGTGTTAAGGGGGAACTCAATGTCGTGCTTTGCCTTTTAAAGAACGGGGCTCATTAATCTGAACAACTTTAGTTAAGGCGGCTTTTGTAAATTTATTATTATCGGCCTAATAACTAAGTATACAACAAATAAATATTATTCAAATCCGTTCAGTGGATTCAAAGTTAAACTCAAATAAAGAAACAGATAGGCAATATTTTTTAAAATCATAGATGTTTATTGTATTACTTTATTCTGTGTCATTTTCATTAAATTTTATTATTTCATAAATATTTTCATTTTAAGCATTTTTTAATTCATATACTGTTTTATTTATAGGTGAAGATTATACTTTGCATATGCTAGTCAATTTGAAACTTAATTCTCAAAATACCAAACAATTTGTAAGCTTAATGAATAAACAAAACACTTAATTGTTAAAAATAATACACTTGACCATTGCCTAAAAATATGGTGAGACATGAAAGCTCACACTAGCTGACCACGGCAAAGAATAAAAAATATAATATTTGTGAGGATAATATAATGAATACCTCAAAGAGCAGAATTTTACGATCTAGTAGGTATTTGATTTATGTCTGGTGGAACAAGGCTTCATCCTCAGAGAAAATGGAGCGCCATAATTTGGCTCGCTACGTTCTCTGCATACTTCTTTCACCTGGTCCACTAATAAAAACTTCTCTATAGATACTACGTCCGTGCAACGTGTCCTTCAGCATCATTGACGCTTGTAAAAGGTAATCGAGGTTTTCCCGTTTCTTACGCTTACCTTTATGTCGTATATCTTTCTTACCATTTTCTTTTATCACTGATCCTTCCGACTTCCCCAAAACATTTGAGCATTTTCTACTTCATCCGTACTACATGACTGTTAGCAAGTTATCTTTTCTCAGCCCCTTGTAAGGAAAGAAAGGAAGCGGTGCCGGGTAACGTAGACGTTCTGACTATGGATTCTACCTTCACCTATAAATATGGGTTGGCCGAGGTCACGTAGGTCTCAGTATCGACCTAAGATAGGGTATGAGGAGTTAAGAAGGGACGAGGCGATATTATATTCTTGCATACGCCTGCCATTTTATACCTTTACATTGCATATCAGATTGCATTGCACATCATATAAGAAAACTTTTCTTAGCATTATTTGTCTTTATATAATATACCTAATGTGCTTTACTTATAATATGACGCATTATCTGTATATCAATTATACTTCATTGAAGGTCGTCAATGGCCACTCTTATGTACGAAGATTTAAACTTCTAACCATAATAGGTTAATGATTACTTAAAAAAACACTTTTATTTATTTGCTCTGTTAACACGAATTTCTGCGTTAAGATCGTCTCAATCTCGTGCAGAATGCAGTCAACGGTATTTTGACACTAGCTTGCTAAGCGGGATAAGGCGTTTAAAAAAACTATTATAATATTTGTACGCTAAATATCGATATTAAAAGTAAAATTGCTATTATTATAAACGTTGTTGTCATTTTAAAATAGTAATATCACACTTGCAGAAGTTGCTAGACGAGTCATGCCGGTTTGTTTGTATATTTTGAATTGTATATCTTACAGATCACGTGGCCCTGACCAGCAAATGTTTGTTGTTACATATAGCCGTACGAAAGTCGTAGTCGCCAGATGTAAAGTTATAACTTAATTATAGCTTAGATAAAGATTAAAAGATTTATTTATAGAGACTATTTTATAAATTTAGGTTACTTATCCCAAAATGTATGAATGGAATTTTGCAACATTATCTAGAAAGACAGACGTTTAAACCGAAAAATCACATGCACTAGAGCGGGTGATATGTAATTACTTACCTATTAAGAAAATAATAGGCCTCGTTTATCGTGTTCTAATGTCCTGAGGTGGTTAAGAATCATGCAAACCATGGGGACCCATTTATATTAAGTACATAAATATTTACATTACACATTCTGAATTGAAATTATAAATAAAATATTTTAGCTAATATATTTTTATAAAATCCATTTTAAGTCAAGATAACTAGCTAGATATATTAAATGAATTAATTATGTATTTTCATTAGTTGTGAATACATTATACTACATTTAGAATTTTATGTTTTAAGCAACTAACTATCTAAAAAGACATTTAAATAACTCCGTTAGTTAATAAGTTGTCCTCTTAGATATTACGTATTGACTCTTAGATATTATTTCTGTTCCCATTTGCATTACTTTATTTTAATTAGACAAAAATATTTTTGCATATTCCATATGGAAGAAACTACTTTGCTGGTGTTTTTTGACAAAATATCTACTTTTGAAAATTACTAAGAAACCAGTATCAATCATTATTTCAAAAATCTTGCAGTTGAGCTCGTTATTGTATAAAATTCCAATGCTTTATACATTTACATACTTACCTACATATAAAAAGAAGAAACTATAAGATTTTATATATTGTTTATTATTTTAAATATTTTTTTTTTTGTGGAAAATTCTTCTATTCCTTTTACGTATATCGTTTACATAACACACTAACATTTCCACAATTGACACTTTACAAGTGATAATCAAACCATATAGCTATATTTGGTACTTATATAAAAATTGAAAATGTCTTTTAAACACAAGAACTAACTGAATTTGAAGCGTACTAATCAAATATTGCACTATCAAAATAATATATCATCATACGCGTGCATTGTCATAGTTAATTTCGAGGGGGAGAGGGGTCAATACCAAAGTCACTTCCTCATTTAATTTATAATTTACAAATAACAGACAAGCGTAATAGTAGCGACGATGAGCAAACAGACAAAGTAATTTTTATCATTTATTATGTTATCACGAGCCCGCCTACAGCTGGGGCGTAGGATCAGTGATCAGTTGAGCGAGAAGACGGCGACTAGACAGGTTGTAGCCGCGTACACCGGTGACCTCGTGCTATCAAATTAAACTGCCATAATTATGAGCGAAGCTATGGAAATGAGTGCCGACGAGCAAGGAAATGTGTTACAGGCGAAAATAATAACAATGATTAGCCTCTTCACTATTTCCATGTTTTTCGGATGTGCTCCTATGGTGATTTCATACAAATACGGCTGGTTTACAAAATCTGATGGCACGAACATGAGATCTTCAAACAAACTGATTGTAGGACTGTTGTCGTTCGGTGGAGGAGTTCTCTTTGCCACCACCTTCATGCATTTACTTCCGGAAGTCGATGAAAATATTAAATCACTACAAGGTGAGATAAGATACTTTCTGACAATAATTACATTTACTTAAGTTATTTATAATTTTATTTGTTGAGCTTAACAGTTAGGAAACTTTCAAAACTTTTGTGTACTTACTGTACGTACTGTGTTTATATGGATACAAACATCCCTTGTGTTACAACACTATTTTTAATGAAAGTAACGACATCAGCTAAGAATGTTTGCTATCATTATCAGCTTGATTTTAAAAGCAAGGCACAACTTATTAATTTTAACATGTTTATTTAATCATAGATAGGATATGCCGACGCAACTAGTTCGCTGTGACATTTAAAGGTAACATTTGTAAATACATGGTTAACTAGTGATTGCCCATGACTCTCCGTAGAAGGAGACAATGTTAATTCAAAGGTAACTTGCCTCCAAGCTTTGATAAAAACCGTGTCTTATTTTGATGTTGATATCTTATTGTTATTTGTAAATAAATAAATTTTATTTATATACCTAAATGTGTAAAAAGTTAATAGAATGAACTTTACGAAACAGTTTATCGGTCGTTTTTATATATTTGATAAAACATAATTGCATAATCCCATAAACAATGTAGAACGTAAATTTTTATATTATTAATGAAATAGTAAATATGTACGTTGTCCTTAAAGGCTTTTCGCGCAAATTCCGCGAGCCCATTATATTTTTATCTTTTGGCTTAATTCATATATTTACACTTTTGTAATATTCATAATTGAAGTAAGAATTCAAAAGTATTTCAAACTGCGTTATCATTTTGATTAATTATTTTTATATATTCATATTTTTAATTCACTCATACACTATAAAAAGAGAGAAAATCTTCCAGACAGGGAAATTGAATGTTTAAGAGTAGAATCCAATTCCCAAGACTGGTTTTATCGACAAGAATTCTAATTCTATATAAATACATACAGCAATATAGCCTAGTGCCTACGTGGCACTCATAATAAAGCATAATTTACCATTTTATAGAAAACATAGAAAAATTTGAACAGCAACCAACCTCTAGGAAACCTCCCAAGCGCTCTGACCACTAAGCCATACGTTTAAAATACGGCTGCGTTGAAATTATTATATGTTTGTTACAACTTATTTATGTTGTTTTTAGCATATCTATAGAGAGATTTTGGCAATGTTCTTAGCATATATAATTACTTAGCATATATATTTAGCGATCAGAGCGCTTGAATGGGTTTCAAGAGGCGTTGATTCGAATCCCGCTGCGTTTAAACTTTTATACGTTTTGTAAAAAATATCTTCTACTCCTTAATGTGGAATAACACTTTAAAAATAGAATAAAACTATAATTTAATTCATTACAATATGTTATTTATTAATTTTAAACAGACAATCTTCGAAATATCCTAAAAAAATTATTATATATATTAGATACTGTTAAATTAATCCTAAGATCGTACTATCTATTGATATAAATTGATACTTTTCTGTCTGTATCAGCAGACAAAGATGACATTATTGCAATTTGCGCTTGAATGAACAAAAACATCATTTATTATTTAAGTTCTTGTTAGTTATATTTTACATACGTGGGTTAAGTGGCATAATGTATTATTGCTTCATATATATGCCATGTGTAAGACCACCAGTCATGCATGTGTCTGTAACTAAAAGTAGTACGCCTACATCAATAATAATAAATTTTAACAATTTTTACATCAAGAAAGACTTAGTTTTTTTAAGTTATACTTTTTTTAACTGATTACACTTAAAATGATTAATCAATTATAGGAAATGTATATAGAGAAAAGAACGATGTACGTTATAAAATTTATTTTCGGTTTCAAAATTAACTAAGTGTAAAATATCTATTTAAGTTGAAGTTTACACAAGCGCTTTCAGATATAAATTGTTCTAACGAAAACTCATAACCAGTTCGGGTTTGGAATTGAGTTTCTCCTTTACGTTTTTAAGTTATATTTATAATATTTAATCAATTTTAATTTCCTTGCTCTAGTAAGATAAAGCGCTGTGTTAAGTTCCGCCACTCAATACGCAGTGTCTTATATTCGGCGGAAAACGGAGTACGGATAGTCTTGACACTAGGTATTTGTAGTCTACTCTACTATGCTAGATAAACAGCGTAAAATTTTTAAAAAGGTACATATTTATATTTGGGGAATTGCGAGTATCTTTTGATGTCACTAACTATAATGTCGTCTATTAAAGTGTAAAATCTATATCATGTACTACTATCTAGTTATATTAATAAAGTTATTTCCGTTAAGATTTAAAAAAAAATGCTTGAATTTCAAAATTGTTACATTGTTAAATATATTTTTATTATATTTCATAGATATATATATTAAAGAAAAAAAAAACAAAAAAGCGTGACGTATTAAATACTACAATAATAAATATATCATTAATTATTTATCGCATCTTAATTTCTAAATCACTATATATTTACTGAAGATTATAACTTTTGATTAAATTTGAACACATATTAAAACATTTTTATCGGGCAAATTTTGCAATTTAGTTACTTAAACAATCAATCAACATTATCTATTTCAAAAATATAATCTTATCAAACCGACGCGATCTAAAATGCATTTTAAAATAGAATTATTGCCTAGACTATAATCTAGACATGCAGCAGGGTATCAAGACAAGTCAAAGAATTAGCAATCTTCAGCTTAGCGTAACGTTAGATGAACTATCTGGGCCCACTTTGTAATCTATCATAACAGAAAAATAATTAAACATATGAATTTCAAAATAAATTAAAATTGTTATATTATATAATAATTTTAAATAAATGAATGAGAATTCCAAAGTTTAGAAAAGTTTGTTACTTAAAAAAACAAACTACAGGAATTCTCTTGTCGTCAAGGATAAGATACGAGCGTATTCTTAATACTGAACTTGGCTTCTATTTTCACAATTATGGTTTAGTTAAAACTATCTATCTAACTAAAAATATATCCACTATCAGTGTATATAGTTTTATGTTATCATGAAATAAGTTAAGTATCATCTTAATATGTCGTAATGAAGATATAATCAAGATCCGCGTTGTATGCGAATTTATATATTTTTTTTACATTAATACATGAAACAGAGATGGTAAGTTAAAAATAAAATTAAAGCTTTGCTTTGTTGTGCAATTCGACTTATAATCATTTATATAATTCTATTCTATAGTATTCTAGTTGTTTGTGAATTTCTAAAATTATATTTATATCCTTTATATAAATATAAATTTTGAAATTTACAGCCATCAAGGACTTATTGTTTTTTAAAAATGTTACCCGTTTTATGTAAACAGGTATTCGGGATGATTTTTTTGTACAACTTGGGTCATAAGCATTTTAATTTAACAAAAGGTAAACCACATAATAGCTACTTATAAATAATTGAATAGGTTATTGGATTGAATTTGACATAAATAATCCTTTTTCTTAAAATATAAAAAAATAATAAAGTATATTTTTGATATATTATTTAATAACTTTGATATAATTAAATTTAAATGATGTGATATAATAAAAAGGGCAACAGTAAATAATACAATAATTACAGGTCACAAGATGATATTTTTCATTTTTTTAATATCCCACCCGAACACAATTCATCAAAGGGGGATCCCACAGGATTCCAACGTCCAACGTCGGTTATTGGTGCTTAAACTACTTAGTGCAATTGGCCCCTGTTGAATTGTCTAATTTCTCTCCGGGAAGTCCAATGCAGAGACAGTTGCTTTTGACCTTTAATTTTTTTGTACATATTCCTTCTGTTATTAGGAAAAAACGCTTTTTTCTTGTTCTATACTATAATTTTGATAATTGTTTTAAAAAAATATTTATTAAATGTCAATCATTCAATTATGATAAATTAATATAAGTTATATATTTTATTGTTTACGCACTGAATTCTACATGAATCAATCATATATTCTAAATCAATATAATTAGAGGAATCAGAGTTTTATGCCATTTTTATTGAATATCCGACTTGAATGTGAAGTTACTATTTTTACTGCTGCTCCATAATGTCTACTTATCTTCATTACGAAAATACTTCATTTTACACGTTACATTTATCAGACTGGCTTGCCTGATATATGTAAAATATTTTATACATGAATGTTCCATCTTATGAGATTTGATGCTACAATATTTCGATCGATTCGATCGAGAATCTCTCAACTGCGCCTCAAAAACATTTATCAAATTTTGTTTCCACTAATGTAACATTTTTTTTTATCCAAGACCATTGCTCAGCAAATTTTGCCAAAAATGTATCCATTATCATAGCAATTCATTTTTTTCATTAATATAGAATATAAGATTGGTCTGCTGAAACAAAATAATTAATTTACAGAAAGTGGCGACTTACCGAAGATTCCGATATACTTAGCCGCGCTAATTATGTGTATTGGTTTCTTTATGATGTACCTAATTGAAGAGCTAGTTCACTTATACATACACAGCCGGGAAAACAAAAATAGTGGAAGCTTCTCGCGTGTATTAAGTATACGGCGCAGCAGTTCAGAAGCTGGTCCTTCTGCAGAGAAGACTATAAAGGAGTTAGAGGCAAATATTCAACAAAAAGACCACCATATCCATATTCCGAAGGGCAGTGAAGATGTTATCGTAACAGCTTTGAGAGGGCTCCTTATAGTCCTAGCACTGTCTATACATGAACTTTTTGAAGGGCTTGCTGTTGGGTTGGAAGCATCTGCTAGAAATGTTTGGTATGCACTTACATTTTATTGTTATGCTTTTGTTAGGTTACATAGTGTAAAAACTTGAAAATGGTCTTTTTAAATGACACTATGAGTAAACATGAGAAAGAATTCTCTTATCATCACGTACGTAATGTTTATTATTTTTACTTAAATAGCACTTGTGTAAATATGCATTATGCTAGTACTATGTTGATCAAATAAACTGTAATCCCATATAACTACTTCAAATTATGCCATAATTCGATTAAATTGTGAAATTTTACTGTTTATAATATAATATACCTGTTGTATGCTTTTGATACTACAAAAGGATTATTACCGTTTTTCGAAGCGACATTAAGATTCAATATTGAGAATTGTCATTTGTTAAAAAATCAGTCTTTGTTTTATTGAAATTTATTGTATTTTAAATTATGTACTGTTTAAATCATAATAAAATTTTGTATATAATATATATTTTGAAGGTTTGATAAACTTCTTTTCAAAATCAACAAAAAATTTTGGATTAGGTTTATATATGAAATATCAACATATTATATAAACTTAGAGATTGACAAAATTGTGATGAACCCTTAAATGCATTATTACGATTAAACATCTAAGACATTGAATCTTACTATTTTTCCAGTGTCTATTATTGTACTATGATTATTTGTATAGCAAAATATTATCCAAATATTCGAATTTTCAGGTATTTATTTGGTGCTGTATCAGCACACAAATACATTATATCGTTTTGCATCGGCGTGGAATTCCTTGCGGCGGGTACGAAAAGATGGTTGTCGATAGTCTACATCTTCACATTTTCTTTCGTGTCGGCGTTGGGTATCGGGATCGGTATTTTATTGGTAGGCGGAGCGGGAGCAACAGGCGCGGGTATCTACTCTGTCGTGTTGCAGGTAAAAATCGCAAATATATTTACTAAGAAATTTGTTTGATATCCGCGATTACTGCATATATCAACAATTAAAGTTAACATTCAAAATTAATATTGAGGTAATTACCTACCCTGCTATGCGGGATAAAAGCGTGAAGCTAAAAAAAAAACAAAAAATAACCCAATGGTTGTGGGGCGTTCAGGGTTATGATTATATTTAATTTGTTTTCTTTTTTATATTTGTTTAAACGAAATGCGTTATTAAGGTACGTCATTCAATATATTGTATATCTTGAAGACGAGCGGAAATCGAAGAACGCAGTGTCTTTAGTATAGGTTTTATCTCTCTTCTACATAGTAGAGCGGAGTGAAACTGCAAAAAAGCGTATGAGTATTCCACATTCGTATACACTCCATAGTGCAGTTTTCGGTTCAAATAAAAAAAATACTATATTGCATTTCAAGACCTAGTAAGAGGAGAAAAGTAGAGAACAGGGTCACAATGATGTTGAAATTATGATAATATGTGAAATTTATGCAAGTTCTACAGAATAATTTTTGCATGAATAAGTTATCTAACTAATAAGTTATCTAGATAGAACGTTATTAAAATGAAACATAATTTTAATTGTAAAAGATTTCTACAACATCGCTTACGCAATGTAAATTTAATTCGTAAAATGACAAAATAATCATTGAAAACAATACCAGACTATCAGATTGCGTGTTTTGTACAGTTTTAAATCAGTTAGATAAGATTCAAATTTATAATATGCTTTATACCTCTGATTACAAGGATCATTTCATATACTTGACCTCCTTACAATTTTATTATATTAATCTGTTAGTTTGTGTGTTTAATATTAATGTTTCACCATTACAGTCACATGGCTCGTACTTTCTCAATACTATATTTAATTATTATTATTTTAAATCAATTATTTAAACTAAGTATAAGCTTTCCAGACGGAAAAATAGAATGTTCTGAATTTTATTTGTCTTTGTTTTTAATCTTATTAAAATAAAATTTACATTAATTAATATATTAATCACTTGACAACTCACAAGTAGAGAGATGGCATTTCACCTTCTACAACCACTAATGTATTTTCAAAGCAGTTTTATACGATTTACTAATAAACTATTTAGAATAGGTACAGATAATGCATAGTTTCTCATGTTACAAAGTTTCAATTAAAACGAAAGATCCATTTTAGGCCAAAGTTTAATATGGTACTTAATATCATGAACTCATAAAATTTATTTATTTCTTTCATAAAAGTGTAAATAGAAATGAAACTCTTTAAACTTATAAGTATATATCTAAATCCTAAAAAAAAAGTACTAGCAACTTTAGTTAAGATAAATTTACGAAAATTAATAATTCGCAATAAACAATGCTTTTATAGAATATTTTATGGCTTTAATTACGTTGATAATATAATAGATTTGTATCATCACCATATCGTCGGCATGTCAGCTACAAGACGTTAATGTGTACGTGCTTAGATTAAGGTACACACTTGAGAGCACATATAAAACAAGAAAAATCTTATCTGTGAAGTATATGAATGGCTAAGAATATCTAGATTAACAATACCAATACATATTATTACAGTGATTTACACCAATCGTTACACCGTTAAAGCAAATATAACCTAGTGCAGTCTTAGGAGAAGCTTAGTTAGAAATTAAAACAAATCATAAAAAAATATTGCAGTTGCTTATGGGTGACATGGGTATGTTTTGAGCCCGGGGTCTTACGAACCCAGGGCCTTATTAGCCCGGATACTTAATAGCACGACTATTAAGTAGTCGTTTTTCTGTAGTAGTAGTTTTTCTGAGATTTTCCCAGACCAATAATTTCAGTCTATTTGTTTATTGGTAATGTTTAGACCTTTAACTTGTGTGGTAGCAGTAAGCTAGAATAAGCTCATATTTAATAACAAGTCCATGAAATTATTTCTTTCCAGGGTATCGCTTGTGGAACTTTAGTATACGTTGTATTCTTTGAAATATGGAGGCAGGATAACTCTGGTTTGCTACAGTTCGCCTGCGCCTTAATCGGCTTTACCATTATGGTATCTTTAGACACCATTGTTGAAATAGGTTTGTTACTATATCTACGTTTACGTTTTTAGAAACCATGGTACTTTAATAAAGTGCTTATTTTATAATAAAGAGAATACCTTTGCTTATATAGGGCACAAGGCCGGTCGTAGCGCAGTGAGACAACGTCTGACTGTAAACGTGATAGGTCGAACTCACAGTTCGATTCCCACTCGGGGAAATGATTATATTTAAATTATTTTCATTTCCTCGCTCTACGCTCGTTTCCTCTGACACTTGAATTGAATTGACAATAAGCGTCGAACGGAATGCCTTGACACCAGGTACTCTTTGATTGGAAAGATAAAATTCATGTTTTAGGTGCTTTTAAATTGATTAGACAAAGCACAGCCCAGTTTTCGTCAAACAGAACACGGCTATGTATGTTAACCACAAAATAAATTAATTATGATCTACTCCTACTTAAATTGTATATGTTTAATTTTATATTATTTTTCAGTTATTTAATAGTGTGGAAGGACTGCAGTACTCTGCTTGTGTGGTAGTAAGTAACGTCTGCCTTGGCTTTCTCACAAAAGCGTTATAAGGAGGAAAAGAACACGTAACATTACTGGAGCTTTTAGTTACGGATTGTATATATTAGATATTATTTTAACCATTGTTATTTTCTTTTTAATATTATATTAAAAAAACATTATAAAAAATCAATAATTAATTCAGATGTGTTCAAATTATGATAATTTATTGAAGTTTAATTAAGAATAAAAAAGAAGTACGGAGTGTCTTGAAACATGGTACTTTCTGTCTTCCCTGCTATGCGGGATAAAAAGTGCATAGCTATATGATATCGATTGCATTGTTAATATTTTTTGTTAGAAATATATTTCATTAGGAATACTTAATATTTAAATTTGTAAATACATAATAGTAAGTTCTCCATATTATATACAATAGCTACTGATAAATTGATTTTTTATTTCCTTTTGCATAATGGCAACATGTTTTGCACAAATTACTTAATAGAAGTATATACCTACATAGAACACAGACAACGTTTCCTTAAGGGAGGGCATTTGTTTGAAAATTCCAGATGGACTATAATACAGTTTTTAAACCACAGACAATATCGAGTTTTCATAATAATAATTTGTCAATTGTAATATTAAAAAGTATTTATTATTATTAAAATTAAGCATAGTAAGGAGAGGAAAAGGTTAAAATGATAGACCAGTGTATAGGTAATATTAACAAATCAATAATTTAATTAGAAATTAACACTTTATACTAACTATTCTATTCTTAAAGAAAATATATATCTATGAAGATTATATTAGGCAGAATATAACTGAATATTTGCGCAGGCGGTAAGTATATACGTACACTATTGATTAAATTGTTCTTATAACACAAATCTAAAATACAGTTAAAATATTTTATTATTGGAATATGTACTTAGATAGAACGTGTAATCCACGCTACTTAAACTAACGATCGAGAGAGACATAGAGAAATTTCGAAAATCTTAACACTAACGCCTGTACAGAGGGTGTTTAAATATATGAAAATACTACCAGCGTTACACTATTATAAACGGTAGGTACTATAATTTCAAAAGCTGAAGATTTAACAGTGTTAGTTTTATAATATTTTTAAAAATAACGATTTTTCAGCCTATTCTATGTATTTTTATTATGTTTAAATTGATGGAAACTGTAAAACCCCCTGTACATGAGTATAATAAATAAGTCAAGCCATTCCTTTTAACATTCCTATAGTCATTACTTCTAAGGCCGGTACAATATTATTAGGCGGACACACGGTATCGAAGCCACTTTTTAACGACAAAAACATCTTTAACTAAGTTATATATTTCTTTAACATTTAAACAACATCTTGTTTCGCTAAGGAAGTACATTTAGTTTTTACAAGCGTTACTTTAATTCCGTCCCTTTTAATGAAGAACGAGTTTCATATACTCTCTTAATTAAATATTTTAAATTTATGAGGTTTTTTATTTTGATATTCCGCACTTAAGCATTCTTTTCCTACGAGACGCGAACCGTTAAAACGTGGCGATAGCTTGACCAGTGTGAACCGCCTTTATACTTACAACAACATACTTTAAGTAATAAATTTTTTAATATTCAACTATTAAATAGACTATTGCTTAAAACTGTAATCACATTACAATGTTGATTTGTAACTGGATATATAATATCTTTCATGTAGAATCTAAAGTCTTTGCTCAATCAGTATAATATTAATTTTAAAAAAAAACTTTAATTTCAACATGTAAGCGTTTACGTATCTCTATAAAAATTATTAAATAATTGGACCAAAAGCATACAATACATAAATTACGAATATATTTAATAGTACAAAATAAAAATTAAATGTACAAAAAAGTTTAGGCACAATAATCTTAACCTAAGAATAACGGCATATAAGAAATCACAAATGATATAATAGATACAATCATGAAACTGAAATGTAACGAGTACCTTCTAGCGGCGACTTTCAAAAACCAACGTTTACTTTAAGTTAAAACCTTTAACATCGTAAATCTCACTATCGATAAGATATTCAAATCTCTATAACATACTAAAATATTTAAATGCGTTTCGAGAAAATATCAGCCGTAGCTGAGTGTATCTATGTTATTCTATCCAAAATATCGGTTTTCTTTGAGCTAAATTGGTACTTTCTTACGACGTTATTGTATTCAGCAAATAATTTACATAAGCTAAACTCTTAAAGTAGGATTTCTATAATTTCAATTGGTGTTTTATATTATTTTAAGTATCACCAAATTCATGTGAAGGAAAGGAACTTTGGCACATTACCTAAAGTAAAAATTACGTGCAAATTAAACATAGTGTTTCCATAATAGCCAAAAAGCGTATTTTTTTACGAATTTTCAAATAGAATTGAGTGAAAATGAAGTTTATATTTTTCAATTTAATTATTGCACATTTTTGTATGTACATTGGTACAATAATACATTAACATCTAATCACGATAACAGTGCGAAACAAAATAATGTTGCCATGATCCGTATCAATTAAAATATTCTTTGCTTGCTTTATTCTACATTATTTACAGGGAACAAATTAATACTAAAATGCTAATATGACTAGGAGAAAAATATGTGTCAGGCAATTCGTTGTAGGGAATATAAAGTGCATGGCAACACCATTTTGCATGTGCGATGTTGGTAAATGTTTAAGATTTGAGTAATTTATTCGCCCGCTGGTTTGCAACAGCTATACGTGTCTCGTTACTCTCTCCCTAAAATCATCAAAATAATATTATTAAATTGGCGTCATTAATAAGGATAAGATTATTACCAGCTCAAAAAATACTTGTACCTAGTGACAAGTAACTTTTTAATCGAAACTTTTTTAAAAATAGGCATTAATGCTTATTTATAAATGGGAATAAATATTTTTTAAGCTGGCAACAACTGTACGAAATGATCATGATAGTGACATACTTGGCGATACAATGAGTTAGTTTAAAACTGTGTTTTTATATAAATTGTTTTGTTCTTATTGACCAAAATTAAATTATACAGTAATTGACATTTAATTATAGATTTAGAAAATTAATTAAAAAGTGTTAAAGCTTTTCATGTTAAGCATATTCAATTCTATAAGTTATGTTATAATTTTTAAATATGACTAATAAAAAAGTTTTATAACATTAAATTTAACGTAAATATAGGCTGCAGCTTTATAATTTTTTTTTATTTACACGCTTACACGCAAGCGCTTGTACAAGTGATGCCTTTACAGCGTGTACCTTTAATATATAGTGCGTTGCATAGCTTAGTTAGTGCGTTTGAAAAAAACAACAAAAAAATACTCACATTATACGTCGCTGACTTGTCTGTGTTCGTGTTAATGTGTTTGTCTCGTGGTTTAGGAACAAAGCTACGTTTAAGTGTTAGTTATATGTATATAGAGGTATATAGGACTTTCGTGAACTCACCTCGTAAGCACTAGATTACTGTCGTCCATTTAAAAAAAATAGGATATTTCAAGGATATTCAATTATAGCAGCTACGTATTTGTATATCTTTATTACTTAAAGTCTATTGATGATTGTTGACACGCATTTGCTAACAATAGTAATATAAAAGAAATGTAAAAAAGTAAGAAATTTATAAAAGAAAATATAACAGATAAAGCAATTGATGCTACATTTTTTATTAGATAATTTGTTATTAATTTTTATGTAAACGTTCATTTAAATACTACATATATTGAGTTTTCGATCAGTTCATAGAAGCAGATATGTTAGAGGATATGCAAGAATTGGATAGGAATTTTATTTCAAGTCAACTTTATATACTAATAGCAAATTTCTTTTTTTAAAAACAAGTTTGCAATATTTACATATTTAAAATTAAAATTGAAACTATGGAACTATATAGATATATTATATTTAACGAAAACCATTAATAATATATTATGTGAACATAAATGCTCCTATGAAGTGTTTTAAAGATCTGGTGCTCAGATTCAAGTTCCCACAAGTACCGAACTAACGCTAATTACTTAATTTCAAACTATTATCACATATCAACATCCGTCTCGATCTAGCCATCTTAATTCTATAATTAAATTAAAATTATAATTGATTTACTAAATATTTAATAGAGATAATATATTGATTAAGACAAAGGTATAGTGTTTTGGTTAATTTTGTTTAAACGTACAACATGCATAAAGCATATTATAATATTAATTTCAACAACAGGTAAATGCTTCGATAATAAAATAATAAATCTCAATATTAAACTTCCTACATAACTACTGGGAAAATTTGATGATTAAAAAAGTTTCAACACGAATTGGTCTACACAAAATGAGCACCGAACATAGTATTTTATGTTGAGCTTTTGGATTAAATACGAAAGCAACATATTATATGGATTAATATAGATAATAAATTTATATAGATAACATGGAGTAAATACTGAAACTAGGTAATTGGCCGATCGCGAGGTAATTGGTAAATAAATTTGACACTAAACACATGAATGTTAAAGACATGTTAATCAAAATTCAAATATTATTCTATAATCGAAATAATAAAAGATATACAGAGAACTGAAGTGTTTAACACAGTTAAAGATAGAAAATGTCTAAGTTACCTAAAGAAGATTCTTTAAAAAAAACATTGTAATTTATAAATGATTTGCAATGAAACACATTTATAACAATAATATTGATTAAAATGTCTTGTATGCGCAATCGGCCTAACCACGAGACGTGTGTGTGTTTGTGTGCTTCGTCGTTTACTTGAGGAGCTCGTGCGCGCGCTGGTTGGCCAGCGTTATCCTCGTTTCATTCGATTCGCCCTACGATTAAAATTGTATTGTACATGTCATGTATTGTACAATCCATTCACAATTGAAATTATTACGGATTTACTATCAAATAATACAATTTTCTAACACTTATCTAATATAGATATTACGAAGATCATAAGGTTACAAACAGAAATTATGAACACAACAACGTGCATGTAAACATTTCGTATGTAAATGGACTGTTCATGATTATCTTTGATTTGAATATTTCATGTGAGTTGTAGTTAATGCTTTAGTAATGAGTGGCGAACGAGTGTTATGGGACTAGTTCTGAAAGTTTTAAATTATGTAAGTCACTGATGGAGCTAATGAATATGTGTGTGGTAACTGTTTGGAGTTTCTGAGGTGTAAAAAAACCACAACATCCAATCTAATCATACACTACAAAATGTATGAAACATGCTAAGTGAGTGAAAGCGTTCAGAAAATTTGGATGGCCAGTAAGCGATAGACAGTCGCGAGTTTAGAAAATAGTTAATACAATAATTAACGGTAATAGACTGCAACTATTACATAGAAATTACATATTTCTAGGGATGTAGGATGTAGTTATCCAGGGAGCACGTTGATGTGTTATAAATGAAATAAGTATTTTAAATAGATTTGGTAATGTCTTATTACATATTATTAAAATAATGTTATATTTAAAATATTTGCATATTTAAAATTTTATTATTTATTAAAAATAACCATTAAGCACCTTATGTGCACGAAAAATGTAATTTCTATGTATTTCGCATTCTATTAGCATTAATAATTGTAAACAAAGTTACATATATAATGCCATTTAGTTCTAGTATCGAATTTCACAACCACATCTAAAGTGATACAAACACTAGGAAGGTGAAATGTTATGATACACAAAGAATGAACAAGTCTCTTAGACAAACACATTGGATATGAAAAATATTTAAAAGCATATAATAATAATAATAATAATAATAATAATAATAATATATTAGAAAAACAATATTTATGATGCCCCCGTTTTCCCTTACATGCGAATTCGTCTTAATAAGTAAGAAAAAGAAGTTAAAATAAATGTGGCAATCTGTTATACATTTGTATAACAGAAGAATTAAATTACTATAATACACTTTAAAGAGAATTTAACCAGAAATTACCCTTATAATTTAAAATTCTCGTTTACCCTTAGGTCTGAGAAAATTTTAAAATGCTTCGCTCTTGTATAACCTTTATACATTAATATCTCCAATTAAAAAAATGTGCAACGATCGATAAATAAAGTTATTAAATTTCAACAAATTATTTTTATCCATTTAAAATTGTATCATAAACGAAAAAAATAAAACAAACAAACGGAAAATAGACGAATTCGCGTGTAATACTTCAACGTTAAAGTTACCTTGCGGTTGATACGGTCGATCTGGCGATTCTGATTCTCCAACTCGGAGCCCATATCTATGGCCATGTTGCGCAAGTTGCCAATCATAGTGTTCACTTGACCCATGTTCTCTTCCATCTCGTCTTCGCGGGCGTCATTTGTTATCCTGGAATGATAAAGAAATATTGTATTTTTTTAAAGATTATGTCCTCTGCTATATATCTTGACTAGTCATGTTTATTCATCTTCTACAGTATAAACTGTAAAACGAAATATCCTAGTTTCTATTAGAAGCTCAGCTCTTAATGTATACCTATGAGAGACTTGCATATGAAATTTAACAAACTTGCACATTTTTTTTACGTTACGTTTTTTAACGTGAATGAATTAATTAAAATAACTAACAGCCTTTCTTTTTATACCAGTTGTCAACTTTGTTTGCATTTAATTTATTTAAATACTCGCAATTAAGTTTTCACTTTTCTATAGGGATATAATCCCATCTTATTGCTATCTATACGTGCCTTATAGTTCTAAGAAAGATACGCCAAATTTTAGTTTTGTCAATCAGTCAGTGACAAAACAGTTTTATAATGATAATAATAAAAATAAAATCGAAATAAGCACGCAATTTAATATAAATAAATGCAGCGTAAAGTGATAAGTTTATTAATTTCTATTTCAAACACTGTTATTATATTATTTCATACCTCTATTGAGGTCAGGAAAATCGATATGCTGCTTGAATATCGTGCTACTGTAATTAAAACATCTTTATTCATCTAGTTTTGTGACACGTGCTGTATTGATTTAGCTCGACTCGCGTAGGTGAAAGGTCACCTAGCTACATACGCAGTTGACATTTGCTTTCAACTAAAGGTCAGAGGGAAGTTTACGTTTGGATAAACAAGCGTCATATTAACATCAAATTAAAGCTACGTCGTAAATGGCCAGCAAGGTACTGAGATGTTATTTAGCGTTCATTGATGATATTAAGTCGTTAAACACATATATATTAAAATTTCTTTCAATGTTTAAATAGAACTTGGCCTAAACCCAATGATTGACCCAACGATTCTATCATTTGACAAAAATGCGTTTCTCTGATGTTTGGAGTAAAAAATATAAGATGAACTATCATATTAAAGTAACCACTAGGTTACCTTCCAATATATCCAGCCTGTGGGCCGATGCCGTTGCGTTCGTCCATCACACGTTGTGGCTGGTTGTTCACCACCTTACCGTCGTCGTTGCCTTTCCATGTGCCGTCGTCCTCTTTGAATGATGCACCCCTGTAAACCATAATTTAGTTGAGATAAACGAGTAATGTTAATGACAAATTACCACACCATACTACCACATTTAGTATATATTATTATAGTTTATTATATATAATAATAATAATTTGACGTCCACCTTTGATACTATCCTTGATTTCCTGATTAATAATACATATACTTAATGAAAATTAAGTTAAAGTAATAATTATTATTAGTATTAGTCATAACGATATAGTGCTTCAAAACATTACGCCTGACAGTACATCTTCTCCATACGTACTTGTTGCATGGAAGTACGCAGATGCCGCAACATTTTTCCATTCCCGAAAGATTTTTCTCGGCCTCGCGCATATCAGCGTTAATCTGGTCCATCCCCTCCTCGATCCTGTCCAATTGTTCTGTCCACACACACACCAACAATAAATTTTAAAACTGCCCTGCCGAATAATCTGTATTGTGTTAAGCTCCTACATTTTTCTTTAATTTCATTTATTGCTTATGTACTTTGCTTTTTTTTATTTTTTCACGCGAAATTTTAATTTAAATGCAAAATTGATTGAATTTTTGAGTTTAATTTTATTTTGTAAATTCTCAACGCTCTCGACAATAATCGGAGGTAAGTGTGAGACAACAATTTATTCTTGATAATTAAATAATTATTAAAAAATGCTATGTTCATGCATTTAATACATTGTCTAAAATAGCAATTCTATTACGAAAAGCGTCTAGCTTTTTTTAATTTGTCCAAAGTTTTAGATAGGTGTTTTCATATTGTCTGACACTTGATCCGATCAATATTGATAACTAAGTTTAAATTTACCTTTGATTTAGATGATGTATGTGCTGAGACTAAGTGATAATAATAACCAAATACTTTATGACTAACATTTAGAATAATAATAAATACTAAAATCATGCATTCAACAGCAAGATTGAAGTACGTGCATGGCTAGATGCGTGATAAAAAATAAACAAAATAATAATGATGATAAAAATTGAAGTAGCAACGACTTCATTCACCTCGAGGCAAAAGTGTGAATGAAGTTAAGATTTATTAACTATTTAATCATATGGTGGTGACGTTTTTACCTTTATTAATTATCCATTTATTTAACTGTTAGCACGTTTCAATCGATTTAAAAATGTTAAACTTCTTGCCATTCAATGAATTTTCATAAACATTTGGTAGTGGCATTCATACAGAAGCCTTACTAAGTTATGAGTGATGTATAAAGTACTACTGGATGCTTACCGCCCTGTTCATCCAGCATGACCAGGGTTTTCATGCCCACCTCGTGACTCTACAACACAATAATGATGTCACTATAGCTCGCCAAACGAATGCGGCGAGGCGAACGGAGCGGCGCGCGCGCATTTTACATACTGCGCGCGCCTCGCGCCCTCCGCCTCATCAACTCAATACAACTCAAACTGACAACTAAAGAGAAAATAAAATAATACATGAACATGGTCGCGGTGAGCCACGCCGAGGCAGGTGGCCACTCCTCCGCAGTCGATGAGCAATGATAAAGTTAGCAAATGAGCGTTTAGATAAAGCCATTCCTGAATGATACGTGAAAATAGCATAGAATCATATCAATTGAAGAGGAAATGAACAAACTATGGCGTGGAGGAGCGAGCGGACGGAGGCGGTGCCGCCGGCCTCGCACTGACACAGATCGCATCGAGCTAACAGTTACAGACCTACGGCTCTAACATTAATAATACGCTGCTAGCCATGGAGATGAAGGCGTATACCACTTGCTCTATACGTCAACAGAAACACTCGGTAAACGCGCATTCATATCAGTACCGCAGTTATTAAGAGAAGAGGAGTAGAATCGGAAAGATAAATAAATATACCTATAAAAAGCGTTCCGATCGATAATATCAACGGAAGAAATAAATAGATTGCGCAGCTCATACAAATTAAATCTTCAGCAAAAGATAGAGTAACAGTCTTTTGCGACAATTAGCAACGAACGGCCATCGGGCTTCTATTTACACTATACTGTCAAAGTCAACCCCATCGAAACATAGAAAACATACGCAACATCGATCTGAGATAAGTCGTTATCAAGAGAAACGTCAAAGAAAAACAAAGAGATTAATTATTTAACTGCACATTCAACACAGACGTTCTCACGGCTGACTACCCAGTGTTCAGAATTTCTCTTACCGCCCTGGTGACTCAACATATGAAGCGCTTGCCCCCCGGCGTCCTCGCTCTATACATAAAATAGAAATCAAAATAATATATCGCAGGAGAGAGTATCGGGGTGTGTGGGTTGCGGGTTAGTGCTCGCGGGTGGCGGCGTGGTGGCGGCGGCGTGGGGCTTAGGGCCGCACGGGACGCGCGCGCGTGCGCAGCGTAGCGTGCGGCGGGCGAGTAGCGAGTGACTAGTGGCATTGCGGGCTTGCGGCGGACGCATGACGCGTGCGCGTGCACTGGCCGTGCGCGAGCGGGCGCGTGCGCGTGCGTGCGCGTGCGCGTGCGCGGTACACACACTACTCGAACAACGACATGCATGCAGTGAAGCTTGCAAGTAAAACCAGATTCAGTCTTATCTGTGCTCAGTTTCATATGAATCATGATTATATTGTGTAATGTTAAAGAGTCGTGCGTTGAGGAGAAGCGTTTCGAATTTACTTCGCTCGGTTAATTTTATTTATGTGATTTATTGGTAAGTTGTCAATTAGGAGTCGAGTACGAACATCTGAAATGCAGAATGTACCTACGAGTTTCGTACGATCATGTCAATTTGTTTGAACTAGCCGGCGTAGTTAAAAATAGCCATCGCTGATAAGTAGTGCAAATTGGTGTATATTAGCTACATAACGCATAATAATGATACAAAGATGTGGGTTTTCCGTGATCATCTCGGTGTGTGAGTAATAAAATGTCGATGACTAAGTTAAGGATGCCCGCACCTTTGCATTGCAACAATTGAGATGTAATTAATCACACAGTAGATGCGATACCCCCTTAAACTCTTCGTTATCGACGAGTACTAGGGCTGTAAACCCTATGATGTTCCAAAAAAAGGCTAGCGAAAAATTAAAAAAGATAAAATTGTAAATTATTTAGTGTTGCAATTGCAGTTCACTCACCTCCCTGGTCGTCTAGAGCGACCAGAGTACGAATGCCGGCCTCCTTGCTCTACACCAGCCGCAGAAACAAAAAGTCAGAGAGCATGTTAGTTGTGAGGGGTACAGTGGAGTGAGTGCCATCGTCAAGCCCTGAGGCTGTGACGACGCATGGACACGGCAACGTGTTTAGTAACGGTATTATAGTCATAATAGTGTTTAGAGTATATCTTTCAAATATCATCATTCATGATTAAATGCCATTTGCAAAGTTGCTATTAAAATATCGGTATTTGCAAAGATATCCTCTGTAGATTTTGAATTGTGTCACTTTGGAGTTATGGAGAATCTGTACTGTGTTAATTTTGGTTTGATCTCTGGTACAGACCTAAGGGTTTCTATTATTGAAAGAAAATGTTGAAGAAATGTTAATAAATGCATAAACATAAAAAATATTTTAAACAATAAATATGTTTTACAATGTAAGTTAAACTTAAAAAAAAAACAGGATGGAAATAATAAATATATTGATAATTAGTCTGTATTTGTTGTGAGAGTTTGCAAGGTGTAGCTCGATATATTTGTTGGAGTTCAGTAGTAGGTATGGCGTGTGATGACGCCCATATTTGCAGTATTGTGAATGTTGGAGAAGGCACGTAAATCATACAACATAATAATAATACAGTCAACAACAGAGAACAGCCACTACACAGAGACCTACATAAAGATGAAACTAAAGAATATAGAGATAGAACTTAAAATTAGTAAACTCATTTCATAATCAAATAAAGGTGTTGGAATGGTTATATATGAAGTATTAAAAAAATAATTTTGATACGCTAGATTTTTTGGAAAGAAGAGCCAAAGTAAAATGGTTAAGTTGTGTTAAAATAAATTAAAAGGAATCTTAAGGAAGTAAGAAAGTACAACGTGCTTTGGAAATAGTTAAACTTAGCCACAGGGGCGAATTGTCATCAGAAGTATGCGTTCATTATATAAGGGATGTCATATCGAAAGCAAGCCCAAGCACAATCGAACACACTATGTTTAGAGGAAAGCATGTTTGGATTAAACAACATTCTAGGGTTGAAGAGAAGTATTTTCAACTATTTGGGAGTTTTGGATTCATATCTATTTAACATGGGCTCACATGCTGTGGTTTTTCAAAAAACAGGCTATTTGGGCAATTTTTAGGTGTTGACAGTTAATATTTCATTTGATTAATTTGATTAATCTCTGTAAAAGCCGATAATCAATCATGAAAATGTTTGCGTTAGTTAAATTAACTGTCAACGCCAAACTCTGGTTGGGGGGTCGTTAATCACTCACATAAAATATACAATGCTACGAACAACACAAAGGGCTATAGAGTTCACTAACAATGTTGGATACAAGTAGGCACGGATCATGCAACACCCATATTGACAAATAAATGTCGTTAGGCAAAAGGATAAACAAAAGAACAAAAAAAAACCAAAAAAAAAGAACATAATTGGACAGCTACAATAGATACATACACATCGAATAATATATAATAGCGACATCGATAACACAACAGCCAGGGATAGCAAAGGCTGCGCCCTATAGGGGTCGGTGGGGGGAGGTTTTTAGAGGTCAAACCGAGTTAGGGGATCTCCGGGACACTTCGCTATACCCCTCACTCCCTCGCATCGAGAACACCTCTCTCACACATTACAAATAATTACATAACAACGTAACTCAACATAAATATACAAACTATCGGGGAAACATAAAGTTACTTAAAATCAAACACGTTAAGGGGACGATTCCGCATGTCACATCAATTTAATTAAATGCCAATGGATATAGAAACTCTCTCCAGTGATTTGTTAGCTTGTAAATTTAATACATACAATATATAATTATATTAATATCTGAAATACAAAATTATATAACATTCTAAGTAGTACATTTTTATTAATATACATAACAAAGCACAAATTCAAGAGGAAAATTATATTTCTGAAGGTATTCTCGATTCATTTATTATATTAAGTTTGTAGTTAATAATAGGATCAAATATAAACTGGAACTGCCGTTATATAAGCATTTTTATTTGATATGCACGTATGAATGTACGTCAATTATTTAATCCTTTACAGACAGGCAACAGTCACTATATGTATACGTTTTTTATAAAAAAACACTAGTTATGGAACTCATATACCCGGTGAATTGAATCACAATTTAATTAATTTCGAGGAAATAACTTTTTTTAACGTACATAACAGCAGTTCGACTACCTTAATACATTATGTTAATATTAAAGTAAAAACACGTTATGACGTTTGTATATCGAAAACTTACCTCCTCGCATAGCTGCATCATACGACGAGTTGCCTCCAGGGACTGAAATTTAAAAAATACTCATTATTTTTTTTTCAAAATAAACATATGGCCATTTTATATATCATACCCATCTTACTACTAAGCAACCTTTATTTAGGCTATTTAATACGACAACCCTTTAATTTATTTTTATATTAATGATATTATGTTGATTTAGAGTAGAATTGAACAACCTATGGTCCTTTTATGTCATAATAATATTTGGCCCGCTAAGCGGTTATTTATGTTCTAGATATACTCCCGCTGATATATAAAGTTGTATCAGATTAATGAACTTGGCCCAACATGTAATATCATAGCGAAGTTTTTTATTCTTTTCTGAAACTTTGTATATAGGTCCATTGTAATCAATTTTTTTCACATTTGGTGTTTTTATCTAACAAGTGGTTTGGCCCGCTAAAAGGTTTCAAGTTCTTGATAGGCCCGTTACTAAAAAGGTTGCTTACTCCTGATTTAGAGTCGTACCAGAAGGTAAAAAATATTAAGGTGTGATAAGAATACAATGATAGTATCATACTAAACATAAATAATTCACCTTATTGTAGTTTATTTTGTCAAAATTATTAATTAAGCGTAATAATTGTATTATTAATTAAAATATGAAATATCTTTGATCAAATAAGCTTCTTAAGTGCTTTATTTATAAACATAAGTGTAATTTGACGTGACAATAAACTTGTAAACTAGTTTTGATATTTAATGTTATTTTTGTACATATTTACCTCATCGGTCACCTGTCCGGCACGTAATTGGAGTTGTTCGAGCTCGCTGCGCGGCGCTCCATTTGCCTCTGCTGGTGGCGTTGCCGAAGGCATCCTGAAACAAGCGATATTTAAATTAACAAAAGTCTCCAACTAATTTAACGCAATAACAGTGCAGTATTTTCAATTGTGTATACACGCAATAGTACGAACAGTATAGTACGAACACATAATAGATACGAAATTCTGTTTAAATTATATACTTTTATCTAGTCTGTTGGGTTGCCTCATTTGACCAATAAATGACTAAGACATCACAATATACTCTTTGTCTACCCTAAATAATTAAATTAAAATATTTTCAGCATGAATAGTAACGGAAACGCCATGCTTTTTTATATTTAAAGTATGATTGTAATTGGGTTTCTGCGGTGTGGGCAAATTTACCAATAACTCGTAACAACTGGCACTGATGATCGTTATTAACGTTAGCACTCGGGGTTAAGTTTTTATCGCGTATGTAAGTGTGAAGGTATGTAATGTCTGAACTAATGGCTGAACCCGTGAACTGATTATGACAAATGATATATCGTTAGATACTTGTTAAGACCACGAGTGTCACTAAATATATAAAATTACTGAAAAAAAGGGTGGATTTTAAAACTCAGTTTTTAACCGTAGTTGTTTTTATATTTTTTTAATTACTAATGGTAATTAAAAGAAGTACAAATGTACTAAAATAAATATTTCATTTATTAAATTAACAATCAGTCACGTAATAAAATTAAGTTGACGTGCAAACACTCTTTGTATATCGAACGATACCGGCGTTTAGGCTTCTATAGGGTAACGATAAGGTCATTAATATATGTCGCCTTTTGTTTTATACAATGTACGTGATTTTTATGTAGAACCTGAGTGATAATTAAAAAATAGCTTCGCACTTTATCCCACATAGCAGGGTAGTTCTCTGGCGACCCTGTAATGACACAACCGAGTGTCAAGACACTTCGTTGACTGCTTTCCGTCCGAAATTGTGACTTGCGTGAGAACTTTACGCCGCGTTTTGTCTTACAGAGCGGAGAAATGAAAATATATTTTATAAATAATCATTTCCTCTAGTCGGAATCCAACCCAGAACCAGCCGCGTTTAACGTCATATGCATTTTCATTGTGCGATGTTGGCCTCTAAGTGATAATTAGTTTTATCTATACTTTAAGAGACAGTGAAAGCTGTTAAATCTTGTGCTCATTTTATAATGGTGACTAGTAAACAGATACTTCTTTTGCCAAGGCAAGGTTTCTAAAGGCGTAAGCGTAGTTGCTGGCAACAATTAGATTTTAATAAACGAATAAAACAAAAGTAATAAATGTATAAAAGATGGTTGATACGGAAATAAATTTAAAAATATTTAAATTGTTAAATAATTGTACTAATAAGAAAGATAGATAAATTATTTTTAATTGTGAAAACATTATTTTTCTTCAAAAGAAACGAATAAATCTTAAATAAAAATTATTAACTTTGCCAATCAATAAATTTTGAGAAGAAATTTTAATTATGTTTTAACGGTTAGCTGCACAGTGCTGTTGCATATTGCCGTCTTTGGACAAGTCATGACATTTGAGTGTTGGACCCAATACCAGAAAAGTTAGAGTCCTTCCGGCCATTTACAAAAAGAGCTGTTATAATCATTCGCAATCCTTACTTATAATAAATAAAAAAGATACGCCTTAAATCATTCCGGAAAAATCACTACTTTCATTTTGCCTATACAACTTTCAAAAGATAATAATAGATCGATATAAGCAAGCATTGAAAAAGTAATATTCACCGGAATACAATAATGAAAACGTCTACATACGTTTGTGTTCAGCAATTTTAATTTTTGAGCTTTAATCTTTTAACAAACAAACCATGTCATGCATTGAACTTGCCGGGTTGCCATAAATAAGGGGTGGAAAGTGAAGCAACCTTGAACGCTTAAACAAAAAGGGTGGGGGAGGCTCACCTGCGTCACTACCACCCGAACCATGCCTTCATAACTCGTGAACATGTATTTATTAATTGGAAAGTAAAATAAATAAGTTTTTAGCGTTCGTAGCTATCGTTCGTTATCGCTTAAGTAGGTAAGTACGTGTTTGTTAACGACTTACAAGTTGGCCGACTTGGCTATCGTTGTATAGTTGTATTGCCAAAATGGCCACTTTAATCGTCGTTATGTCTGGGCTTTGTAAATAACCTAATAATTACTTTGTTACGTATATATACGTTTTTAAAAAAGACACTACTTGTTTATGGGTAGAATATATTTAACATATTTATTATGTAAATAAAAAGTAAAGGCAACGTAAATTGTGATACCGAAAGCTTAATGAAAGCCACTTATCAGAATAGAAATCTAAGCATATAGATTACAAGCATTTCATATTAATAATAAACTTTCAACACGAAATCCAAACTTAGAAAGTAAAAGTGGATATAAATTCGCGTTTACGTGTAGAGGCCAAGTCATAAATGTTTTGCCAGCATGCAATAGCGTGAGCTCTGCGACCTTAGAATTTTAATGTTGGTTTCTTGTAAGCTTAGCTTAAATTATTATGTGTACTTTGTTTTGTAAAAAAAGTGAATTTATTGTATTTTATTGTATAACATGATATAACATGTTATTTGAATAATATTTACTAAGCCACTACCTAGTAGGAACATGTTGATTGGGGCCTGAATCCTAGATGCTCGTTCTTTCATATCATAGGTATTTCATAGTGCGATCACTCGTTAACTCAGCATCTTACATAATAGACTAAAACATTCTTTTTTTCTTAAAAAAATATGAGGATATATTAGGTTTTGAGCATCTTGTGCAAATTTTCAAGTAAATCAGACAGCAAGAAATTAAAATAGGCTTGCTAATTTTTTTTACATTCCCAGATAAATAGATGCTAATAAAAGCTTGTTAATTAATAATAAAAAGAACAGACATATTTTTACATTTAATTTGAGCTGATGAACTTAAATCGACCGAGTATATTTAAAAAATATAAAAAAAACCATAATAAAATAGTAGTAAATGCTTTCAATTAATTTAAGGCTCTAAGTTTAGATGTCGTCATAATAGTCTTGACATTTGCGAAGATAGAACGCTGCTCGGTCCGGGTAAAATCAATAGACGCGCGCACCGCCCCCCTGGTCTGCAACCCCCACCCATGGGTGTGGAGTGGTGGTAGCGGAGCATATTACAATCTACATACACAACTTTAAGTTATTTAACGTTCGAGACAGCTCGTTATGCACAAGCTAATCTTCACAACGGCCTGTTAACATTAGCGATGTATGCGATGACCGAGGCAGGCACATAATTTATGAGGCTAGAGACTAAATATTAACTACTGCTGAAATTTAGTAGAAATTTTATTAATTACTATAAAATTAAACGTTTTTAAATATAAATAGGATATTTTAAATATCGCCCTTTTAAAACAATTGTACACCTAGTTGTCATATTCGACATGCTTACTTATTATGAATTTATATATTTTATGAGGAAACATATTGGATTTCAACAGAGTTCATAGATTTTTAATATGCCTTTATTTCAATGCAAAATAGACGACTATACTTTTTAGATTAGGCTATACTTAGCTCCTTATATAGTTAGATCTAGCTAGAAAATGCTTAAAACCCCTACATATTTCACAAGAGGTTTAGTTTTTTTTACCTTTGTTTGTCAACCCTTACCATTGGCTTCTCTGCAGTAGGTCAAGGTCGCGCCTGACGGTATCGCTTCACCATAAACGAGCGACGGCATAATAATTCTCTCTTACTTATTTTATAATAAGCAATGTTTCACGCTAAGTACTTTATAAATAGCTAATTCAATGAATTGGATAGTTTCATAAGAATACATTTTATTTTTTGTAATCAGACTCTATTTCTCTCCATTACAAATTTGTGTTTTCAGATAATTGTAAACGCTAACAACTTTTGTTTAATTTAACTTCCAAGTTTACATCATTAGAACAAATATTTACAGCAGATAGGTTTTCAAAAAATAATTATAAAAAATATGTTATATATTTATATAGCAAATTTGCAATTTGGCATGTTTATGCAGTATTCCAAATTGCTGTTTGTGTTAATATTTATTAATTTAGTTGGTTTGATTCTAAAATAGAAGATGCTTGTTATTAAGATGTTAAATTAGCAATTTAGGACAAGTAATAAAATTATTATTACAACCTATATATACTTGGTTATTAATAGTTTAAATTAATTCATGTAATTTTTCTAACTTAAGGTTAAAAAAAAGGTTTTATTCAAAAATTGTGTTTTCATTCAATACTTATAACAATAAAAAACATATACTTTTTACTGTCAAGTTAGTTACTAAAATTTATATAGTTTCCTCTGTGACTATATCCTAAAGTTATCCATCCATTCGAATATTATTAAAAAAAGAAATCTGATAATTTAAATTATGTATTACATTAAGATAATTTTAACCAATAAAGTTTTAGATTTTTTTTCTACAAACTTGAAAAAGCTTTTTAACATCTCGGGTCATATTAATTGATCATGGCAATATTTTTACTTACATTATTACTATATTAATATATTCATATAATTTAAGTACTATAATATATATTTGTTTATTATATCCGATAAAAAAATTTAGAATTTGAGTATTTACACTTAATTTGTGAGTGTATATGTCAACTGAAAAAAATGGCAGCAATTCCACTATCAGAGACATTTTCAAGTAGAAGTTGGATATTTATATTAATGTATAGGATATTTATATTAATATATATTTTAATTAACAAGAAACACATTTCTTAATAATATTTTCATTTTCATTCATTTTATCAGATATCTTCAGATAAAGACAAAAAATATATACCTATTGAGAAATCTCAAATTAATTTTACATATCAGTCAATTAGTAAGATAAGGCAGTAATTAATAATAATTTATAAAAAATACGTAAATGAATATAATTTGCGTTAATTTATTATTTATTGTCATCTAATTAAGGAAGCAAGTATTGCTTGTTATGAGGCAATGACCTTACATGTAGGTAATATTTTGGTATCTAATCTATTTTCGGGTGTTGTTAAAGATTTTGCATTAATGTTCGTGCTGTTTTTCTTTTAATTTTATGAAATAGCAGAAAAATATGAAGCTTACGAAAATTTTTCATTTAAAATGGGAGTGGTGTTTAGATTACAATCATTAGAAAAAATTAAAATTATATAGCATTTACAGCATGACGTCATGCATTTATTGAATTTGTCATGACATCACCATATACGATAATATTATTAAAAAATACAATAAAAATGATTTTTATATAAAAAATCAAGGAGTAATCACAAAAAAATGTTAAAATACAAAATAATAAAATATTGATTGCTCGTAAATAACGTTAAAATATAAGAAATGTAACTTACTTGTTAAATTATAAAGCACCGGGTTCAAAAGATAAATCCTCTTGATATCACTTAGCACGCACTAAGCACCAAAATACTGCACAAATATGAAGTGAAATGCTTTCTCTTCTTCGCCACAGACTCGGTCGATCGACTCAAAGAGGTTAGCCAACGATATGCGCAATGTATTGACTATGCGCATTGAATTTTGTTGTCATTGTCATGCGCGTAAAAAGTTCTCTTAAAATAAGACGGGTCACTGTTTTATACCAATTATATTACTAGATTAAATAAACTATTGTTTGAATAATAACTTTATAATTCCTAAAATAGGTGATTCCACATATATTTACCTAGTTACCTTTTAAATTTTGACAATTGAAATGTAATGACATCTAGTGGTGAGCGGCGATGTCTGGAAGTCAACTTATATGTTTGCATATGTGTTTTTGCTATTCAAAGCGAGATGGCGTCTTACTTAAATAAGTCTACTTAGTATAAAACATCTTATGATTTATAATTAATTATTAAGAACAAGAAAAACGATTTTAAATCGAGGTTTAATGAATTATATTATCACGTAAAGGTTATTTACGAAGGTTGCGTTTATATTTTGTTATGCTAAGATTTGAATAATCTATTAAGTATATATTTTAATATTTACTAATAATATTTAATGATGATAAAACCTCTTTGTTTTGTAAGATTTTTTTTATTTTTAATATTTCTTATTATTTTAAAAATTAGGGTAAAATTATTTTTGAGATAGTTATATTTTCAGGTTTATCATGGATATACATTTTTTCGAGTATATCAGTAAAATATAAATTACGTTGTTAAATTGTATTGTATGTAGAACACACGAAACACAAAAAAAAAATGGTTGATAAATAACTACAATACCATAAAGTGTAATAAAACAACAATGAGTTGTGTGGTCCGATGTGACAAAGCCTGAAGATATATGATATTGATCCACTCTGGAAATGATTATATTTAAAACTATTTTCATATATTTCGTTTGTTTCAACCACAGAGTTGAGTTCAACTATGCGACTTGTTATAATATATAACTTGCCGAATTAAAGTACGAAGCGTTTTCAGCACTTAAGTTGGCCTGCTGGGCTTACATAAAATGTTTTTACATCTATACAATTAAGTAAAATTTGAGCGTCTGTTTCTTATATTAAACTAACCGGTTTTTACTAAATACATAAATATGTATACACGGTACATTTACCAAAATAATATTTTTTAAAATTTTTGTCTGTCTGTTTTGTGTTCGGGCTACTCTTCGAACCCACTAGACCGGATTGACGGATCTGTGATTAGTAGATAGCTGATATATAATAAGGCTACTTTTTGGATAAATTGCATGATGTCGGGGCACAATTTCTTTTTATTTATTCCTTGCATAAATATCAATTTACATCTATTCATTGCAATACGTTTTGTTAAATGGACAGACGTTTTAAAGTGTAATTGATTTTTAAAATTTATAACTCTTATATTTTTTAGTTTTACAGTCGTTTCAAGCTGTATTTATATTTAGTCAATTCTAAGCAACCAATCGCTCGTGTTGGTATTTACGTGGATAAGGCTTATCCTATCAAAATGATAATTTTAAAAGCCTTGACGCGTCTTTTACCTACTGTATTATTTGAAATATTTGTATTTAATATGATAGTGAAAAACATTTTACATATGATGGTAAAGAAAAGTACTTAATTATATTGGAAAATGTTCCTTTGTTATTCACTTATACCGATATAGCTCTATAAAGGTGATCTGAAATTACTTTAAATAGACTTCAAAATTGTTTTACAATAATAAAAAAGACAATGAATTAATTACAGTTTTAAATGTGTATATCGAAAATAGTGATTATCGAGGTAACAACACACTTAAAGATGTACAATTTTTCACTTTTGTGATGCTTTAATTCTACAATTCATCATATTATGTCTAAAAAAATGCCTGGCTGAGTTTAAATTGACAGGCAACTGGTATCTTGATTCTATTCACAAGATATTTCCCTTGATCCCTTCAGGCCGACAAGACTGTGAATGCAATAAATTTAGAACAAGAACAATACAATTCTTGTATTACAAGACAGAAGAAACTTTGAATAATCATCTACAATAAAATTAAATTGCGAAAGGTTATAAATTTTTTGTATGAATTACTACAATTAATGGAAGAATATTAAAGTAGGACGGTGTAATACGAAGTTGTAAGTGGTAGGAATTAGTTTTTTTTCCTTGGCAATTCAAGTCGAGTTGACAACTAGCGCTTCATTTATTTTCGGCATACAACTCATCAAATTTGTGTTAAGTAATATATACGACTTCAGACTCTGTCAACCTCTATTAAGAGCTTCTTTGTAAGAATTTAATTCTACTAGCATGCAGTTATGTACAAGTAATATAATAAGTTAATTGAATAATGAATAAAAAATATGAAATTAAGTATATGGTTACTTAATTATAAGTTATTTAGATTTTGAGGCTGTCTCAACACAGCAACTCTACATTTTTTCTTGTGTTGATTCACTACTTAATATATTCAGCATAGAAACTTAAATGAGCTTTTATGATGAGTATGTTTAGTAAAATGTCGCAATGACTATTGTTTAATACAATACCCCGACTATTCTATTTGAATTTAAATATAGTTTCATGTCGATACAATGGCATAGCTTGGCTTAGACAATTTACATTTTTGACATTATAATTATGCATTTTCCTAAGGTTATATTTATATGAAGAATATAGTAACAATATTTAATTATATTTTAAGAAAACTTTTAATTAATATACACATTTTTATAATTTTAATTAATATTTTTTTTACATTTAGCATATAGAAGTTATATGTAAAGTAGTTTAATGTAGTACGGATTCTTCTAAATATTATTTACGTGTTATCCCATTAAAAATATTTGTATCAGTCTTGTAAATAAAAAGTAAATAAAAATACTTAAAAATGGTCTCACGATGCATATTTTACATGTTGAAAGGGATACTATCATGCCAGCTAGGCTTAATGACGTTAATAACAAGTAAATATAAAATTGATAGTAAAATTGGAAGCAGCTTATTGCAATGAAAATTACTCACTAAAGGAGTTGACAACTAATAAGGCGGCGTCATGTATTAACGCCGATAATATTTGAGAGCTATCTACTGCTAACAGTAAGATAATACGGACTGGAAATTATAAATTCTGCATGTCATTGGTCCGCTCGAGCACCTTATTTTTATTAGATCTAATCAAGGACAAACACATCAGAGCTAGTATCTAAGTGCTAGGTACTGTGATTTTGATCAATCTGTTGTGTTTGCTGTAGTTAATGTTTTTTTATTTTATTCAATACATGTATTATTCTACTTTGTCCCAGCTTAGCCAGGGTGTGCCTTACCATTAAACCTACTTCACTTGGCACGGTCTTTGGGATCCTCAGTGATAAGTCCATTGGTACTCATACCCTGTATCACGACATCTAGCCATCGCTTCCTTGGGCGTCCGGGGGGTCTAACTCCAGAGACAGACATTTCAAGGCATCCAAGGACTCCAAGACTCCAACTCGGATGAATGTGTTACGAATGCGGTCAGCCCGCGTTACGCCACACATCCACCTTAGCATCTTCATTTACGTGATGTGAAGCTCTTGAGTGTGCCGAGAAAGTGCTGACCAACGTTCGCTGCCATATAAGAAAACCGATCGGATTATGCTCTTGTATATCTGCCCCTTGAGCTTGGGAGGTATTCTGCGGTCTCAGACACGTCTGTGACCTCATGCCATTTGGTCCAAGCAGCGCCGATACGGGCATGGATGTCGTGATCAATGCCCCCAGACTCATGCACGATGGATCCAAGATACCTGAACTTCTCCGACTTAACGGCTGGCTTAAGACCTATATGGATAGTATGTGGATAGTACTTATATGGATACTGAACACAAAATATTACTACACAAAATATTAACGTACATACGATACACGTGTTTTAAGATATTATTCGTTATTTTAATTTTTGGCACATTTTACATTATTTTATAGTTCTATCTTTATATGATTTTTTATATCTTTTATTATGTCTATATTTTATTTATCTATATACAAATACGTGTAAATTAAAGGTCTCTTGCAGTGGTGACTGTATTCACTGTTAACTTTCTTTTCAATTAAACCTCTCACCGACTTTGATTATTGATCATTAGGTGGAAGTGAAATTTAAATATAAACGACATATCCATGTTAAGTAGTATATGTACATGAGTCTATTTTTAATATTAGCAAATTATCCATTTATTTTATAAGAAAAGTGAGAAATAATAAATAAAAGCCACGGTTATATGAAGATTCGTTATAAAAACGAGTATGTGAAGCTCTACTATAGTAGTATGTGTTATTTTAATTTCGTTATAAGAAAGATAAAGATTTTTTACGTATTTAATACATCTAAAGATAACATATTATATTATATAAGAAGCGTTACTTTCTGTAAATATGCGAATAATTCTACATTATTTGCAATATCAATAACAAGACCGTATCAAAGTGCTCGAGATAACGCTTATCGTTATAACGCCGTTAGTACGTTACCTTAACGTCGTTAATCATTACTAGAGAGATACGTCAAAGGCTATCGCGATATGTCAAAAATGACAGAATAGATTAAGAAAATAACTGACTTTATTAGAGCTTACTCCTAAGTACTTCAACGATAAATATATTTCAAAGAATGTATTAATTTTATTATACCTATTTTATTACTCTATATAACTCCTATGCTTATATACCGTATTTTGTAAAAAAATATATAGATGAATCAAATAAAATCAAATAATAACTTTATAATTCTTATCTTTACCTTTGTAACGATTTTTAATTAACTATATCAGGCATATATAAAATATATGTTTACATATTTAAAAATACCTGCTTTATTTGTATAAAAACTGCTAGACAATACAACCTTTATGAAATTTTGATATACCTTTCTATATAAAGCTGGTGGTTTTTGGTTTTATATTTTTTTCAGCTTCACGTATTATATCCCGCATAGCAGGGTAGACAGAAAGCACCTAGTGTCAAGACACCACCATACTTCGCTTTCCACTGAATTTGAGACATCGCGTATTGAGGGGTGGAATCCAACGCCACACTTTGTCTCTTAACAGAATGAGGAAGTCAAAATAACTTTAAATACAATCACTCTCCCGAGTGGGGATCGAACCTATAACCGGTCACATTTACAGTCAGACGCTGTCCCACTGCGCCACAAACGGCCTCTAGTATTATATAATAATTATTTTTTTAAATAAAATGTAAAAAATATCAAATGGTTGAGAATATAATATTATACTTGTACAATATATATATTTATTAATTATTACAATCTTGCAATCTTAAGTACCTAGGTAGTTGCAGTTACCTACTTACTATTGAGCAAGGAAATTGAGTAAGGAGAATAGTTCGTTTTACAAGATAAATTATAAAAATAAGCTTTTTTATAAACAGTTTCACGCTTTATCCCCTATAGCAGTGTAGTCAAAGACAACAAATTTTCCTTAACGCCATGTTTTGTCTTGCCAGAGCGGAGAATGATAACGAATTTAATTTATAATAAAATTATACCTTTGAGTGGAAATCGAACCCAGGACCAATCGCGTTTACAGTCAGACTGTGGCATATAGCGTCACGATGGGAACTTCAATTTACTTTATTAAAAATTAAAAGTGTTACGTATAAATTGTTTAACAATTTTAATACTGTATTTGACTGTACATGCGATCCTTATGGATTTCAGCATGAGAAATTTAATTCTTGTAAGTAAAGGCTAAAAAAATATTCGATATATTTAATGTCTTTACGTAGCTATCTAAAAAATGCAATTTAAAATCATTATGTCAGTGATAATATCAATGTCACAGGATAAGTACGTGACGTGACGTATTAGATTCTATCAAGGTAAAGTCTCGTTTGAAAATAAGCTAGATTATTAATGTTATAAATATATTAAAAAAATTTAAACATTTAATAAGTTTTAAATAAAACCATCTCAAAAGGATTAATTGAGAACTTTTTGGTATTCGCAAAATATATTTAGAAAACACGACGTTTCAATCATTTTACAGTAGTTCGGGTTCGCAGGTAGACAACTGGTTTAAAAATTCCATTCCATTTAAAATGTATAAAAATC
Organism: Dryadula phaetusa; assembly: GCA_032432895.1. Taxonomy (NCBI): domain Eukaryota; kingdom Metazoa; phylum Arthropoda; class Insecta; order Lepidoptera; family Nymphalidae; genus Dryadula; species Dryadula phaetusa. The sequence continues at coordinate 417,069 of JAOYRS010000059.1, forward strand.
GTGAAAATCAAAGATATTCTTACTTTTAATACGTTTAACCGAGATTTGTTCCATAAGAACAGTTTTGATTTGTGTATGAGGAAGTTAAGGATCATGATTTTTGTGTATTTCACTTTAAACATTTCCTCTGTTGGGAGTTTTTTGTATAATATAACAATTTGGATTGCCACTAAACGCTAGTCACTTTATTAAATTAATTATTAGGACATTGTATATTTATAAACTGAGCATTCTGTGTCGGTACTCAATGCTGGTTTAATGGGTTTTTAACCGATAAGGTACAAATTTGCCAGCTTAGAATATTCACCGTAGGAATAAATATTGGTTATATATAATAGTAATGTACGACTTTTTGCTTTATACTTACAAGAGCTTATAAAACTCCTTTTTACCATTTTTAATGGGATAAAAATTTCCATATTGTAAAAACGAAACTACGTTTGTAGTGAAAAAATAATTTTTTAATAAAAATAGAGGTAAATTAGGTTTCTGTAATATATTTAATCTATAGAATAATATTTTTCTAAACTTTAAATTAAATTAAATATCGTTTATAAAACATAATTCTGGCGCTCACTCAACAAACAATAAAGCAATGTCATATGCTTTTGAGCTGTAGCATTGCGTTTACGGCTTTTGGTTTATTGCGTATATGGCGAAACAGGCGGTGAAGTGGTATTGTCGAAGTCTAAAATCTAAAACGCTCTGCGGACAATCTGTGAGAAAGTAAGCTGAAAATTTTTATGTGCAGTTAGAAACAAGAGTGTCATCATTTTTAGGCACCTGACTTCCTCCCCAGAGCAGATCCTAAAATAAATATCAAAACTCTAAATGGAAATTATAAAAAAACACTATTTATTCAAATTCAAATTCTCAAATTATATTAATCCTACTTTCTAATAATTGTAATAACTTATATGCAAATTCTATTTATTATAACATTCTCCATATTATTGTCCCCTCATCCCTCAGGCCACAGCCTGGCAACGACCCTGCTTAGAAAATATCTCTTCAGTACGACACTTTATATATGTATATACAGCACAGTGTACACTATATATCCGCCCGGAACAAAGAATTATTTTCGGACTAAACACTATATTTATTTTATAAAGAACACAGCGCAGTAAGGTGACGCCTATATAATTAAGAAATAATTCTTTTTTACCTCATCTAAGATTAAGCATAGAAATTCTTTTCGTTATTAGTTTAATAACTTGAATAGTAACATCGTAATAACACTCACAATCTGATTTAAATTAAAGTCACGAACAAATAGAATTACTAATAATTATGCAGCAGGGAGCTACTTGTATTAGGTAGCTTAGTCACGTTTCAGGAAACATATAAATTCGCAATATCAAACAGGATTCTTTTGTGTTTAGATAGTGTTATATTTTAATTTAGATAATTATTGCAATCGCTCGCGTTTCCGCTTTCACGCGCCCTGAACTACGCGACACATAAGTACCGTTACGGTTTGCCGTTTTTACTTTTTTCCTTTTACCTTCAGACTATTCAAATTCAAGTGTCTGTGCAGTAGTTTTTATGTAATTGACCCATTAATGAACAGAGAGACAGAAAGACGGATAAAAATCTAGGGAGTGGCTAGCTTGGGAAATGGATTTTTCTACTCTTTTATTATATATACGCGAAAAAAATATTTATGACCCCTTTTTAATAATAAATGATTTTAAATGAAAATCTTTGAAAAATGCTTTTATGCAATAAGTTTCAGTAAAAAAAGCAGCTTTTCGCTTAAACTCGCATAGCAGGATGGTCAGAGACAACCTAGTGTCAAGACACTCCTTTCATTGCTTTGCGCCTAAAATGGACATATAACGTGCTGGATGGCGGCACTTCTAACATGGTATTCAGACAGAACATAGCCAAAGTTGTAATAGAGGTTCACCTATATTATTATATTTATATATTTAATTTATTGTGTGCAATGTGTATATTTATATATTATTATTTATATATTTATTAAGTGCAATGTGTTATAGCAAAACGTCTTATCTTTTAAAATCATATGTATAAAACATTTTATCTTTCAGACTGAATAAATACTTGTATTATAAATATAAACATTTCTCTGAGTAAGGTAATAATCCAAACACGAATACTCTCGCATATAAGATATGTCATTTGTATGTATTACGACAGCGTTATTCCGTTAACTAGTATTTAATTGGTTTTGTTAAGATAAAGAACAGAGTAACGACAAATGCAGTGTCAGACGTAAGAAATATATAGTACACATTTAAAAACAATATATGATAAATTTATGAGTTTTTGATAGTAGAAAATGTTAAAGAAGTATTTAGGTTTATTCGTGTTGTGAAGTTCGTAATAGGAAACTTGATATTTTTTTCAAATTGATGGCCTGGTCATTAAAATATTCTTTATCATAATTATGCGACCTTTGACATCGTCGTTTTCCCGCAAGCACAATTTCTTAATGAACTGTCCGCTATGTTGTTAGTTTGTTATTGCGAGCTACGTCCGTACGAAGTGATCTCTTTGAAAATTTTCTCTTTTAGTTTAAATGAGTCAAACTTTTTAACATATTTTAATTAGTGTAAAAATATAATTAAGTATTTCAATTAAATTTTATTACTATAGTAAGAAAATTTAATTGAAATACTTATAAATATACATATAAATAAGTAAGAGTAGGAAAAATTTCCTTTACGTATTAGTCACGCAAAATCTTATTCGTTTAATTAATCCTAACCATGTAATTATTATATCAATATTTGTCATCACTATAATTATAACCAGCAATTACATAAACTAAAAGATATATAGGTTACCGCAGTCAAATACAGCGAAAGATACACAAAGCCACATCTTTATTTTGACGAAAACAACTTAGCAGAAAACACCTGCATATTTTAAAATACATTAATTTAGTATTTCCTATTACATCTAGTATTTTTTTTTTCATAAAATCTGTTCTTTCCTATGTATTTTGTCGTGTATTTAAAGACAACTACAATTTTTTTAATAAACACTTTTAAACGGACTACAACAAAGTTTTCAATAACATTTTTTCGAATACCAAAACATACCCGATTGATTAAATCGTTTGAAATAGTGTCATTTAAAATGTTTTTAAATCGAGCAAATCAAAGTTCCAACTACACTACATTTTTACAAATTGATGAAGCATTTTAATAAAACACCTACATTTTATGTTTCATATCGGAAATCCCCAAACTCAAAATACATACATATTTTAGATGTTACGACTATACTTGGCTAACAAGTTCTGCAAATCTTTTATATAATAAAAGCTCTTGCACGGTAAACATTTATTTATAATTGAGCATGAAGATATCTAGAAGTGCTAAGCTTTCTAAGTTCCCACAAGCTTTTATAAATGTTAATTTTATTTCGAATGCTTGACTCGACGGTCGTATTTTATTAAAATCAGCACAGGTTTTCTAAGTTTATACCCTCGTGTAGATTGAGAACAAAGTAGTTTTGGAGGTACTTCTTTTTTAATGGTGATATTTAATATGTAATTTATCAATTAAAAAGAAAAATAATATAAGGATATTACTAAATGACACTGTAAACTATAGTAAATAGAACACAATATTAAATAAGTCTAACTTATTCCTTAGTGTAAATCTTAACATTACCAAAATGAAGGTTGATAGATGTTTTCTTAGTCTTCATTCGGCTCTCTACGGAGTACAGATATATGTAAATTATTTAATTAACTTACAATTATTGGTTGTGCTACATTAGATTTAAGAGACGCTTGTTTTCTTGCAAACCATAACAAATTCAATATAAAAACTCTTTTGTTCTTAATTTTTGAATATAATTTTATTTTGAATATACATTTTACACAATGTTATTCACGATATTTCTTTTGAAATGTTTAATAATTTGAGAAACAAATTTTAAAAAATGAGCATGAGTGAATTGATTTAGTATGGCTTCGTTATTTTTTTAAAATCTACAATTAAATATATACAACTTCAATTAAATATTATCAATATTTAAGCCCGGTCGCGGGCGTCTGGCTATTTAATCGATCGGTTGTGGGTTCGATTCCCACTCGGAGGAATGATTATATTTTATCAGTCACTCGCAGGAATGATTATATTTAATCAGTCCTCCGAGAGGGCATTTCATTCTCTGGTAAAACAAAACGCGGTAACACGCAATGTTTCGGATTCGGCGGTAAGAGGAATACAGAGTGTCTTAACACTAGGTACTATACTGTCTATGCGGCTATACGTTATAAAAGCGCGAAGCTTAAAAAATGGTATATGCTGATATATATCTATAATATAATGGTATATACCTAAAAATCTTTATGAAGTATCTAAATATCATCTACTTTCTATATTCTCAAGAAATGGTCAGTGTTAGAGATAAAATATCAAAATAAGATAACGTTATACATACATGTAGCCTATAATTTGTGTAAAACCCAGTTGCAGCAGCATATTAGTAAAATCACTTGCCTAGGGTATTCCCCTATCGAAAGGAAAGTCGAATAAATGTAGTGACACAGTTTAAAGATATAACGTTGTTTTCATTGTATACGTACAATTAATATTTACCTTTAAAAACACAATGAAACTGGTTTAAAAATGGAAAATAAAATTGATGGTGTAGCAGGACAACATCTATAAACGTGATCGGTTGTGAGTTCGGTTCCCATTTTGAAGAATGATTATATTTAAAATTATTTTGCTTTACCTGAGTAAGACAAAGCATAGCGTTGAGTTCCGTCATTCACCACGCAACATCTCGAAATCGGCGGAAAGCGGACTTTTCCTGTGTACAAAGCTATGCCGGATAAAAGCGTGATGCTAAAACACAGTATATTTGATACAGTATATGTATAATTGATACCAGTGCAGTGTATATATATATATATATATATATATATATATATATATATATATATATATAAAAGCGTGGAGCCAAAAATTATATATATATATATATATATATATATATATATATATATATATATATATATATATATAAAGTGTGAAAGAGAAAGCTTTACTTATTTTTTTTAGCTTCACGTTTTTATCCCGCATAGCAGGGTAGGCAGAAAGTACCTAGTGTCAACACACTCCGTACTTCGCTTTCCACCGAATTAGAATGGATAGAATTATTGATGGAACTCAACGCCGCTCTTTGTCTTTACCAGAGCGAGGAAGTGAAAATAATTTAAATATAATCACTCCCCCGAGTGGGGATCGAACCCACAGCCGATCGCGTTTACAGTCAGACGCTCTCACACTACGCCACGACCGGCCTTTTACTTATTTATTTTACATTTTCTACATCCCAGTCCTTTGCAAATGTTCAAGGTTGAAACGAACTGGTTTTAAAATCAAAGATCAAAACAAATTACGTTTTTTTATATTGCTCCTTTTTATACAACGTTAATAAAGGCATCATTATAAGAAGGAAAGACGTTGATGTTATCTGCACTTTATATAATGTATTCATGATTTAACGTGTGAAGGAACTTAGTAATTTTATATTGGAGGGTAAAAATACCCATAATTTTTTTTAAATAATTCTTTTTATAAGATAATTATTGTTTTATATGTGGTTTTTATAATATATATTTTTTTAATATTTTTTAAACATTCATACCCAGTTTTTTAAAATAATTTTATTGTAAGGAAAACGTATTGTTTTTTTTATTAATTGATTATTGCCATTACTGAGTGTATGTGGCAAAGTTTTATTTTGTTTAGTAATACCTACATGTGATGGATTTTTTTTATTTGCATAAGTAAAATTTAGTGGCACATCACTATATCACTTTAAAAAGATATTTTTATTGTCACAATTCTAACCCTATGTTACGCAATGTTTATCACTTGACGTTTTATGTGCTTGAAAATTTGGAAAAGATTGCGGATCCAATTATGTTCACGGTATAAATCTGAAATCCATTTCAGGACTGGAGATAGATTAGAAAACAATATTAAGCATAACGTTTAGTTTTAAAACACAATTATTAATTAACATTAAGAGAACTTAAACAATATCGGCAAGATAAGTGAAAGAAATCATAATGTGTCATACTGCTGACTTGTATTGCCTAATATGTAGAAAATCAAGCGTACTGGTTTATATCACACTACATACACTACAACGCACAGCGGAATCTTAAGCAATCGGTTTGTTTCTTCCAGGGGAAGAGAAAGTCGATGAAGAAGAAAATAAAAAGGACCAGTTTCTTACATAATGCAAACATTATGACAAGATACGAAGGTGGTTTTACATTTGATACAATATTAAAGATGAAAGTCTTGTGCTGTTGGAATAATCTGAATGAACACAAGGACAGTAGATTTATATTAGAGGTGTGAGGGATAGTGATTTTGTCGAATTCCGAATAATCGTCTACGCTCTGGAGTCAAGTTATTTGCTTTTAGTTGAATTACCTTGTAATTTGTCACTTGATATTCTCGGCAAAACTCTCGAAGTGCCCGAGGTGCTAAAACAAAAAAATCTCGGTATACTTGATACTATATCGAAGTAATAAATACGTACATAAGTACTTTTTGAGACACGATATATCGTAGGGATTCAAGTGCTGATAAAAAATGCATTGAATGAAATCAAAGTGAATAAGATTAAGTGCACTAAAGATTTTAAACATGCAGAAAGCACAGAGCTTAAGAGGTTTTCTATACCTGGTATAAGAGTGTAAAGAGCTACAGATATAACTTATGAATGAATTCCTAACGTACTGAACTGTGTCTATAAATTGTGTCAAGTATTTACGTAGTTGTTTCTTTCATCATATAGTAAGGCCGTATCTTGTGTAAGTGCTAATAATACCTATGTTACTATTTGCAGTTAGTATCATTTTTATACTTTGACGATTGTTATCATTATGTATTCCTTAAAGATAATCCTTTTTATAAAATTTCTAATTTTTTTATGTACATTAATGACTGAGGTTCAAAGTAGCACTGTGTTGGGAAAGACTGAAGAAATTACATTTTAAATATTTATTACAGTGAATTTTTAACCCTTAACCACTAAATAAAAACATGGAGTCTATGTAGCTAAGAAAACAAATAAACATTAGGTAACATGCAATATGCTTGTATTAATTAGAGTAAAAATGTATCGAAAAAATCTACTAAACCTAAATTAAATCACAAACTTTCTTCTTTGAAACATATATTTTAGAATACAACCTAGATAATATATTTACAAGATAAATCTAATGTCACCACTTGCTATGATTTTTTTTACTTTGCTCTATGCTAAAAATACAAAACGAAAGTAGGGTACGTCAATTAATTGGATATGATATCCTAAAAAGACAGATATTGGGTAAAAATATTGAAATGAGCTTCAAATAGCCTACGTTTATATATAAGTATGAATTTAAGCACATTATTGTAATTATATTATTGTATCCTAACAAACTTTTAATATCAATATTTTATACATATAAAGTGAGCCATTCCTTAATTATACTACTTACTGAAGGAGAAGAAATATTATTATATATAAATTAAATTAATATTTACAAAAGTAAAAAAATAGCTTTATAACTTTTAAGTTAATATTTTAAAAAGGGATGCCCCTAGTCTAAAATAGTAGTGTAATCAACATCAATGTGTCACGATGAAACAATGATACATAGCAAACAGCCAATCCCAGTAGGGTTACCATATTAAAGTGCAGCTACTATAACATTCAAAGTTAGTAACAAATAACTTATTAATTAAAAAAAAATCTTTTATATTTTTGTTTAACTGATACTCAAATTTAGAGAACGTATTGTAAAATTGTTTTATTTGTGTTTCCTCTGAGTAAACTTTGAACCCTTAATCACGTTTACTACTTTTGTTACGTGTTAAAATGGAATGTTAAAAATTTATTAGTATCTAAATAGTTTAGAAAATTTTAATAATTAAGGCTTTATTATGAGTACCTTAATTTAAATTATTTCTATTATTTCCATATATTATTTTATATTATTTCCATTATCAGCGTTTCGGAAACGAAAAAAATCTATAAGTATAAAAGTATTGTGTCATTGAGTGACTGACAGATAATCCACAACACATGATGAAATATGGAAAGTTTGTAACTTGTTCTACACCAATATATGTGCTTAAGAGAGGATTCCTCAAAATTTCACATAGGAACGGAAAAATCGGGACTTTAATGTATTATAATCGCCATTAAAAGATGTTGTGAGCTACAAAAAAATATCTTTGTACTTTATACGTAGTACGTTTTTTACGTAGTACACAAATTGATTTCCAGGACTTAAAAATAAAATTATAAATGTCTCTGTAAACATCTCGTAAATGGCCTATAAACGATTTTGGTTTTAAGTACAAACAATTATGAAGTACAATTTACTTTATTATAGTTCTATTAGTGGCTACGCTGTTTGGCCTTGTATGCAATGCTCTGCGTTAGGTCGAAAACCTTTATCTCGAGTTGTGGTTTAACAAGATATATTTTTGTTTTAAATCAATTTTTTACTATAATTAAGTCGTATTTCAAGAATCTTGCGCATCGTAAGAGAAACAATTCAGTATTTTTCAATACTGAACTATTTATAACATCACTTTCGATGTCATCATCATCAATAATCAGAAATAATCATTTTCATAACCATTACCAGTTCTGCGATGACGTCTTTTTACGAGCATTCAGTGAGTTATATATACTATTGGTCATAATACAATATTTTACCTAATTAATTGGTCTCCTAGCCAGTTTAACTTTATGTACATTTTACTTTATTTTACTTTAATGAAAGAATTTAGAAGATATTAATAACTTCTTTTATTAAGTTTCTAAGGTTTAATTTCTCGCCCAAATTCTTTGACATTAATAGTATTTTTACTAGAAGCAACATTATTAAAGATATTAGTAGTACTTTTACTAGAAGCAAAAAATGGCGTCACACTATATTATAAAAAAATAATTTAAATATTACATAAGATTAATCTGAGAAAAATTCAAATTCATAGTCTGACAAAGGCGGATCCGCAAAAAAAAGTTAAGTACCTACTAAATTACCGAATGGTATATTACAATAACAGTTTATTAACTATTTTATCGTCATATTATCATATAATATCTAATCGGCATTGAAATAAAAAAAGACGTTACATCGTTTAGTTTGGGTGATGTTTTTCGTTTGTTGAAACAAAACAAAATATTAATATCGGTACAAATATAATCAGGGATCATGTGTTTCATAATGCGCGTGAAAATGTTTTAAAAATATTTTTATTGGTATTTTGTATCCGCAAAAGCATCAAATTTTGTTCGCTAATTTGCTACACTAACATTAATTATACTTCAAAGAAATAACATTCAAAATTGTGCCCCGTTCTTAGTTATAAGCATAAAAAAATATTATTTACTATTCGAATTATAATCACAAAGTAATATTAAATATATTAAAAAATATTATAAAAACAAGTATTTTAAAAAACAAATCAAAGAGGGAAGGAAGCTCTGTTAAAAGACAATAGAAAAACTAATTCAATATGCACTTGATGTTATAAATACTACATGGTAATTAAGGCATTTGGCGAACCAGAGGCTTTGTCCGCAGGCTGCGCGGGAGTGGAACGAACTGAAGCGGTCTCCACTATAGTACAGGCGCGTCGCTCTAACTCGGCGCACGCGCATATCACTGATACCGCATTAGGGTATAAAAGAGCACGTGTCCTTCAGGTACAACAATTGTACCGTGCATCTCAGAGAAGTACGATCTGAAATACAGAAAAAAATGGAAAGCCTTTTTAGACACGACGATCACGACCACGATCATGATCATGATCATGACGACACCAGCGGAGTGGTTGTAGCAAAAGGGGTTGCAATGGCGACCCTCTTCTGTGCTTCCATGATTTGTGGTATAGCACCACTTTTCCTGGCGAAACGTTTCAGGTGGATTTCGGCTGATGAGGCTGGGAACTTAAAATCGAAAAATAGAGTGGTAATGACATTGCTCTCCTTTGGAGGAGGTGTGTTGTTGTCTACAACTTTTTTGCATTTGCTCCCAGAAGTCGATCACAACATTGAAGACTTGCAATGTAAGTACACATTATTTTTTCATACTTTATCAGTTTATATTTGTCGTTGTTGTATGAGAGTTACAATTTCTTGTAACTAGGCTAACACGAGTATAAGCAAATATAATAAATATTGTAAGTGTGTTGAAATTAATCACATACTTACACAGTAGTGTTCTATTTAAATAATGTCTTCGTTATGACAATGCTTCGTTAGCTGGGGTTAGTTAGTTAAGGTTAATCAGCTTTCTTTCTGTTTGTAATTCGCGAAATCTTAAATATTATAAGTTATATAAAAAACATTTACTATTATTTAGTTATAAAATATTTATTAACTGTTGTTTATTGATATATGTTAAAAAGTAACAACAAAATAAAATGCTTATTAACGCCGTTTAACGGACGTAGATAAATATAAAAGCATAGCGTCGTAACAGTCGTTCGCCTATTCGTTAATCTAAGAGGAAAATAACGAGGTTATAACGAATCACGTCGTATACATATACTATAAACGATTTTCCTACTCATTATAAATATTCGTTATTTTATATATTTCTTGTCAATATGATTTCCAAGAATACATTATTACCTTAAATCACAAAAATATATTATAATTAAAGTGAATATCCACGTATTCTGTGATATTAGTGATGTGAATTAATTAAGAATACAAAAATAAAAAGAATTAAATTAATTGAAAATTATTAATAACAATTTGATATTTAAAATTAGGAAATAACAAATACTCGATCAAGGTTCGATTGTTGGTTGTTCTTAGAATGTAAGCGGACATTATCTAATTGTTGCGCAAGCGCCGACACTAGGTATGTGTGCCAGACGTCCATCTTGTTGCTTCAATATTGTATTTACTTGAAGATAGTACTTGAATTTGTCGCAAATTGGCTTATTTAAGCTACATTCGCAATAATATTTAACTCTAAAATAAGTGTATAAGAGATTTATTAGTATTTAGTAGTAGTAATAGAGTAAACTAAGTTAAATATTGAAAAAAAATAAATGTAACGAAGCCGTAACGACATGGACGGGAAAGTACGATATAGAATATCCAGTTTCCCTCGACCTTTTGCTGGTTAATTTTAAAATGAAAAAATGTTATTTTTATTATATCGCGGGCAACGTTCAAGACAACATAAAATATTTTAATATATTCCTAATATATTCTCAAGGTTAGGATTCCCTGAACGTATACATATTAAAATGCTCGATATCCATCGGAGTTTACTCGATATCCATCGGAGTTTACTTAATAATATACAAATAAACTTTATGTGGGAACGTATGTTTTAAATGTCTAGCCGACTTTCCTGTTGTCTGTTGACGGGACACGATGACAATTAACTTATTACCAATTCAATGAAGGGAAACAGAGAGCGCCGCGCGCCTATTGAATTCAAAACTTGATCCCATGATAATTACATATATAATAGTTTAAGTTTTCGTTTTTCTCGTGCTTAGTCGCAAATGTTTGTTTTGTTTCGTTGATAGTAAAAAATACCTAAATGGTCATACATTTAATTTAAACTAGGTAATTTAATTTCATTTTTCATATTTGTAGGAAAAAGGTTTTCATAATATTATTCATATTAAGCCGAGTAGAAATGAAGAAAAGGAGGACATGTTCTATTAATAAAAATAACAGCAGTAATGGAGACTTGTTTTAAGCTGTTTCAAGTTATTTACAATAAAGAGATTTCTTATCAAACTTTATAAAGTACTTACTGTAATTAATGCAATTATTGGCCAGTTCATAATTATGTGATATTAGAGTTAAGTATGTATTTATGACCATAGATAAATTAAAATTATATCTTGTTAAATGGAAATAACTTAGATATCAATCTAATTGCCTCTCACTAAATATCACGTCAATGCATTAATACAAAGCAAAATTTAAATTTTTGAGTATTGACATTAAATTGGTAAATTTAAATAAATAGTATGGTCATATTTAAAAATTAACTAAATATTACTTTGAAGAAAATAATATTTACAAGGACCAAAAAATGATTAAAAAAATATTGAACAATTAGTCAACTTAGATGTCATAATAAAGAAATAGACAATATATTGAATGTAAAATAATGGTTTTAAGAGCAAATGCGTAATTGATCGTAGTATGAGTAACGACTCGTCAGTCGTAATGAGGAAACCTAGAGGGCGGCCGTGGGAAACTACCTGCCAGGTGAACGTGTATTTAGCTGTGTATATATGCATACACATTTATGTATTTGCTTTTGTTTGTTTGGTATAAAGTATTTAAAAAAAACGACTTGAAGAATACTTAAATTGTTCATAAGAAATGGATGGAGATACTTAGCAGATGAAGTAACTTTAAAGATTTATTTGTTCATTTTAAATGTACTAAATATTCTGTACTATTATATACTTATATATGAAAACGTTAAACCTATAAGGGAATTACCTAATGATATGTTACATAAAACCCTTTCTACTAACTGGTATCTTATCCATGGTCAATGAACTTTAATGTCCATATAGATCTTTATAATATGCAATTTTGTTACTATATAGTGTCACAACATTTTTTTACAATTAAATGGTTTGTGCTCTTTTTTGTGGGAGAGAATGGAGGAATATGAATCTACGTACTTATAAGTTTATACAATACGTTAAACTTATTCAATTGAGGCAAAAAAGGCTTTCTACAAAAGGAGCAAAACCAACTTTGTCCTAAGTTTAATCAGACTGGGAAATACCTATTTTTACACTCAGTACTAACACTCCCAGTTTGCTGTAAACCTGCAACGGGTTAACAGCAAACTGTGAGTAATCAGAAAAGATCAAATGTGCAATGACGGTGAAAATTCTTTATATTTTGTATAATAAACAGGAAACAGTAGAACATATAAGACAATCTATTAAATACCTATATATTTATGTACCTGCATCTTGAAAATAGCGTTTATGATCCCAATCTTTTTCAAAATTTAATATTTAAATTAAATTTCTAAAACAATAATAAAACTATTATTGTTTTTATTATCGTATATCGTAATTGTATTTACGTAGTACATTTGCAAGCATTATAAAGAAATTGCCGACTGATTTTTGTACTAGCAAAGTAATAATTTTATACCTGTCTGATAAAAAGTCTGTGTGACATTAAAAAAAAATGCTTTTCCTTTGTCACTTTACTACAGATTATTTTTTTACATGTATTGATAATGGTGTTACTTTTAAATTTTAAAAGGTTTTTTTTAAAGAGAATGCAGTATAATCTAAATATATTCTACTTGCTAACAAAATTTATTTCTTTTTGTGACAACTACATATATCATAACAACTTGTAAAATAAATCTAAAATTTGCTCTAGTCAGGAATATCCTGTTACGTTTTTCAAGCCATAGTGTTTTTAAATATATATTTATTTATATTTAAATTTGATCTTTCGTTATAGATAATCTTTCGTTATTTATTGGACGTTATTACGATTCGTTGATTAAAGGCTTATATCGCAACAATAATTACCACTAACTCAATAGCTTCAGTTGATTAGATATACCGTGTTCGTATTATAAATGGTTATTGTTTATTGTTTTCCTGTATTATAATAAATATAGATATAAGTTATAAAATTTTTCTGGGTTTTAGAAAATAAAATTATAAATGTGTATAAAATTAAAGATTTTAGAATTAAATTATCTGTGACTACTAACTAGTTTTTGTAAATTATTTAATACTTCGGGTCTAAAAATATGATACTGAATACCAAATTATTTACATACATAATATTGTGGCTGGTCGTGGTGCAGTTGGACAGCGTCTGATTGTAAACGCAATCGGTTGTGGGTTTTGATCCCCACTCGGGGAATGATTATATTTATATTATTTTTATTTCTACACTGTGGCAATACAAAGCGCAGTTTTTAGTTCCGCCATCAACACTTAATGTCTTGAATTCGGCGGAAAAGCGGAGTGCGGAGTGTCTTGACACTGGGTACTTACTGTTTACCCTGCTGCGCAGAATTTAAAGCTTGATGCTTATATCAATTAGTTCAGTTCAAATACCTCTATTACCTACTTATAAAGTAATACAGTGCAATTATAGTGACGAGAACCAACTTAAGCAACATAAGAAAGACCAAGATATTTAATCGCAAAACAAGATTGTATCGATTATTCATTTGTCGAGGATTGTTGAAAAAAATGTCATCGTTATTTCAAAGTTAGATAAAATATATCCTTGTTCGTATCAACTGTTTTTTCTTTGTTAAATTATCAGCATAACGTCGTAACCGTTAGGTAATAAGCGTTATAGATTAGATACAAATTGATAAACGAATACTATCTCGTTTATCTCGTTGATATTATTAAAATAAAACTCCTATCTAAAACATTGACTGCTATCTAACTTGAAGCCACAAATATTTATCAAATCATGCGTCGTTGCATTGATATTTGGCGGTAAACAACTTAATAGGCGATTAATATTAGTTTTTCTAGCAAGATATACCGATAATAAAAATCGATTTTTTGTCAGTTTTATAGTCTTATGAAGTAGTATTTTTTATATAGAGAGTAGAATCAAAATTCTGAAGTATAGATGTAATCATAAATTAAAATTGTCTAAATTAACTCAGTACGTGGTGAGACGTACGTAGACAGCAGTAAAGAAGGCGATAAATAATACGTATAACAATTTATAAATAGCTTTGCTGTTTCATATCAAAACGATCGTAAAGTTGAAGATTCATTGAAGTATAGTGTACTTATGTTTTTTTGAATATTATTACCCAGAGACAAGCCGATTATTTCACACTGCTGTACATAGACTCGGAGCATATTGTTTTATATTTAATTACTATGTGAATACTATTCCTTATAGCGATAGTATAGAAATATCTGTGTATATAAAGCTTATATTATATAAGATACATTTAGATTTTATTTTATCTTATAAGCAGACATTTTGCGCCGTAAGTCATTTGTCACAGTTTGTAAGTTAACACAATGCTTGCAGCTTCTTATAGTTTTTTGGGGAAGTTTTATATTTATTAATAGACGTGTTTCCCCGTATTTATTTTATACGTGTCTGGGGAAAAACCCAGCAAAATGCTTACAATTAGAAAAACTGTAATATGCTAAAACTATAAATTCCAAAGATTATGACATTGTTCTTACCGGTCATACTGTATAAAAAAATGATGTCGATATTAATATGCACATTAACAATTACATAGAACGCTGAACGTTAAAATGAAAGGTCTACAATACACTTTCACGTTTTTGCAACAATTGCTTTATTCGAATGCGCAAATCGATATATTGTAGTTCATTTGTAATATCGACGCGTAATGCAATAGCTTATATATTATAGTATGTCGTGCGTATTATTGGTTCGTTTAACGGAACTACACTTTCCTGTCGACTATAAAAATAAGTAGGTGTTTTGAACGACCTTGCTACGCTTTGCTTCCTACGGCAACTTTGCTCTAGGTAACATTATAAAAGTTAAATAGATATTATTCTAATACAGTTTAACTTCAATTTTTATAACTCTTTATATTAACACTAAAATTGAAATTTGTTTACTATATTTAAATATTGTCAAAATAAATTAGATATTATTTAAAAAAAAACAGCTTTCTGTAGGTAGTAGGTAGTTAGATAGTACAACCTAGTGTCTAGACGGTTCGTTCATGGCTTTGAGATAAAAATTGAGATATTGAGATATGTTGTGTTGAGAGACGAACTCAACATCTCGCCTTTGTCTTACCAGAATGGAAAAGTGGAAATAAATTATAAATTAATTATTTCCCCTGAGTGCGAATCGAACTCAGAACCAATGCATGTGTAAATTCTCAAATGAACCTTTTCTTATATTAAAAGATATATAGAAGATATCGAGTTAATAAAAACACATGAAAATATACTAACAATATACAAATTAAATTACATTATTAAATCTATACATTAAGGACGTTTGAGTAGGTATAACGATACCTTACATTACGAAAATATGTAACAAATGAACTAAACAAATATGTATTAAGTTAATAATTAAATCTAAAAACACAGTGTCGCTAGAGTTGTGAGTTCGAACATTACTCGAAGAATTATTATTTTTACTTTGTTAGATTGCCTTTCTTTTATCCCCCAACCTTTTAAACTGATTGATGTCTGATTAGATGTCACTTTATATAAACATGTATGTCAAACACACTATAGTGTGTGCTACATTTATTTTATTAATTTAATATATTTTATATGCATTATTTTTTTAAAAAAATTAACTCTTTACACTCCTCAAATTGTAACTGTGCCAGATTTCATACTCGTCTGTTCGCGTATTTATCGTAAAAATATGTAAAAAGATTTTGTTCCATGTATTAATATATAGCTTAGCAATTTTTAATATCTATTAAAACGATATTTTATTAACGTAAATTACGTGTACGTAAATTACAAGGTTTGCTCGGTCCACGAGTGTTCATTGAATTTAAACAATGTTATATATGTCACCATGCATCACTGCCGAGAAACAAAGCTGATTGCACCCATAAACCTTCTTCACCATCTATTGTTTTTTTTTCATACAATAACAAAAGTTAATAGTTAGTTTTAGTTAAAATAATTACCAATGAATGATTACGATACTTTGAATTATGTGTTCATTTTATATTGTTTTAATAAGTGCTTTGAAAGAAACCAAGGACAAATTTCTTATTTTATGATCCATTAAAGATAAGTTATATATTTGTAAATAGTTAGTGAAGCAATAAATATTAAGCATAAAGTGCATTCTTTATATTCCATAGGTGCATATATATTCAAATGACACTCACATAATTTAAAGCAATAAAAGTCATATGTTAAATGATAACTTTAAAATAAATAAGGCACCAATCGATTTAATATTCAAGATTACTTAAAATTATGCAGTCGTTAAGAATTGTCAGTTTTTCAGCTTCACACTTTTATCCCGCATAGCACTGTAGACGGAAAGTATCGGAAAGGTTGGCATAAAAAATATTTTATACTTAAATTAAGTCTTATAAGCTATCGAGCTACCAGAGCAATTTAGAAAGTCAAAAAGTTTGTATTTTTAAGTTCGATTTTTAATATATTTATGTAAAGGAATAATACTTAATTATTGTATTATTCTTTTTCCCTGATTCAGGAACAATCGATTAAATTAATTAAAATATAATCGATTAAATTACTTCCAAATAACAGACAGGAATTGTATTCTTTATGTGTTATTCCAGTATTTTTCGTTGACATAAAATTTCCCGTGATTAAAATTAGTAATAGAAAAAAAAGGATGCTCAAATGCAGCCGTTCAAAATATCTAGTAGTAGTGATTTATCCATATGACACGGCTTGTAACAGCTTACCCTTTGGAAATAAAAGATAAAAATCCTTTATTTATAAGATTTTCTAAAGACAATAATTATTTTCTTAAATTGGGAGTCTTTACATGTCTTTTAGAGCTTTACGGATATTTAAATTTGGTATTATTTTATTTATTTCTTATCATTTTTTTAGCTTCACGTTTTTTATCCTGAATAGCAGGGTAGATAGAAAGTGCCTGATGTCAAGACACTCCATACTTCGCTGTCCGTCGAATTCGAGGCATTGCGTATTGAGTGGCGAAACTCAACGTCGCATTTTTGTCTTTTGCCAGAGCGAGGAAGTGAAAATAATTTAAATTTAATCACTCTCCCGAATGGGGATCGAACCCACAGCCAATCGCGTTTACAGTCGGCCCACTGCACCACGGCCTCAAAAAAACACTTTATAGTAAATACTATTATTAAATTAATTCCTACTCTGTTATTAAATAACGTTCCTACAGAAATAAACTTTAAATTATACAAAATAATTTCAATTTAATTTAAGTACATTCAGGCTTTTAGTATATTTATAATTGAAAAAACCTTTGAATCTTGGCCACTTGTATCCAGTACCTACATAACGTAGTAAATAGGCTTGTTTTAACAACTTTACCTTGTATAGTAAATATTTAAATACCAACATAAAAAGTCCGGAACTGCAGCAACTAGTTAACAAATGCAAACACAGTCAATTGCGTAATATAAAATTGAACTACTTGTTCGATAAAGTAACAATCTAGTTAGATACCAATGCAGGTGATTGCATAAGATATAAATATTTATTGTCGCCATGGTATCTTTCTCATAAATTTATGAACAGGAAAACTTAGGTAAATATATGTTTTTGAATAAATTTGATATGAATAATGTTTTAAATAACTTAATATTCATATTTATTATAAATATTAATATGTTTTGATAATTCAATGACTACTTTGTTAAAAGGAATAAATTATTAACGGTTAGACCAAATTATTAGATTTTTCGTTAGGAAAAAATAGTTTCGAAATGTAAAATAGTAAATAAATTCATAAAAACATCCTTGAGGTTACCGTTAATGTAATCACCATTTAATTTTTCAGCAAAGTTGTGTTACAATAAAATACAAAATAATTTATCGAGGGTGAAGTGAAAACGGCAAGCGACGCTAAGCCAAGGTTGATATGACAAAACTATTTTGATACTATTTCTGTTTAGCATAGACAAAAACTTAGCTTTCTTATTACAGTCACGCTATCCAAGTCATTTATCGTAGGCCGCTACAGCCATGAACTTGATCGACTTGCGTAATAGACACGTCTTCGTATCAACACGTCTAAGTAAATAAAAAAGATTCGCCTGTTTATTGTTATATATTTTTTAAATTTCTTACTTAGTAGAGATACTTAAATTAGAAATCAACAGAGAAGAATAATCTCAATTTAATAATATATTTAATACAGATATAGGGTAATTTGTATATAAAAATAAAGATGCTATTGTGGTGGAGTGAGTTAACGCAATTAGTTGTGGGCTCAAATCTCAAATCTCACTCGGAAAATGAATATATTTAACATTTATTATCAATTCTTCAATCTGGTAAAACAAAGTGCGGCGTTGAGTTTGCCATTCATCGCGCAATGTCTCGATTTAGGGCGGAAAACCGTCAACGTAGTGTCTTGACACTAGATTGTCTCGGACTATCCCGCTAAGTGGAAAGTGAAAAGCATGAAGCAGTTTTATAAAAACGCGTAACAACAAATACATAGTATACACACGTTTAAATCTTGTTTTGTACATATGATCATCTGAAGCTATACATAACCTGACGCCCCCAACTTAGTTTGCGTTGTCAATACAATTTCCTCTTCTACCTTCCATTGTTCCGTTTCCGTAAAATTTAATATTTATTTACGTGATTTATTACAATATAAAATAATATTACATATAATTAAGAATATTTTGTAGATTGTAATAGAGCGACGTAATTTTATGAAGTCCTTTAACAAAGATGAAAAATATCATAATATAATCTAACAGTTAGTCTTAAGCGAATAAAACATGTGTATTTTGAGATATTTAATAAATATATTCAGTGGATATAGAAAGTATAAGAACTACGTTAAAAATAGATTGTTGCTGGTAAATGACTTAGCGGCATTCGTTCCTTATTGGTAAAACGATGCTCAGAATATGCGAAGTGTTCGTGCCAATCCTGTTCCACGGCTATAAAATGCAGATGTAGCAAAAATGCAATTAAAACAAGGAAAATGTAGTGGGGATATCATGTTTTCATAGTCAGCTTGTCCGATATAATCCGATCTATTCGGATTATAAGAATCGATTATCGATAAATTGGGTGAGGTATGCCATTACCGTGACTGTTTTTATCATATCCTCATTTCGGCTAATATTCTTTTTATTGACAAAAATCGTTCCATTCGCAGAAGGTTAACCAAGGGCATGCATGCAACTTGACTTGGTTGCAATACAAGCGATAGGTAGATGTGTACATAGATAGGAGGTAATATAATATGGTAGACCAAGGTCGGGGAAATACGCTTAATATTTGCTGTTAATAATCAATAATTATATCCTCTTTTGCTATTTACTAGCTTATATTAAAAATTCTAATTAATATTTTTGTTTTATCGCCTTTATATATATATATATATATATATATATATATACATATATATATATATATATATATATATATATATATATATATATATATATATATATATAATATTTTGAAATTAAAAATATCGTTATTTTTCTATTTATGAAAAATAAATTATATAATATATATCTATTTTGTATAAAAAAATAAGATAAGTCCCTTGACAGGACAATATAATTTATTTTTCATAAATAGAAAAATAACGATATTTTTAATTTCAATTGATCAATAACAATAGAATGTATAGTAGATACAGATAAAATATTGTATTTTTAAACCAAGTGACTTGGTGTGTTTTATTTCTACGTCACATCGCCACATGCTATATAAGTTTATCGCATATCTGCGCCGAAAAAGGCGGAATTAATAATGAATGACTAACATTAAAATACCGGTTCACAAACGCAATACGTGCCTTGCATAACAACAAATAGATTCCTTTGATTTATAAAGTTCATGAGAATTCTATGCTTGCATTGTTTTAAAACATAACTATCACAGTGAATATATTGGATATACTAACTAGTAGTTTTCTAGGAAAAAAATATTCCTATATACTTGTATTCAGATCAAGTTGGACGGTTAAACACATTCGTTGAAAATTTAATGAATTCGAACCTGTATTTTCTTTGAATATATTTCATGATGCTTTCTACTGAAAATAGGCACATTCTTACAATTTTTGTAATATTGATTTGTTCATTTTTTGTAATATTGATTTTTGTCTGTCTGTGTTTTGTCTGTTTGTCTCTCTGTTCGTTTAGGTTAATCTCTAGAACGGCTGGATCGATCTTGACGGGACTTTCACTAACAGATAGTTGATGTAATAAGGACAAACTTAGACTTTTATTTTAGAATTATAAAGTAAAAATGTAGAAACATATAATTCCACATGCGAAAGAAATCGCGAGCATGGTAAATGTTTAATAAAGTAAAATATTTAACATTTAACTTTTAAATTTTGATTCTACCATGCCCTAATATTGAGTGTCTTGACATTAAATTCTGTCTACTATGCTATACGGATAAAGCGTGAAGCTGCTTTTGTACCACAATTTGTTAAAAGTAATAAAATTTAAACATAATGTACTTCACACTGTTATATTTTTAACAAAATATTTACAATATATATTTAAAAACATGAAAAAGTCGCATTAAACAAGACGAATTGAACAAAAACAGCGCCACAATGTATTTCTTTATTCTCATGTTTTATTTTGAAGCTCTGATTGATTAAATTTTTCTCCATTGTGACTTTAATATCACTTGTGTTTCTACTTGCTATGAATGTCATAAGAAAAATATATTTATATTTATTTATTCTTAAAATATATCTAAATTAATTTTATTATTGTTTTGGTTTTAATTTAGGAATGCATGAAAATTTCATATAATACTATATGTATTGGCATATTTTCTATGCATCTAGTTGTTAGACTATATAAACAGCATGGGTTTCCAATTCCAAATTCATTTTTAAACTTTTAAGTTTACCTATCTTTTACATCATTTTCAAATAATTATTCAGTATAGCAAGTTAGTCAGATATATCCTAATGTAAAATTCTTGCGTGTTAAGGAGCAGTACTTAACGTCGCGCTTTTTCTTAATAGATTGGAGAAACGAAAATAATTTTAAATAAAATTGTTACTCCTAGTAGGAATCGAATCCTCAACCAATTGCATTTATAGTCAGTCACCACAATGGTATCTCTAATGATTTGAGTTTGAAATTTACAAACATGATTGATTACGTAGATTGTACTTTAAATTATTTCCCGAGATGTCTCATTATATATAAATAAAATAAAATTTTAATTTATCACTGTAAGTGGCACGTGTAGAGAGCACTTTGAGCATTCATAGAGTATGCGAAAAGAATAAATTAATGAAGTAATATTTTTGTATATTTATTTTATAATTGAGTACTTAAAAGTTTTTATTAGAAATAAAAACATGCTTTTATTGGTGCGGTTATTTAAGAAAAAATCATCAATCCTTTGCCCTAATGTAAAATAGCAACTGTCTTTATTTTTAATTAAAGTGACATGCGCTTGTGCCACTTCTGCTTAGTTTCAATTTCTCTTAGGAAGATTTTTTAAAGTAGGTCGTACTAACTCAATTCGCGAGCGGCTTATGTCAATGATATTAAAATAAAATTTATTATTAAATATATCACGTATCAGTTATTTTATAACTAAAAATACATTTCAGAGTAGTCAGAAAGAACATAATGTCAAGACACTCTGCTCGCCATTTACTGTCTGAAATCAAGACATTGCTTTCTAAATGGTGCAGCTCACGCAATGTTTTATCATAGCTGAAGGGGTAAACAAAAATGTGAAATGAACATATACGATGAATCAAAACCAATCAGGTCTAAACGCTGTCCTCTCGCACTGGATGTATTTAAATATATTTTTTTAATTAATTGTTGTGGAGCAGACGTCGCAAGTTTAATTTAGTTAGCCGACAAATGTGATGAGGCGTAAAAATAAGCAAGTGCACAGTAGTTGTTGGTTTGAATCCAATTTATATATACATATTGAGACATACACGTTTTCTCAATGTGGTAAAACACATTGCAACCGACTGTAAACGTGATGGGTTGTGGCTTCGATCCCCACTCGGGGTTTGATTACATTTAAAATTATTTTCAATTCTGCGTTCTAGTAAGACAAAGTACAGCGTTGAGTTCCACCACCCAACACGCAATGTCTCGAATTTGGTGGTAAGCAAAGTACAGAGTGTCTTGACACTAGGTACTTGCTGTCTAACCGGCTATGCAAGATAAAAAGAGTGAAATTAAAAAAAATAATTATAAATAAATAAATAAAAAATATTAAATTTAAATTTCCTCAAAGCTCTAAAAGACATGTTTTAAGACTTTCAATTTAAGAAAATAATTATTGTCTATAGAAAATCTTATAAACAAAGGATTTTTATCTTTCATTTCCGTCATGGATGTTTGTTAAATTGTCAGCAAAACGTCGCAGCAGTCACGTTGCAAAACGTACAAATAAAAGAAAAGAATGTATTATTATATACTTAAAAAATATCGAAACAACGTGAGACATCAAAATAAACATCGAAAAAATACAACTAAAAGGATGTATTTTGTACTGTAA
This sequence comes from Dryadula phaetusa, assembly GCA_032432895.1. NCBI lineage: Eukaryota > Metazoa > Arthropoda > Insecta > Lepidoptera > Nymphalidae > Dryadula > Dryadula phaetusa. The sequence continues at coordinate 440,303 of JAOYRS010000059.1, forward strand.
TCGTATAGAAGTAAAAGAATAAAGCTTCACATTTTATTCTGCGGCGTAGCAGAGTAGTCAGCGGCAACTCAAGGTTAAGGTATTTGACTACTTTCCGTCCCAAAATCGAGATATTGTGTGTTGATTGGCGAACTGATGGACGCGCTCGGTCTTATCAGAGCGAAGAAATAATTATTATTTTATGAAATAAAATAAAATCATTCATCCTGGTTCAAAATCGATTCCACAAGTAATAGAGTTTACAGTGAGGTATAGTCTTGCTGTAAACGCTTGCTGAAGACCTCGCAAATAGTAACATGTATATCGTTAATGCTAGATGCATTAATCTCTTTACCGTGTGAATGTGCATGTAACGCATTAATAATCATGAAAATACAAATAAATTATTTATATGAAGCTATTATATAAAACTTCCATGAAACTACAAATAGCATTACTACAAATAGTATTCGAAGTATTTTCAATGATGTTAAGTAATTGGTGTTATCTAATAGTTTTGTTAAGGCATCGGAGAAGAAATTTGTACGTATACAATCTATTTTACAATTTAGTTGGAAGTATTATTTATTTTCAAATTACTTTTATTAAGACTAATACAATTAGAGTAGCCAAAATATCCTTTGTTTTACATTGTTCAACATCCTATAAGACATAAAATTTATTTTTATAGCCAAAGTGTTAATAAGCCGTTTTTTCTTGTAAAATTATTTGCCTATTACTATAAAATTAATGTCACATATACAGGAATTATTTATTTTGATTGCTTAAAATTAACTCGGGTACAGTAGACGTAAAGAATAGAAGATTATTTTTGTTCTGAGATACGATACTATAAGACGGTGCCACTTAGCTAAGTACCTATATAGAATTGCGAACGTGTACTCGTTTACTACGGAACCCTTAAGAAGTATAGTTTACAAGAGTATCTGTTACTTAGGTCATTTGGCCTACAGCATCCAATTATGCGTATCGAAAGACTTCCACAACACAAATAATAACTTTAATGAAAGAAAAATTTTAAAAATATTATAGAAACCATTTCTAAACCGCTCTCGTAAAACTAAAAGCGTTATTGAGTACTACTCTATATCCTATATCTCTTTCACAACGACGGCATCGAAATCGGAAGGTAATTGGGGAGTGAAGTGGTCTTATTCTAGCTTCATACTCTGCTATATGGGAAAATGTAAAGCCTTTTGTCTTAAATAATTCATTGAGTCTATATTTGAAGTGTAAATATTTCAATAACATGAAGACCAACACTGCAGATTACAAATTGTAATACTTCGTAACTCCTTTTTGTAACGCGTTTGGCATATTCTTTATGACTATAGTAACATCATAAGTATAATTCGTTTATGACTATAGTAACACTACTCCGGCTGTTTTGGATAGTTCGGTCTTATTATTAGAATTCGATGTTCCACTGTATCCGATCTAGAAAGCTAAGTGTCTATAAGATTATTCCCCAGTTCGAATAGACTTGATTGATCATATTTATAAAGTAAATTATGTTTTTATACTCACATGATAGCCAGTTTACACAAATATATAAAATTCGAATGTCAATTTTTGTTTGTCTGTTCTCAGCTAAATTCTGAAAAGGCTGGATCGATTTTGACGGGATTATCAGATAGTTCTTGTAATAAGCAGTACACTAGCAGATCGCTCTTGTAATAAGCAGTCACTTAATTATTTTTATTATAGTTAAACTCCTTAACGAAGTCCTGGTATTTATTAAAAGTAGACATATTTTAGTTATGACAAAATATTTCCGCTTCCAGTTTGACAGATACTGTTCGTAACATATGTTTTTTATATTACCTAATCCTAAATAAATAACTGGACAAGATGATTTTAGCAGAGTTCAAGTCAAGATTTTTCCTTGTAATGTTATAGCGAGAGAAGATAGAAAAAATTTTGAAAAAAGGCAATAAATATTAAAAATTAACAACGAAAACTTTTGAACTGTAATTAAAATATATGTATATTTAAAATTAATAATTATTTTATTTTTAAGCGGGAAACCAATAGATACATAAACATACTAAGTTAAATATTTTATAATAGAAAGTTTTAGATAGTAAACAAATTGTAATAAAAAAACCATCTTTCTATTTAAAACTCAGTCGCATTTAAAAATACAAATTATGTAACAGTGTAGTGACACAGGGAAATACCTAACGATCACCTCGTAAGGTGCACGTTCTCAGCTCTTATAACACTGGCAGTAAGATTGAAAATGCTTGCACTTTTCCGTTATAGTTTTACTTATGCGGGGTCACAGCGCAGGTCCTGAATCTTAAGCGCTTTGGAACGATCTAGTATGCAGTGACAACCTAAATCTTTCGAGTTTATACGACATGAATATTTAGCAGTGCTGGCTGTTATTTACACTATTTTACGTCTATTTCTTCACTGTTTTACGCAAGTTTTGTAACGATAAATGCAATAATTTTTTACAATTATTTCAACGTTAAAATTTTACAACTTTTGAATTAATTTTAGCGTATTGGGCCTAATGATTTTTTATAAACCTAGAGGCTTGATTCATGCTAAGAATATAAATTCCTTTTTGGAGTTATTTTTATATTTGTATATTTATATGTAAGTCCGTAACTAGATAAAAATAAAAAAAGAATGCAAAAGAAACTTAATTTGAAATATAAAACATGTTAAATAATTGATTTCTATATTGATATTAAATTTAATGTTGTATCAGTCCAGTATTTTTAGAATACAAATCACCTCTGCTGGGTAGCGTCCTGTAAGAGGCGGGTATCCCAGTAATTTGGTGGTATGAGAATAATCTTCCGTCTGACTCGCGATCACTATTATGAAAAAACGAACCGCCCAACATCTGATGATGTGTTCCGGTTCGATGTCATGTAAGCCAGCTTTCTATATTCCCACTCATCCTTTCCCTCTTCTCCTTTTACTTCACTTTCCTTCTTTAACTCATCCCAAGGCTGGTAACGCATCTACAACTATAACGGTGTAGATGTCTTTGGCTGAAGGTCGAAGATCACTTACCATCAGGTAACTTATACAACAACTTACTTAACAACACTTCAGCTCGTTTGTCTTCTTTTTTATAAAAAAATATAATAGATAATAGAACATAATAGACATCTTTTATTCTTATTTAAATTAAGTCTAAATACGTCCCTGTTATTATAAAATGTCATTGAAGATCGTCATAAAATCAATATTGTATACAAAAACTCTACCAAGTTACTCGGCGTTTTATATTAAACTACAGTTTAAAAAAATCCTTTTTACCACTTCATAAGTTTCTTAGTTTTAGCGTTCACTAACGAAATAATTATTGCCTAATAATAGTCGTGTATTTGCTTAAGATTTTAATGTAATTTACAATTTAGGGCGTTATTAATACCACAAAAGCTATATATAAACGTATATATTTATATATATATATATATATATATATAAAGCGGGATAAAGTTCACAATTTATCCCGCATATCAGGATAGTCAGAGAAAACCTAATGTCAACTCCGTATTTGGTTTTCACTCGAAAATTGAGAGATTACGTGCCGAGTGACCGCGTTTTGTCTTACCTTAAGGTATAAACGAAAAAAAATTAAATAAATCATCCCCTCGAGTGGGAATTGAACCCACAATCAATCACGTTTACAGTCATACAGATAAAGTTCGATAAATTCATTTAGGTTTTGATATAATTGTAATTGCATAAAGTCTAAGGTTTTTTATCCTTAACATCTAAACAACAATTGAAATGCATTGTATTTTCAAGATAAAATAAATTTAAAGATGGTCAGTCAAAAAAAAAAAAAGTAAACCATAATATTAGTATTCACAAAACTTTAATAAAAGATATCCAACTCTATGAAAAGGGAGGTGGCCTAACCACGGCACAGTTTTTCAAATATTCTAGGTATTATATGCGGTTAAATCTGTATCTTGCATCAGTAATTAAAATTGAACTCTACCAAAGTAAAATAAAGATCAATTTGACTTCACGGAAAATTTGCTAATATAACGAACACATTACTGACTCGACTGGCTGCCGTTCGGAATGCGAGTTAAAACGGTGAAACGAGAAAATGGGAGATTTTAAGTAATTTGCAAACTTTGCCTCGGGCCTCTACAAGTGTTATATTGCGTTCTTACCTTTTTATTTTTATAAACTAGTTATATACAACAATTGTTCAACTGTCTGTAAATGTAATTTTCCTGTTTAACAGAGTAATCAGCAAATGTTAAGACCCCTTTCTCTATACCACAGAAAATTATCATGTAATGACATTATTAACTTTAAATATCGATATTTATACACACTTAAGCTATTCTACTTGCACGTGTACCTAGCCTAGTTTTGTTTACTAAGTGAATATATTGTCCACTATAATACAATGTATCAATTTATGAACTTAATTTTTTGTAATGTAAGTGTTACTGAAATTGGCTTAAGCGGCCTGAAACATTGAATTCTATATAATCTAAAAATCCAAATTATCTGCTGAAGTATGTTTACGAAATAAGTAAGGAAATTATTTGAAAATTAACGTATAATTTTTTGCCATCGAAACATCAAAGTTTCTTGACCCAGTTACTATTGTACTCGGTTTATTGATTTACTCTCAAGTATTGCAATATCCGCGTCGGCATACCAAAGTCATATTATTATTAAAGCTTCACCTTGACATCTGGCATACAAAATACACCCACAGAATAAACTTATTATAAACGCTTATGTTACTTAACATAATGCCTGTTTCGTAATTTTCTAAATCTCAGATTAAGAATTAACCTTAGATTATATATCTTGTATGAAGAATTCTTACGTCTTTACGAATTTATAATTATAATGGATCTATAAGTCTTTAGCTATTTGGTTATCATAATAATTATAAACAACGAAACGTACCATTTTCCAATTATTAGTGGTCCTACTACTTGTACTTCTAGCGTACAAGTGACCATTATAAATAGAAATTAATAGTTTACAGGTTTTCAATTCTTTTTGGAATTATTTAATGTAATGTGGCTGCTTTAATTTAAACAACTAACTTTATAATATATAGAAGAGATAAAAATGACCGTTCATTTGACATTCTCGTACAAGTGTACCGTATTGATTGCTTGACTGTATTTAAATCTTTTTTTATTTTAGGATGTTTATTTAACTGTATTTGCTTATTATTAAGTAGGTATAATTTACGGGAAGGCAATGTGATTTTAGTGACAAATGATTTCAGAATGTATGAGCTTTTTGCCCAAAAAGAAACGATATTTATTGGCTAATTTTCTGAAGTCAAATCAAGGAAACCCAAATACTTTTAAATAGAAAACATTTCCTTAATTAAGCCTACGACCATGACCATATGTGCAATAAGGCGACTTCCGAATACAATAATTTCACTAATTTATTACTAACTAGTAAGTTATATACCTATAATATACAATATGAACAAAATTGAAAATGCATTATGCATTTATGTTATCCTCATCAAGTTCCGTGTCATGATTATGAAACTATTAATAATGAATAGCTAATCTTGTGAAGATCGGTCAGATAGATTCGCGTATGACCTCATCGGCCATTCCAACAGCTTGATTTATAAAATACATTTAGTTTGATAATATTTTCCTCTAGTCATGATTTTATTCTGAAAGTACCTAATATCAAAACAATCCGTAGTTCGCTTCGTTCCACCGAATTTAAGGCACTGCGTGTAGAGTGGTGGAACTCAACGCTGCACTGTCTTCCCAGAGCAAAGAAGTGAAAATAATTTAAATATAATCACTCCCCCGAGTGGAAATGGAAAACTACAACTGATCGCGATTACAGTCAGACGCTATCCCACTGCGCCACCTCCGGCCTTTAATTTTGAAAAGACAAAAAATATGACAACAAATAAATCTGTAATAAAAGTAATTGCACTTAGGAATCGGCATTTATCATAACATTACAAAAATATCTTTTTAAATTAAAGCACAGTGTAGGATCAAATTAGAGCGAATATAGGTATGTATTATACTTATATATAAAATGAGTTTGAAAAATTTTTTTATGTATAACAATTTTTTGGTGTGTATAAAAAAGCTTTTGCGATACAAATGGAAAAGCGATTGACTATAAACGTTAGTGGTACTGGTTCTATCCTCATTCAGGGGATTATAATAAAAAGTAATATATAATAATAATCAGAAAAATAATATAATATATATAAGGATACACTTAAATTTAAACTGTATTTGGTTCACCTTTTGACACTAGATTTGCTCTGACTAACCTATTTGCGAGAAGTTGTAGAAAATAAGATCTTTGATTTTCGCGATTTTTACACATTTTAAATGAAAATACTTTTAATAGATTGATCTCGTATATTTTAAATAAATGTTTATAAAATAAACCAAGTGACAGACGAATACCACCTTAGTTTACCTGTGACCAAGCACTATTGTGAAGTGTTCGAGAAGACGTGTTTCCAAAAATGTCGTTAACCAAAAATCCAATCCGTTTAAAATAGTTTCATTTGAAATGTGCAAGAAAATTGTAAATATTATATAAATAAGCGTATTCATTCTAAATGATGAATAACAATAAAAAATAACACTAATACTGTAAAGACCTATTTTGTAATAAAAGGCGCGCAATTCATGAATACATATTACAATATTTACTTTAAAACATTAGTTCAGTTGGCAAAAGTTTGTTGATCTAGATTAATTAATTATAGCGTTGACAATCATATGCGTGTTACGCTTGCATTATTATATCCGTTGTTTATTGTATAACGGCTGTAGTATTTAAAGTTGTTAAATATATTTTTTCTAATTATCAATTATATCTCCCATATATATTATATATATATATATATATATATATATATATATATATATATATATATATATATTATATATAGTGTGAAATTATAAAATTATTATATTATAAAAAAATTATTTTGTTACAAAAACATTTACCTAAGCGTGTATAGTATTCACAACCAAGTAGCATCTTGTCAAGCAATCAATCCAATGATATACAAGACGTATTTTAAATAATATAATTATGAATTAATTTGAAACCTACCTATCTGAAAAAATATATTTATAGGTGAAAATTATTTGGGCGCTTCCACTCGCCCGTAACTGACCCTAATTTGTGTATGAATTTTTTTGAAGCAAAATAAATTTAATTTCCGGACCAATGTTAATTTTAAATCAGATTAAGTAAGAATAAGAAAACACGTATGCTCTGGGCTTTTCACTTTATTTTTAAATTTATTTTTGTTAACATTAAAGAAGTTGCTTAACTATGCAATTTAAATCTGTACATCGGTACATATGCGTATATACATAAAATCAAACTGTAGATATTTCTGTCCAGAGAGGTTAAATTCGAATGATCTCGGTAGTACTTAAGTAAACAGTTACGAAATCTTTGAAGAAATATTTTTTATTAATAGTGCAATTTAATATTTGATAAATGAAAATGTCCAAAATTACAGAATGCTGCAAAATTTTATTACAGAATTATCTAATTATTATATAAGTAATAAATAAAATATACCTGTCGGCATAAAAATAATTTGATATTTATTATCGTTCTAGCATCGGGCCTTATGGGAGAATTTGATTTTTCCTTGGCGTCTCTACTAATGATTTGCGGTTTCTTCATAATGTATCTTGTTGAGGAACTGGTACATATATACATTCATCGGAGAGAAAAGAAAAACGGCCGCAATTCCCCCTTAGTTAGAAACCTTAGCGTACGTAGAAGTGTTGCAAGTAGCGAAAGTAAGGAAACAGGAGACAAGAGCGTCACAAACTCTACCGCCGATCTTATTGATCCTGCATCTATTACAAAAAGCAAGGTAATTATGTTGTGAATACGCAGTGATGTTTTTTTTTGTATATTTTTTTCAATCCTTTACGTCATGTGAACACTGTTCGATTTCTATTCCAGGAAGTTTTTGTATGTAAAATAGTTATATTTTTTAAATTGAATTTTGCAACTTTACACATTTCAGTTTTAAAAGATAAACATACTATACTTTAAAATGCATATCCACGATGTAAAGTAGAAGATAAAAATCGAATCTCTACCCTGGTGAAAAATTTTCTTTTTTTAAATATTTTTTTTAAATAAAAAAAATTCTTTTTCTAGGACGTGGAAATAAATCACAATCAAAACAACCATTCACATGCTCACCATGCCCACAGTCACATGCCCATTACCACCGCCGACGATGTGACCTCAGCTTTGCGCGGTCTACTCATTGTGCTCGCTCTGTCTATCCATGAACTGTTTGAAGGTCTAGCTGTTGGATTAGAATCAAGCACCTCTCATGTTTGGTAAGCGGAAATAGAAATAAATTTTAATTTACGAAAAGAAGTTAACATTGTGATATCAAGTGGCGCCATCGCTTATTGAATGGCAGTTTTCGGTGTTATTTTAAGTTTTAACATTATAACATTTATATGATTATTCTTTTCATCAATAGATGGCGGTAGTTATTGATATTTACTAATAATTAATATCAAAGGTTAAAAGATCATAATTCTTTTTCTGTTTAATAAGTAATATTAAAGCATAATATTAAATAATATTTTTATTATTAATATTTTATTTTATTATAAAAAATATTCTATACTGACAAAATAACTAACAGAAACATATCACCTTATTATTTTACAGGTACATGTTAGGAGCAGTGTCTGCCCACAAGTTAGTCATAGCATTCTGCATAGGCGTGGAGCTAATTGCAACCCGTACAAAGACCTGGCTCTCTGTCATATATATCACTACTTTTGCCATTGTATCACCACTTGGTATTGGTATTGGATTAATACTTGTTGGTGGGGAAGGGGCGACAGCAGCTGGTGTATATTCCGTAGTACTTCAGGGTCTGGCTTCAGGCACTCTACTCTACGTTATATTCTTCGAAATTTGGAAGAGTGATAGAACTGGCATCCTCCAATATTTAGCTGCACTTATAGGATTTGGTCTAATGTTTGGATTACAGTTACTAAGTGAGTATATTTTTTAATTATCTTATTTAGTAATGGAAGAGACTGGTCGTGGTGCATTGGGACAGGGACTGACTGTAAACGCGATCAGTTGTGGTGATAATTTCCGATTACATTAAAATTATTTTCACTTTCTTGCTCTGGAAAGACAAAGTGCGGCGATGAAGGAAAACGAAGTACGGAGTACGAGAGTCTTGACACTAGGTACTTTCTTTTTAGTGAAGCTAAAAAACAATAATAATGGGGATATATAGACTATGTATAAAAAAGATGCTGAATTTAACACCAGAAATTTTCCCATGTAAATTAAATTAAAAGCTGATATTATTAAAAGTTCATTCGTTTAAGTACATCTTTTAATACTTAAATAATAGAACTTCGATTTTTATAAAATATGTTGAATAGTAATACAGTGTTTCCCAATAGGGATGATAAGATTTTGATAGCTCACAGCCGCCATTTTGGTTGTTTAACATTTCACATTTGTGTTGTTTTGTATTTAATAATGTTTGCTATTTAATAATGAACAAGTTCATGTTAAAATTTACTATCAAAAAAATAAATTACATATTTTATTTCAATTTCAAAACATATCGTTCTTATTGGGAAACCCCATATAAAATAAAAATCCTTTTAAGACTAAGTATATTAAAATGTTCAATTTGTTTTCAGCTGGTCATTCGCACAGCCACTCGCACGGCGGCGGTGGAAACACAGATAATGGATCAGACCACGGACACAGCCACGATCGCTAAACTTTAGGTTTCGTTTTCGTCGTTTATTACATTTAAATGAACTGTCTATTTAATTATTATTTATTATAACCAACTATGTAATATTACATAACATATTTCTACCTATCTACATATTTAATTTAAGCTTTGCATAAGAAATAAGTTAGTGTGTTTGAGAGAGATTTTTGAAATACTGTAAATATTTTATTCCTTATTCACCAACTATAGCAGCATATTTTAACTTTTGAGAAAAAAATACTTAATTTTCTAAAAATTTATTTTTTTGAATATTGCAACAAGATATTTTTAGACGTTGTTTTTATTAACTTCTTATTGATGTATTGCTTGAATACTTAATCAAAATAATTAATATGTTTACATAATCAAGTCTAGTCAACGTAACATATATTACAATGTAATTCATAATTTTTTTGTCACTGGCAGTAAATGTAGTCTATAATGCAGATGATTTTGTAGCAATAAATATTTAATTAATACTTAAATAGCAACGTAATATTTTGGTGTTGCCATAAGAAATGCGTGTCTCAAGTTAAAAATATCTAACTTAATTGGTTACACAAATCAATGTAAGTTAAAAAGCTAGATTATTGTTTTAACACAACTCGTGTGCCTGTGATATAAATAATAAAGAATTAGCATATGAAGACGAGAATTTAACATAAAAATGCGTTAAGTATAATTTAACCTTTTTATTGATATAATGTATCTACCTAATATATTGTACAAAGCTTTTCTAAATAAACGTAATTTTGTAATTGATGGGATAAGTTATAAATAGTAAATAGATTTATTATTTTTGTAAATATATCCATTACATAATATACTTAATGGTTTTTTATTTTCCCTACGCTTCACTCAAATTTTACATTATTTAGATTGTCTTATTACTGTAAAGTGTTTGTTACAGTCTCATATAATATAATATGACTTTATCTACATATTGAGCAGAATATCTTAATCAGGTTTTAAAATATAGACATACATATACGTGAAATGTGCGTGTCTAGAATGTAGATTCTATATATTGAATTACAAGGCTTAAATATATAAAAAAAATATATATAAATTTGACTTTTGAATTGTTGATCAAATTTTCTTTCGGAAGAATAAGTATAAAGTATACATATTTAACATGTTTCTAACATGTGCGGAATTTGTAAAAACAAATGATTGGCATGTCATCTGAGTTTATTGATTATTCCACACATGGTTTTTTTATAGGAAAACATTTACATACCACAGTAGGTAAGTAAATATATAGCTCCTCATCTTATTATTGTTAAGCACAATCGTAAAGTTGGCTTGACACTACATTTTCTCTGACTACCCTGCTACGCGGGATAAAGCATGAAGCTGGTTAGTATTTACTCTCTTAGATTTAATCACATAATTATAACTTATATAGAACTAATTTTAATTTATAATTTCAGTTAATACAATATTTTGACCATCAATAATATTGTTATATAATATTTTGACCATCAATAATGTAATAGCATTAGATGATATTAGGTCGTACGAATTTCAAATTAGTTACTTTCGCTTAGATCTTTCAAACTACGTAACGGATTTTAACACCATTTTCATTAATACACATTGTGACATATGAGGAAAATTAAATTTAGAAAAGAAAAATTAGAGGCAGGTGCAAAACCAAAATAGGCAACGATGCCACAAGCAGGCCACTATTATAAAGATGTCCCATAAGTCCTTTGACTTGAAAAAAAATATAAAAAAGAAACTATTTTTTTTTGTTTAGTAATTTACATTAAAAGGGAATTATTTTTTAAAATCCACTACATCTAAATGTGCTGCATTTTGTTCTTCGCACTTTTGTAAACGATGATCAAAATTTTATATAAGTCCATTACACTCAAATCTGGGCTCTTCGAGATATCACTTTGTTAGTTGTTGAAAAGTTGACGAACGACGGACATAATGGTGTTGGAGTAACGGGTCGTTGCACCATCTTGTTGAAACCAAGCCCGGGTATTGTTGAAACTTGGAAAATTCCAGAACTCTGGTATAAAAAAATTGTCAATCATTGCAACATACCACTCCAAGTAAAAGTAACAGCACGATTATGCAACATACCACTCCAAGTAAAAGTAACAGCCGTATGTGAGTAAGGGAAATCACATTTGGATCATGTTATCATAAGTGGATTAATGAATTCACATGTCCATACAACCTGTCCAAGATGACATCAAATTTGGAGGTAGAAGAAGATCTTCTTTAAAACGGCTTTTCGACAGAGTAAGATTATAAAATTTTAGGATTTTTAAAAACGTATTATGAAGTCTTATAAATATTGTTTATATGAGGTATTACAAATTTTGGCAAAGTCTGTGATTTAAGCAAGAACAAGTGCAGGTAAAAGAAAGAAATACTAGTAAAAAGTATATAGAATATATCATGTACTCCACACACACCAGATAATGAAGCCCATTCATTAAGTTTACTAACCACAATCAACAGTAGGAAGGAGAAAAAAAATCACAGAGGGGGAAATTATATATTATTTTTCCTAAAAGTCTCAGTACGGAGTATGTAGGCATACTGATACACAAGAAGAGTTTCGGCACACCGAAAATAATTATGATATATCAATAATAACGAATATATTTATTGCTGGTGTGGTTAGATAAAGCGGTGCGTTGAGTTCGCCAATCAACGCGCAATGTCTCCATTTTGGGCAGAAAACCGTCAATGCAATATTCTGACTCTAGATTGTTCCTGACGACCCTACTGTGCAGGATAAAGAGCTTAAAGCTGTAACAATACTTTATTATTATATTTTGTAGTTTTTATTTTATAATCACAAATTAAACAAAATACCCGTGGGGGGGGGGGGATAGGGTACAATACAATTTCCCTCCTTTGCTGGGTAGCGTCCTTCGACTGGCTCGCGACCTCTATCATTGCAAAGACGATTCGTCAAATATCTGATTATGTGTTCCGGTTTGATGTCATATTAGCCAGCTTTTCCTGTTCCCACCCATCATTTCCTTCACCGCCTTTCACTTCCATACCAAGGCCGGCAACGCATCTACAACTCTAATGTTGTAGATATCCATGGGGGAGGGTGTCTACTTATCATCAGGTGGCTCTTCTGCAGGTTTTCATCCTTTTTCCATAAAAAAACGAAATATATTATATAGGTGTATAATAGAAATATATGCTTTTTTAATTGCAATATATGAAGGCCATTCTACTTAACAATACTTAGTAGCTACCTTAGTTTGTATAAAGTGGATTATATACATAATTAACTATTTCATTTGTGTATTAAAAATTCTGATTCAAGATAAGCACTCAATATGATTAAGTTCTATTCAGGTCGCTCATTTCAATAGTCATTTCATATATCAAGTAAAAGTAAAACGAAAAGATGGCTCGCTGTGGAGGTATTCATTTTATTTTGAAATTACGCATAGTTTTTGGATTTTACTACAATTTTTGTAACAATATCTATCTGAAGTACGCCATTAAAACTTTGCTAATCGGATTAAGCATACAGTACATATATGTGGCGACCATGTGCAGAGTACATACATTCGATGAAATTGGCGAAATAACAAAGATAGTTGAATATATTATTTATATAATATGTTCGCTACAGACAGAAGAGGAGTATCTTATTAATTATTATTCTATTGACACGGTAATAGACGACAAAAGGTACTCGAAGAACACGCGCAAGAATGTCGTGATTTTTTTAAGTTATTACACTTTGGCTATATTGATCCTTTTTTCGCTCTCTTATGTGCTTGTTGTGAATGTTAATAACCTTTGGTACGAACCCAATGATAATAATTTTTCATATACTTATATGGAGATTATAAATTTTGCTAACGAGATGGGAAGGATACCTATTGTGGCGGTGTTCATTCTACTATATTATCGAGTAAAAATATTTTGCACTAGGCTTCGTAAAGATATTTCAAATAACGCCACGGATATTATTGAGTGGAAGGAATATGTAAAGATTTATATTAAAATTTTAGACTCATTGGAGAAAACGGATTGGCCAATAAAATTTATGGTAAGTATTGTCTCTAGGTGTTAATTGTTTTTTTATTTTATTTTCAAAATAGTGTTTATTCGAAATTAAAGTAAAATAAAAAAAACATACTTTCCACATATATATTGTATAGCTCATTCACTTGTTCTAAAAATCTATCTGGGAAGTATGTTTAGTAAGGATTGAAAATATGAAATGGATGTGGAAAGGCTGGTTGTTCTGGCTGCATTGATGCGTAGGCAAAACGTCAGCGTTCCTACACGACTTGTTGTTCACAATGTAGTACTGATACCGACGTTGCTACACGGCAGCGAAACATGGGTGTGTCAAAAGAAAAATGAAAGAAAGATGAATGCAGTAGAGATGCGATCTCTTCATTGGATATGCGGAGTCAGTTTAGCTGACTATATATGGAACGAGGAGATACGTAAGAATGTAGAAGAACGTGCTCAGGTGGTTTGGGTGGTTTGGAGATTTATAGGACCTCAGGAAACGCAGTATCGAAGATACTGGTACGTATATATATATATATATATATATATATAAATAAATATATATATATATATATATATATATATATATATATATATATATATATATATATATACGACAGGGACCTTGGACTATTTTTTGTGGGGGTATGTTAAATCTCAAGTGTATGCCAATAAATGAGCTATGATCCAAGACCTTGAACGCAACATTCGAGTGACTATAGCGGTCATACCAGCCGAAATGCTGCACCGAGTCATCGAAAATTGGATCGATCGTATTCACCAGTGCAAAAAAAGTCGTGGCGGTCATTTGAACGATATTTTATGTTATTTAAATCATAAATAGCATAAAATTTCCTATCAAATAAAGCCATTAAGCACGAAATAATCGAACATATATTACATGTTTTATTTCAATTTCAAAACATATCGTTCTTATTGGGAAATCCCATAATAAGATAGGTTTTTGAGGATGCTTAAAATAAAATACAATTGTTTCTCTGAAAATACAAATAAACGACATTTAAAGTTCAGTAATATCGCCTCCTCTATTATATCTCTTTATTTTCTTACAAAATCAAAGTTCGAAATAATCTAAACATTCTCATTCTGTCATTTAACTTTCAGCTACAGATTATAAAGGCGCGAATTGCAGCAAATTTGGAATAATGAAATGTCATTTCATTACATCTGCCCCCCTAAGAGCGAAAATTCTAAATAATATACATCTACAATCTACAAGTTATTTTCATATTCGGTTTCTTCTACCTCATCTGCTGTGATAGGTTGTAATTTTGTATGTGAAATTTAAGTTGATTCTGTTTTGCTGTTGCCAGTGTCAATCCTATAAATGGAATTCGATATTTTCTCTATTATCTTGAAAGCCTATATTTAATTTTTTTCAATTCATTCAATCTATTTCCATTTTCTACATATACAATGTCTCCTATCTCGAGCTCTTGCATTTTCCTATTTCTATCAAATATTTTCTTATTGTACTTATGGGATTTTATTGTATTCTCTAATGCTAATATTCTATCAGAAATCCATTTGTCTTCGGTTTCTATTGTTTTAATTTCAATTGGTAGAATACTAACATTTGTTTCGTCCAGTAAATATTTTGGTGCAAAACTTGTAACAGAGTGGTCTGTTTCATTATATTTCTCTATACATTCTCTTGTTATTGTTGTCAATGTTTTCTTATTATTTTTCTCATTTATTTTAATCTGATTTTATTTACTATCGTTTGGTTTAATCGTTCGTTCAAGCCGTGCGAGAATGGAGTATTCACAGCTGTAAAAATTAGTTTAATATTATTCTCCTGCAAATGTTGTTTAAATTCTATTGAATTGATGCCTGGATATTGTTATCTGTCAGAATTATTCCAATCTCATCTGTCTCTAGTACTTTCTTTGTTAATTTTATAAAGTCACTCGCGTTCTGGGTTTTTGAAGTTGTAATAAAAGCATATCTTGTGTAGTGGTCTACTAAAAGGTGTAAGTATTTTTTTGTGGACCTGGATCCTCCAAAGCCACTTATAGTATCTATATGGACATTAATGGATGGACATTATCTCATATGGTTTTGTCGCTGGTCCCAGTTGTGACATTAACCCGCATTTTCCTTGATATCTTGATTTATTTTTTATGCATATTTCACATGTTTTACAGATACAGATTTTTAACTGTATATATTGGACTTATTATTTTCTGTAATTGTCTGATTCCAATATGACAAAAGTCTTCATGCGCCTTTTTTTTAATTCTTTACTAAATTTTTCTGAGAGTATAATCTTTTCATTTTTCTTTATTTTTTTGTAATAGATTTTATTTTTTTGTAGTAAGTTTTGTTTCTTTTCTTTTATTGTTTCATTTTTCTCTTGATCTTCAACTATATCTTTCATTTGTATTAAATTAACTATTTTCAATATTTCCTCCTTTTTATCTTCTGATTCTAATACAGGATTTCGGCTCAAACAATCTGCTTCTATATTTTCTTTACTAGGTATATATTTTACTGTAAAATCATATTGAGATAAATAATATGTGAGGTCACCCAATTCTTCATCTGTCCTGCATCTAATATTCATGTTTTCTAGAGGTTAGTGTCCAGAGTAAATAGTGAAATGTTTGCCAATTAGCCAGTGTTACCAGTATTTAACCGCTTCTTTCATAGCAAAACATTCCAAATAAATAGCCTTTTTCCGTTTTTGAGATTCATTTAGTTTTTTTGAAAAATATGCAACTGGTTTATCTTTACCATCTAGTTGTGTCTGTTTTAATATTGCCCCATTACCCTCTAAAGAGGCATCTGTAAAAATTTTTATTGGTAAGTCTTTGTCGAATATTTCCAACACAGGTTGAGAACATAAATATTTTTTTATTTGATTAAATGATTCTTCACACTTCTCTGACCATACATACTTTTCATTTTTTCTTAATAAATTGTGTAACGGGTCTAAAATAATTGCGCTTCTTGGTATGTATTCATGGTAGAAGTTGATTTTTCAAAAATTGTCTGATGTTCTTTTGTGTATTAGGAGTTGGAAAATTTTTAATTGAGATCAAATTGTCTTTTAGTGGTCTTACTGAGTTGTTCTGAATTACATGCCCGAGGTACTTTACTGAGTCTGAAGCAAACATACATTTTTTAAACTTCAATCTAAAACCTTCTTTTATTATTGCCTCTAATATATTTCTTATGTGTCTTATATGGTCTACAAAGGTAGTTGAGTATATAATAATATCATCAATATAATTTACGGAGTATCCTGTGAGATTGTGCTTTCTTAGAATATTACTTAAAATTCTCTGAAAAATAGCTGGTGATGTTTTTAAGCCAAAAGAAGGCAGGTCCACTAAAAGTGGCTATCTTGTGTGACAAATCCTGTTTTACTTCTATCTTCTACCCCTAGCGGTATAGCCCAAAAAGCTGAGTTTATATCCAGTGCAGTAAAATACTTACAATTTCTAGTTTTAATAATCAAATCATCTATTAATGGGAAAGGTTGAGCTTGTGGAACAACAATTTTATTCAGTTACATCATACCTTTATATTTTCTTATCTCACTGAACAAATCAGTAGTGTCATTAAGTTCATCCCTGTTTAATTTATTTAATATAAACCCAGGTAAACCCGTTGCAATAAGATCTATCATTGTTTTGGAATATATCGATTTGTTTATATCTAGTATTAGTATTTCTTTTTTATAGCATAATCAATTAGTAATCCTTTTTCATACCTGAATGCAAGAGCATATGTAACTATATCCCATCCTTGGTTTTTAAAAGTTTCTAAAAATTTGTCTTTCCATTCATTCCACTGTGCATTTATTGTAAGTTTTATGGTCATCGAGCTATACCAATCCAAACAAGATTTTTCTAAAAACAACCTCAATATGTCAATTTTTGTTTCATCTTTTGATATGTTAAAGCGCTCACATTCTTTTTCAAAATTCTCGATCCATTGCATTGCATTAAGGTTCTTACTTGTGAATTTTTCAATAATAAATTTCTCTGAAATATGTTTTAGGTTAAGTTGATTTTTATCCTTCGTAGTAGTTTCTATTAATTTTTCTAAGATATATTGCAAATTGTCACTTTTGTCTACTGGTTGTTTTAAGCTCATTTCTTCTAAATATTGATCTAAAAATTGCATATTACCTTCTTCATCTAGATATGTTTTCTTAAGATCTTCATCCAATTTTATCCATATTTTTCTACTTTGATGCCTTTTCTTTATGTTATTTTATATTTTGAGAAAGTTTTCATCTTGATAATATATGTATGATGAGTCACCGACTTAAGCTCTTCAGGTAAAATATAACATTTTCCTTCTTCTTTAGATATCGAGGTTAATATATTAGATTTGCCATAATTTGAGGCTGTCATCGTAAATTCAAATTGCAGCCGATCCATTTTAGTTAACGAAAATGTCGTTTTATAAGATAGGTTTTTGAGGATGCTCAAAATAAAACACAAATTGTATCTCTGAAAATACAAAGAAACGAGATTTATAGTTCACTAATATCGCCTCCTCTATTATATCTATTTATTTTCTTACAAAATCAAAGTTCAAAATCTAAACATTCTCTGTCATTCAACTGACTTTCAGCTACAGATTATAAGCGCGCGGAACGCAGAAAATTTGGAAAAATGAAATGTCATTTCATTACATATATATACCTGATCTGGCCCATGGGACCTTTTTGTATATCCTAAACATCCTTAACATGACTTCTTGAAGATTTTAATTTGTAAGATAGATCTTGTCTTATTCAGATAAATAATAAGTATTGTTATTTTGTTACAGATGCTTGTACATTTGATTATTGGTTTTATAAATGTCACCGATATGCAATTTGTTTTAATTCGCCAATATAAAGCAAGTGTAAGTACACTCATGTTATTATTCCGCATAACATGATAGACAGAAAGTACCTAGGTACTCACATACCTAGGTACCTAGGTTCGGAGTGTCTTGACGCTAGCTTCAAGACACTCCAAACTTCGCTTTCCGCAAGATGCGAGACCTTGCGTACTTCGCCGCTCTTTGTCTTACCAGTGCGTGGAAATGAAAATAATTTAAATATAATATAACTTCCCCGAGTGGGAATCGAACCCATAGCCGATGCCCATGTTTACAGTCAGACGCTATCCACTGCACCACGACCGGACTCGAAATATTATTCAAATCTTACGTATTTAAAATCTTAATTTTGTTATTGTTAAATAATGCGTCAATAAATAAAATTTAAATCACCAACCTAACAAATCTTTTAAGTGTGTGAGGAAGGGTGTGGGGAGTGGACATGAAAATGATTAACTTGTTTAAAAAACTTTAGATTCAAAGAAATAATTATATACTAAAGTAACATAATAGATATAAGAATATTGGAAAATGAATTTCTAAAGCATAAGAGTTATGTATATCGATAGATAATCAATTTCTAAGCAATTTTAATATATAATCAATGTTTTCAACTTACAGGAATTTCAATTAGACCTGCGTGTGGTATATATTTTTTTACACCTAATATATAGATATGCAGTTATATTCTATCCTTCAATAATTATGGAGATGATAACGGATCAGTTAGATTCGCTGAAAATTCATATCGCAGATAGGATGATAACTTGTACTAGTAAGTTTTCAGAATAGTGGATATCTAGCTATTTAATAATTAGTTTAATTATTTTTGTTTATTTTATTATAGATGAAAGACGTCGGTCAAATATGCGTGAGCTGTTGAAATACTTTCGTGAACATCCTCTGCAGTACTGCATCTGTAGGGTCTTTCAGGTGTATTCTCGTTTGCCACTAGGATATCTTTCACTTGCCGCTACATACCTAGTGTGCTTATTACAGTTTACGCATGTACTTAAGAAAACATAATAAGACTTTCGTTTAAGTTTTTTTTAAATATTAAAGAAGATTGTATTATTCATTATTTTTAACGTGTTATTCCACACTTAGTAGTAGAAAACTTGAGGCAGGTCGTGGCGCAGTGGGACAGCGTCTGACTGCAAACGCGATTGGTTGTGGGATTGATCCCTCGGGGAAGTGATTATATTTAAATTTTCAAACCCGCACCTTCTTAGACTCTTGGACGGATTCCAACAGGCGCGGGTTTTCCAGTTTGAAAGACTTTTTTTCACATTCAATTGATTGTGGTTGTTCCTAATAGAATTAGAGAGCACAGCTGTGGTCGTATTAGTGTTAGGCACTTATGTTATAATAATATCGTTGCAAAAATATTTGTATTTTTTTTATTATTCTGTATCTCATTTATAATAATGATATATCTATTGTTCAATTAATGTGTAATAATTAAGGTTAATAACCTTGAAATAGTCGTTTTGTTTAGTAAGAACTAATTTTATATAATATTCGCTATGAATTTGAGCATATCAAAGTTATTCCATTAAGTAATTTCAATTACAACAAAGACATTTTTAAAAATTAGTTTTAAATACCTAAAGCGCATTCTATCTAAATTGATTTTAAACGTCGCATATCATACATGTACAAAATTAGCAAACCAAAATGATTATTGCTGTGGGAAGAATATTTTTCTTCTTAATTAATTTTATTATATTGTAAAAAAAATAGAGGCCGGTCGTGCCGCATTGTGACAGCGTCTGACTGTAAACGCGTTAATCACTCGGGGGAGTGATTATGTTTAAATTATTTTCACTTCCTCGCTCTGGTAAAGTGCGGTTGAGTTCCACCACATTACGCGTTATGTCTCGACTTCGGTGGAAAGCGTTTTTAAAATAATTTGTTTAACTATCAATAATCAAGATGTATGACAAATATATATTATTATATGACAAATATATTTACATTTTTTTGTTTTCATTTAATCTATCAAAATATTTACCTACTCTGTTCTACCTCATGATTTTAAATTACTCTGGTGGTTTTAGAATCATTGTTGTGGTAATTATTTCAGTAGATTTAGAATTATAATTCTAGCAACTTTTAGACGAACTCAGCTATATTTAACTGGCCGCTAATAGTTGATTATCTGTCACATAACCTCAAAATCCTAAGAATTATGACTTTATTTTCAGTTCAAAAATTTTTCTACATTTATTCTTAATTTTATTAAGCTTTTTATCAATATTAAGATTATTTTGATAAGTTGATCGTGTTTAAATTATAGGAAATTGTTAGTGTCATTCCTATATTAATTATGTCAGATTGTCATTCAATTATCTATCGTTCATTCATTTATTCATTCATTGGATGGTTCCCTTCTCAATTCTCATTCATGTTTTATAGTATTAATGACATGTAATCAAATCAAAGCAAAAAATACTTGTAAATACAAATAAATCCATACTACGTTTAAGTATAAAATTAATCGTATCTCTCATTGTTTACTTTTTGCGTAGTAGCTAAGCATCTACTAACTAAAGCTAGTTAGTAAGCAAAGTGAAAGAAACGTGATACTAAATCCTCTCCAGGTATGTAGAAGCTTTCATTTCTTTATTACATTAACTTTTATAACATTATAAGTAAAAGGTAGAAAGTTATTAAAATATGACATAAGTTGAAAGGTGAAATTACATCGATTAGTTAACCTTGTAATACTAGGTGAAAACTTGTAGCTATTTACAACTAACCAGTTAGTTTCTCTATAGATCTCGTTTATGGTGATCGTGTTTCTTTGTGATACGTTCATAATTATTTAATATTTTATCATGGCTTTTATTCTTGAGACAGCAGTGTGTCTCTCAGTGGCACCTGATAGTAAGTATATATATTATGTATTAGTATATGATAAAATAATGATCACAAATACTAAGCAACTGATTAATATTGACTAGACCTATTGTCTCATAATTTCAATATAATATGCTGCACCTGTTTTCTAAATTATGCATGTATGCAACAGTTAACATTATGCTTTATTTGGCATAAAATGTAACTCATTTTAACTTGTATACTAAGGTGATATTGTTTTTTTACCTGTTTCTATTTCTAACCAGTTACATATAGGTCAGCTTACTTGATAATAAGTAGGATATACATACATAGCAAAAATATTTTTAAACATTGTTTCTACTTTTTTAGAAATAATTTAGTCAAATATATATAGTATAAAATCTATTTTCGGAATCCTAGATTATTTTACACTTATGATAAAAATCCAAAGTACTATTTATTATAATATATTTCTTAATAATGTTACAGATAAAGAACATCACCAATATCCTCGCAGCATGTCAAATCCAGGCTTAACTTCAGAAGCACAGATCCGATATATTCTTCAATGGTTTGGAGAATTTAGTGAATTACAAAGGGAGGATTTTCTTCCAGTTTTAGTTGCTGCTCATAGCAGAAACCCTGACGAACTGGCTTCCACACTAGCTTCTTTATCATGTGAGGATAAGCCAGTCAGCTTGTTTCAGTGTCGTGTAAGTTTTTGTTTTTTATATACTAATTAATTCATAATAAATAGCTAATATAAATTACTCAAAGAATTCCTATAATATAATAAATAGCGATTTTGCTTGTAACATTTTCACATGTAAGCTATTCAACCAATTTTCATCATGCATAATCATGCATTTTTAAAATTATTATATTCTTGATATAGGATGGTTTTTGGATTTAAATTACAATTATTTATTTCACATAATAGTTGCTGACATTGTATGTTTTTATTTTTACTATCAAATCTAAGATATATTTTTATGTATGTTTTATTTAATTTTTAGATAAAACTATTCAATGAATGGTTTCCTTCATGGTCAGAAGAGGAGCTGGATAGAATTGTAAAAGCAATATCAGATATGGACTCCGACTTTGGTTCCAAACTACAGGATGCACTTATAAATGGTGTGAAAATTAATGGCTTGGATGAAGAACATTTGAAATATGATACAGCTATTATTCCACCAGAGGGCAATAACACTGAAATACTCAATAATGATATTGAATCACTGCCAGTCTCACAAGATAATATATCTGTGGAAATTGCTGCTGCATCCTAAACAGAGATATCTAATTAAATATTATTATATTATTTATTACATATAAGTAGAGTACTTTTTATATATTATTTAAGACTTAGAAATTATAAATTTAAAAAATACTATAATTTGTCATTATGTGAAAAGGAGGACTAGGTTTAATCTCTTTTGATACATTTAAAATATAATTATTTTAACTGGATTAAAAGCAGGTATTTTGTAGTCGAAAACATGGTATATTCCTTTGTTTTAATAATTTATTCATATTAGAGTAGTTGTGGACATAAATTTTCTTTCACATTTGAAAGTGAAAGTGAGATATCTTCATTTAACTCTGTCTGCGGGCAGCACATGAGCAGATGTTATTGAAACTAACAGTGTTAGCTCTTATCTGGTCTGTCCATCTTCTGGGTAAGAAGTTGAAAGAGCGCAGTCCTCTCACTCTTATCTTTTAACACTAGAAGTGAGTGAGTGAGTTCTCGCTTCGAGTGATGTGACGGAACATCTTAAAAATTTGCATATCCACAATCGATGATTGTCTGTTTGATCCCAAGTTCTTTTAAGATGGAGATAGAATGGCGGAGATAAGATAGATAGAATGATGGAGATAGATAGATAGAATGATGGAGATAAGATAGATAGAATGGCGACTAGTAAATTCGATTTGTAACAACATGATTTATGATTGCCAAATTATATGTGATTAATCTGGTTAAAATAATTTAATTTAAAATAGATTTATTTAAGAGCAGGCATTATGCTAATGCAGGTTGATAGTGTCATATGTACTAAACTATTATTAATATTTTTTTTCATATTATGATCACAAATTATACTGAGGTTGTATTATAGACTCATACAATATACATGATATTCCTTCACTCATTCAACTATATATGGATGAATTGTGAGAATGGCACAAATTTCCTTTTAGTATTAACAGTTTTAGATAATATATATATTTACAATAGTTTAGATCATATTTATTGATAGATAAAAAAGAGCTTCTATTATTTTAATGTTTAGTAATAAGTTGATTAACATTCCTTAAAGCATTCCATTGAAGAACTTCCATTAATGAATCTCATGTACAAGCTTAATCTTTCTTTATATCTATATAAATAATATGTTTGGAAAATAGTATTGTTTTAAAGGTATTTACTAATATGTATATATTTACGCTCTTCCTACTCTTTTAAAATGCGACGGATTTCTCTTTTAAATAACTTAAACCGTTTAGCAATAAAATATTTAAAAACACTTTCACTAAAATGATTACGTTTTTGAAATAAGTTGTTTGTGTCAACTATGAATATTTAGTATATAACATTGATTTTTATATTATATATACCAAATTAAAAATCAGCCAATGACTGCCATTTTTGTTTTGCCTCTAAATTAATTCATTGAACACTCATCAAGTACAAACATATATACTGTGCCAATATTAAGGATTTCTTGATGTATTTGACATAACTTATAATAAGTGAAAAAAATATTTATATTATCTAACATATTAAAACAAGTGGAAGGAGTGATAGAAAGGTGCTGGCAATATATGAACGGAAGGGCGATTAATATTCACGATGTGTAATTAACATAAAATTTAAATAAATATGTCATAAATGATGTATATTATTTTATTTTTACTCTTATATACACGGAATCGCGAGTTGTTTATTAGTATTTGACTAATAAATTATCGAGACTTCGTTCGAAGATATGCGTACGATTCATAATCGAGGGAAAAATTTTATATTCATATTATTTTCATTTTTTAAATAACTACGGCAAAGCGCTGTGTTTAGTTCCGCTACTTAAGATGCGACGCCTTGAATTCATTTTGGATTAACAACAATTCTAAATACTTACAGTACGTAATTACATTTTCTTCAGAGCTAAAACTTAATTCCAATATTCATGTCAAATACTATGAAAAGTTAAAGATTAGATAAACACTGTCTATGCAGCACAAGGATGAACCTTTAAATGTCAATAAACATCAAATTGGATGACCACAAGAATAAATTCTTAAGAAAAGGAAAAAAGTATTTGCCTTCCTTTCCTGCACCTACTTATGTTAAATTTAAACTTAACTGCAGTCTTAGTACTAATAATGTTAAATTTGCACGAAAAATAAATGAATCAATTAAATTATTAGATATTTAAGAGGATTAACACAAAAAAAATATATAAAATAGAATTTATTGCATATTAATGGCACACGTGAGTATTTGTTGACGTATCGATAGCGATATGTTTTTATTAGTCACTATAATTACCAATTTTTTTAATAATTTTTTATTTTAGATAATGTGTAAGAACAATAAAAAATCTTTTACGAGTCCTCTTTAAATTAATATTATAGGCAATTAGGGGCGTATGTTAGATAGTATCCAATCCACATATTCAGCTACGCGCGTGTAAACACCTGGCCAGCCTGGTGTGCCGCATGGAGAGGGACCATAAGACACTACTCCTAAAACCATCCAATTATTATAAACATTTACTTGACCCATCAGAGGGCCTCCAGAGTCGCCTTTGCAGGAATCTTTTGCGTGCAATCCACCAGCGCAAAGTTGATCTTTTATAATAATTCTCCCCGCCCTCTTATACACATCTGCACAATCCTTGTTAGTTTTGACGGGAACCTTTAGCTTGAGCTTAATGTTTGAAGTCGTTTCTGTAACACATTTAAATCATAAGTATAAAAACTAAGGACAAACTTAGATTTTATCAAAAATATAGTTTTCATCTGTTAAATTAATACTATATATTTTCTTTCTCATCCCGAATATGTATTGCTTGTAATTATTTTATGTTTTAAACACCAGCCATATTCAAAGTTCAAATCAGATCAGTTTAAACATATGTAAGAAATAAAAATATCTTCAACAAACCTATTAACCATAGATAGAGTAAACATATATCAAATATTCATTAACGGTTTCTTTATTTTTTAAAGTTATAGTTATAATCATACGAGTAATTTCTTGCAAAGACACTTCGTCTTAATCCAAAATGTCTTGTAACATTAACAGGTATTCATATGTTAAACTAGTGTAAATCCATAAAACAAAATCCACAAAACATATATATATATATATATATATATATATATAAAAAGAAATATAAATATATATATATATATATATATATAAATGAAAGATAAAGATATAACATTCAAATTAAAAGCAAACAATTAAAAGTAAACCCCCAAAAATGTCTTTGTAAATAAAATTTTATAAAATGTTCTGACATGACTTACATGATATGTTGTATTTCTACTTTCGAGGAAACATGTTTGAACTGTCATTATTTTATAACAAATGCGTGTGAATATGGCTTTAGTGACTTTGTTAAAATATGCCGAATTTTATATCTCTTGGCTTATTTCATTTCAGGATATGAGACTAAGGGGTCAAAGCGTCAAAAAGGCCTCTAAAAATTATGACACCGAATTCAAAAGTAGCTGCAGTATTCGCAGTTTCTTAATATTTATATAATTCAATATGTTAAAAAAATGACATTTTAAATAATTAGCCTTTCTTTCGTTTGATATAATTGAATATTTTATTATCCTCTCTGGAAATTCTATACAAAAATGTTTTACAACAAGTAATATCCATGCCTTTTTTAAATGATTAAATTTAGCCAGATAAGAAATAGATAGGAAAATAGCCTTTATAAATGGCCAATCAATTCGATTAAATAAATAATGACTTATTTAAATTTAACCTTTAAATTATTCATTTAATTTTTCCATTTCGATATAACTCTTATGTTATGTTCCCTCTCTCTCTTGTAAATATTTACATAAAGATCTTTAAATATATAGTATCAAATTCTTACCCGATTCCGTTTGACCCCAACCGGCTACCTCCAAACTTAAACCTTCGAATGTCTGATTTCTTATTTCTGGAGTTAACGGAAGGCATATTGGTTTGACGAAATCTATAACAAAAACGTAATTTTTAGTTCCTTATTCTTGTGTAGTATCTACCTGTTCCATCGTAGGAAAACGTTTTTAAAAAATAATATTGCGAATTTAATTGATTTACCAGAAAAGGGCACATCCTGTTTTAATCTCAATAAAGCGATATCATTATGCTGATGTTCATTTGAAGGATTATAGTTTTCATGTTCGATTATTTCCTCTATAGGTACATCTAGAACAGGTGGACTACATTCATTCAAATAACAATCTTTTACACTTGAAGTGTTCCATTCGCCTAACCGTACTGCAGTCCTGAAATTATACATAAAAAATTGCGTGTTAAATGTTTGTGATGGCGTAATTCTTAAAACAGATGACATGGTATTATATCACAAATTTCTTATAAATAATAATAGAAGCTGCGTCTTTTAGGTATTTATACGCAAACAGATCTAATAGCAGTAACAGTTAACAAGTGTAAACATTCAGTGAATTTTAGAACAAAATGAAATATAAAATTCAAATTTAATTTAATAATATTTAAATTAGAAATTTAATTTTGGCTGACTGGGTTTTTTTTACTTGTGTTGCAAATCATTGGCTCAATTGTCTCTACAGTGTCATTGGGTCTTTTGGGACGCCGATTGGGACCTTTGACCTAGACTTGGAAGCTGCTTTGTAATTATATAATTAATAAGTGCCGATTCTCATTAGAGTCATCCAATTGTTTATTGGATGTCTTAATCTCATTGTAGTCGCAGTAGTACAAAACGTATTGATGTAGTGGCCGATATTTCTCAGATGATAATTTCTTTCTAAAAATTCATCTGGCACGACTAACGTAATTAAATTATTTGTGAAGTCCCTAGTACGCTTTCAACCAAATTCGAGATACTCCGTGTTGCGTGAACCTCAACGCCACGCTTAGTTCTTATCAGAGTGAATAAATGAAAATAATTTGAATATAATCAGTCACCCACAACCTATCGCGCTCATATATATATTGTTGCTACATAAATCTGAAACGGGCTAGTCAAAAAACAATACATCATGCTCTTTTAAAAAGAAATGATCACAGGATACTGAGATTTCAAATAACAAGACATATAAATTTTAAATGGATTAATCGTGTATATTTAGGTATTTCGAATGTTGACGTTCCGAACATTTTACAGTAGATAGTCCGTGGGCACACGTACACTGAGGTGGCATTTTTGTGTTGCTTGATATAAAAATTAATTATATCAATCTACAGCCAACTGTTTCTTGATTGCCTTGCGTACTGTCTTTGATTCTTGAAAATCTGAATTGAGAAGGAACTGACTGTATCTTTGCCTGTAATTGGTAATTTTTTATAGGGGGTCCCAGTTTCCAATCATCGAGTTTCCAACCATCTTTTCTATGGAAATTTTATTGGATATTTTTGAATTTCAATAGCCTCGCGAATCTTTCTAGGAATATATTTACATTCCCTAACGAGGATATAAGATTATCTAACCTGATATAGTGCTAATCCCCATGCTCCCCTTTCTTTGACCAATATAAAATAAGCCACAGTCACAATCTAGTCAATATACCTCTGTACACTGCAAAGGAATATTACTTTTTATGAATCTCAAGTATTGGCTCACTTTATTTAATTACGCTTCAATATAGTTTTGATGGAAGCACTTCTTAAGATATTGGCAACCATGTCTGTATTCCTTTTACATATTGTAGAAGTGCGGGCTTTCTATTCACTTTTTGTGCAGAGCAGCTTGTTCTGATGAAGGGCACCCTTAGCCTGTCAAAGTTCGTCCCCTAGGTGTTCAGTATCGGAAAGATAGTAAGCTCTTTGAAATAAAGATTTACCAAGGCAGATAAGTAACAGCAAATATGTCAGTATAGTAGGTTGCACAGCAGGCCACACAGTATATAGGAATATATACTGTGTGGCGTAATGTGCCATTAGGATTCTTTATTACTAATACTTCAAGTATAGTTAAGGAATTGTGTTTCCGGTTTAGAATAGAATCACCCTACTATTGATAATGGCGTAAGAAGTGACAAAAGTACTGGAGGTAGAGTCACGTTGCCAGCACTAATGGGCAGACTCGACCGGATTATTATCACCTCTGGCATTTAAAACTGGTGTTAAGCTTGGCTTTATGCCATTGCATTTCGTACTAGGTAATGCCAGGCCGCGGCGTCCACTCCTCCCCCCCCTCCCACCAAATAATGACAGCGGTATTAAAAGACATTTTACCCTAGGACCTTCCTAGGGTAAAATGTCTGCCAAAACTGTTACTACCTTGTTGCTGGAGAAATCCTCCCTGAGTATTTAAACTCAGGCCTCCTGTCGATTCCTGGGAAAGGCATAGCCTGTTTATACAGGGCTAACGAGACGTACACTCCACGGCAGCCTCTTCCACTCTTGGATTCCTTCCTTTCCTTCCTCAGCGTGGATTTTTGTAACATTAGGCGTCTACATTCCAACCTGAATACCGTCCACCACCATCTTGAGACGGCACAGAGGCCTTGTGTCTGACGGAGGCTCAAATTGGCTGACCAAACGACTCAATCTATCTTCAATACCTTAGTTAAATAATAGAGCATAATTTTGTGCGTCACACTGGGGTCAACGTGCCAATTTTAAACATTTGGGACTTTTCTGTCATCTGATTTCTTCTGACTTCACATCCAGATCAGTATCAGGTTAAAATCGTTGCCGCCTTGGGGTCTTCTGACCACTGCCTGGTACGGAGAGTAGCGCCTGTTAAACTTAAACTTAGTAGTTGCAGAACATCCACAACTCGTCGCGTTTGGCACTACAAGTCAGTAGTTTGGAATGGGATGCGTACCCTTTACTCATATTATCCCTGGGAATCGGTTCGCTTTTCTTCTGATAATACAAGTGATTGTGCCGCTGCTGATGCTGACGTGGTTCTACAGGGTATGGAACTCTACGTTTCTATGTCTTTAATGCCAATTACTGACAAGTCACGGTCCCTGTTTGTTTGCAAGACGTATCTTGCAAACAAGGTGCCATTGGCAAGCGCAAAGTATACCAAACCAGGGCTGAGGCATTAGTCACTAAGGATCCAAGCGTGAAAGCCTTAAAGAAAAAGTACAACCGTGCTTCAAGGTACTTTAAGAGGCAAATTGCTAGAGCAAAGTCCGAGCATATCGCTAAAATCAGTAAGAAGCTTGAGAGCTACTCGTCTGGGACACATCAGTTCTGAGCGCTCTTGAAAGCTGCACTTGGCAACTTCAGACACTCTTTGCTTTTTCTGAAAGTGAAAGCCGATCGCCTGGGCGCTCTCTTCGCCTCGAACTCTACTTTGGATGAAGGAACCAGAGCTCAATGTTGACATTAAGTTCAGCCAAAAAGCTGTTTGACGAGCTCTATCTTCTCTGGGCATCCACGAGTCGAGTGAGATGGTATTTGGTTATACCTTAGTGTTTCTGAGTTGTCACCAGTGCTAAGGCTTCTATTTTAGCATTCTTATTCAATCGGGCATAATAAACAGCCAAATCCTGGTATATCTAAAGGAACAACGGTTGCTCAGCGACCGTCAATATGGCTTCCGCCATGATCAGTCGATCAGTGATTTTCTAGTGTACTCAACCCATTGTTGGGCTGCTACTATTGAAAGCGAGGATGAGGACCTGGCAGTTAGTCGCGATATGGTGATGATGAAGCCTTTAGCGTTGCGAAGAGACGTTTCGTTGTGCGTTCTCTATCACATATATCGGGGGAATGTTCTGGAGAACTGTTTGACCTGGTTCCTACCGCTGAATTGCCATTGCCAACGTGCCACACAACTGTGGAACAGCTTACCTGCGGCAGTCTTTCCAGGTCGATGCGACATAAACGCGCCTTAAAAACCCTTTAAAAAATGCGCCTATTTCTACCTTAAACACTGACAACGCAGCTGTAGCTCTTCTGGTGTTACACCGTGCCGTGATCACATGGCGGCGGTGATCACTTACCATCATTTGAACCCCACGCTCGTTTGTCCTGCCTGTGTTTTAAAAAAAAACAAAAAAAATACAATATCAGTCTACTGACTATAAAGTTAGCCAGAGACTGAGGCCAAGAGACTGAGACTATTTTACTTATGGTTTAATTATAAGGTCTGCACATTTTTTAAATGTTATATCAAAGCAAATCTACATAAGCATTTTAATATGTTACTAAATTAATTGGTTAAAAATATCTAATAATTACTGTCTTTATCATACTTACGTCCAGGATGCTGAGGGGTTCTGATTTTGTTAGTGATAACCGCGACACAAAATCACTCGCGACCGACATGTAGGCTAACAGCCATATTATATCTTCAATTCGATCGTTCCTTTCAATAAAACACCAGCGAACAATATTACGCGCACTTTGATAAATGTTTATATATATATATATATATATATATATATATATATATATATATATAGATATACATATACATATATATAGATTAATAAAAATTGTTAACTTACACTTTCCATGTTTTCGGTAAATCAGAACCCTTAACGCAATGAGCAGCTGTGAGGACGTATCTTGAAGATATTAGAACACCACCGCAGTAATAGCCGAAACCTCTAGCTAAATAATTATATTACACGTTGATAATATATCAAATAATATTAATGATAAATTTGTATGATACGTATTTCCAACTTGAATATTAAATAGTACTATACTCTTTTTGTACATTTTTATGATTTTCCAATTTTTTAAATATAAGTAATAAGTAGAAAGTCACATTATTATACTTTATAATAAGTTGTAAAAAAAAGGCCAGTCGTGGCACAGTGTCACAGCATCTGACTGTAAACGCGATCGGTTGTGGATTCGAATCCCACTCGGGGAAGTGTTGTTTAGTGCGGCGTTGAGTTCCACCACTCAACACGCAATGTCTTCAATTCGGCGGAAAGCAAAGTACGGAGTGTCTTGCCACTAGGTACTTTCTGTCTGCGGGATAAAAAGAATGAAGCTAAAAAATATATAAACATGTATATTAAGAAATGTAATTATTAAAAGCTTACGTTTATCATAGCGAATTAAAGTCATCCATGGGTGTTCATCGATATCTGCCTGTGTCCCGCCTACAATTCTGTCACTGTTACGTATACCACATGTATTTGTGTCTGGTAGTAAAGTGACAGGATCAATTCTTTGTTGCAGATTTTGAAAGCCCGGAGGACAGCAGATCTTAAAATATGTAAGTCATAATATATAAGTCAATCATAAAGAAAATCTTAGCTAGTGAGTTTTATTTACAAAATTAATGTTAGCTTTTTATAGGAAAATATCTTAGAATTATTTTTAAAATAAAAAAAAAATTACAAATTAATTGTCTTTTAAAAATTTTACAAATTATAATTTACCATTGGATCTTCCATATCAAAGCCACACGACAGTCCATTCAGAAGCCGACCTATATTTTTTCCTTCTACTTTTTGTCTATATAACTCAGTACAATCCTTTAGATGCATGCATTTTGCATTTGATTTGCAAATATCTTGAAAAAAAAATACTTTTTATGAAATGTTAAATATCTATTAACCTTGTATTCATTTTTTTTGGTTTTAGTAAAAACGTTTGTAACGACATACAGAAAAAAATTGTTATTATATTCAAGATAAAACAGGCTTAAAGGGACCTAATTTAACGACCGACTGGTGACATTAAACTTGATTAACTAACTAACATCTAGTGCTCTAATAGAAACCTAAAATAGTAGAATTTGAAATATTGCGTGAAATAATTTATTACCATCTTTGCATATGACTGCAATGTTTAGCTAGTTATCAAATCTACCTTGATAAACAGGTTTACTGCCAAAATGTTGTAGAAATAAATACAATGGAATAACAAGTGTCTTACAAGACTGTTAAGTCAATATTTTATAGTGCTCTAAATTAATTTTAAAGAGGAATTAAGTATGAAATGAAAAAAACATGCCTTATGGCAGATTACTTTAGGTTATCTCCCCAAACACCCACCAGTAAGTCACTATTGCTTTTATTGAAAACTTTACAGGGCGCCTTATCATAAATTACCTGCGCTCTATTTTCATCGAAGATTTTTTTAACCTCAAGGCCCAGGAATTAATTGTCGGAAATAATAGATAAATAATCCTGAAGTGAAATATGGCTAGTATCGACGGAGACCTGATGAGATAATGATAGCGCAAATTATCGAGACAATATAACGAGTCTAGAAATTATGAACGAGAATTTAATCGCTTTGAACCAGGACTCGGGACGATTTTATTAATACAATAAAAAGTCGTTAAAATGACGTGTTAAAACGGAAATATTTAAATGATTTTAATGAAGGCAAAATTTAATTCTTTTCTTTCAACAGAGCTTGTCATAATCTCTAATCTTTTTTATGTTTCATTCAAGATATCGAAGTCTGACCTATATACTAAATCCATATGATAAATTGTGCCTTATAAAGTTACGGAAACGAGTTTCGGAATACTGACTATCAAAGGACTGAGTAGACGAAAATTCCGCCATTGTAACCTGGTAGCCCTGGTTCTTGGTCAGAAAAGAAATGAAAAAAGATCGATGAGGCCTAGATACAGTATAAGTACATATATAATGTATTTAAAATAATATATAAACTTTGTACTACTTCTGAATTGGCAATTAGATCTTTCCCATATAATTTAGTACAAAAATATAGGTATTAGGAAAAGGTTGCTAATAATGCCGTTCAGTTCTATTCCTGTAATTAATCTTCGAAACCAATAGTAGTAATAACTGTTGTATCAGTAATAATGATGTAGCTACTAAGTACTGTAAGCTATCTTAATATAACTATAGGTTATCTAAAATAACTTCTTATATCTTTAACTGTTATTCTATGTAATAAAAATATTTAAATGACATTTAAATGCGGTCCAAAACCAATTTGCTACCTTCAAATAAACTAACAATATTGTAAATATATTCAAAAGGTCAAATAAGTTTATATTTTGCAAGTGAAAAAACAAGTTAATTGATTTAAAAAAACCATTATCATAAATGTAGGTATTCCCTGTTTACGGAGGTCTAACATCACAGTATGAGTCAACTTAACATCAGTTGAAATCAGGTATTTCTGATGAATATATATATATATATATATATATATATATATATATAATATATATATATATATATATATATATATATATATATATATATACCCTATACTAGTTGTTAAATGTATCAACAATTAGCTGATTTTGACATTAAACAAACAACTACGTCGCAAAACAACATAAAAGTATTCACTATTGTCAGTTTTACACTTATATCATTACATAATTATACTATAAGAAGTGTGGACTTATTTACCGTTCGCAATAACTGTTGACAACAGCACCAGGATAAAAAGACACAACTCAAAGCGCATCTTATAAGCCATTAATTAGGATATATATACACTTGCAGGACCGTAAACTGAGACGTTATGCGTATGACTGATAACTAGTCAATATATTGACCGTTGAGGTTATCAATTTATTAAAAACATAACAGTCAATTTATAAACGAACCAGAGACGCGTGCTTCTAAGTGAGTTTATTGAGATCGTCTGAGGTGGGATTTCCTTGTAGTTTCCACGCATCGTTGACTATTCAAAAACCAGTCGTGACTGTCGTCTTTTTCCTCTTTCTGTAATATTGTGTGTTATTTATTAAAATTTGTATTGAGTGTTGTTATGTAAATATTCGGACCGAAATTTGAAATCACTTTTTTATATAAGATTGACATTTATTTGATTGATTACTAGAGATAATCGAGTTTATAAAAATATCTAACTATTTTTTCTATATGTAAATGTATTAATTATTGTAAAAAATATAAATTCTGTACATGAGATAATTAATAAATAATTTTAATTGGTTATACTTATTTTTTTAAAAACGTATAAATACTTGAACGTAGCGGGATTCGAACCCTCTTGGAAATCCAAGCGCTCTGACCGCTAAGCCATGCGTTCTACTACCGGCTGCGTCGAAATTCTTATACGTTTTGTTTCAAGTTATTTACGTTGCTAGCATCTTTGTAGAGAGATTTTAAGTATATATACTTTATATACTTATAACTACGGGATAGACAGGAATATTTTTTTGCATGGTAATAACTTAGATATTTAATATATTTACCGTAAGAAAAATGAAAAAACCGACACCATCCAATATCTTTATCTTTTTAATCTCACTTAGTAATATAGCTGTTAGAAAAAAATAATAAAGAAAGAAGATATTTATATACGTTTATTTATTTCATAAGGATCGTGTAATTGCATATAAACTTTAATATTTCATCGATCCATAGAATACGCACACGTCGCGCCATCTGCTACAAATAGTTGATATTGATGTAGCTACAAAAGTATAATAATATTGGTCAAGTTAAATAAACACTTAATAATAAAATTTTTAAAGGGGCGTATGATCTTTTATTAACACGATTTGATTAGCATGTGTATTAATCAATATAAGAAACATTAACAACAATATTTAGCTATAAGAGTCTCTTGTAGATTCGCAAACACTCAGCCCATAATTATTATTAATAATAAAATAGTAACGTTACTAAGTTAATTAATTATTAACGATTAAAAACCCAAAATCTGTATTATTAAAATTGAATCGTCTAGCAAACATTGCAAAGGCAATGTCTTTTAATACCGAATTTATCAATTTATATTACTTTTTTAAAAGATTTTATTTAGCTTACCCTGTTTGTTTGTTTGTTTGGGTTAAATAAAGTAATTGAAATTTAACCCTCTTCTCGTTACCCGATTGATCTGAAATTTGGTATACGCCTTTGATTCTGGTGACAATATTCAATATTATTGTGAATCCAAGATGGCCGCCGCTACAAGTTGACGGACAACTTAGTTTTTTCAATCCCATCAATATGGGTACCAAATGAAAGGGCTTGTCAAGTAGAATTCAGTGCACTATACAAAATAAAAATCAAAGATGGCCATTGCTACAAAATGGCGGGTAATGTAGTTTTTAATCCCATCAATAAGGGGTATCAAAATAAAGGGATTGGTAAGTATAATAAAGTATACTATACAAAATTACAATATGAATCACCCACCCAAGTCAAGATCTGGTATCTTGTCGAGGACTGTGTGGCGTTACGGTAGCTAAAAATGATACCTCGCTAGGGGTACACCACCCAAGTTAAGGTAAAAGGTAAAAGCTCGCCGAGAACTGTATGGCACTAGGTGGATAAAAATGATATGTCGTTAGCATTTTCCCCTCAAGATTCAGGCACATCTTGTTGTATATAGCCTTGCCTCTTGGACCTCTGGGGGGTCGACCGTAAAACTGTCCAGTCCTCGTGGGAACAAAATGGTAACAACAAATTCTACAAAAAATAAAAACACAAAAAAGCAAAAAAAAATAAAAATACAAAAATAAAAAAGTAGAAAAATATTTTAAGTTAAACGGTTTTATATGACAGATAAATGTACTAAAAGCTAAACAATAATTTCTAGCTAAAAAATAATTAATAGCATTGATTAAACTAAAATAAAATCGTGGGGCACTTCAAAAATATCCAAAATCTTAAAGTTATCATTTTATTATTTAATGAATATGATACAGTTAATCCGAAGGTCATCCAAAATTCATTTAAAGTGGACGTGATGTTATTACCCATGACTGTATCCATGAAATTATTTTTTAGCTTTTTGTATATTTATCTACAATATAAAACCGTTTAACTTAATTACTTTTTTATATCTGAAATAAGTGTATCTCACACTTAATTTTTTGTCCCATAACCCTTACGTTAAGGAAGAGTGTCAAAGTCCTCTTAAAAATAATTTTTCTCTATATTTTTATGATTTTTAAATTAATAGAGTTATGAAATTCATATTTCTTAACGAATAAGTTTGTTTTCTCGATACGATCGATCAATCGATAATAATAGCTAAGTTTTACCTGAAAATTAAATGTTTATTATACACTTACCCTAATCGAAGCCTAGATAATGAGAGTAGGCCTCATTTTCCTGTTGTCGTTAGTTGCCTACTTTCATCTCCGTGGTGCCTGCTGTATCTTTGCCGCCCTATTGTAATCTCACTAGTGCCACCGGAGGCAGTGAAGTGGGACTCGCAAATGATTCTTTCATTAAGTCTCAATGCCACCAAATATACACACTTGGGCTTCAATTAAAGTATGCTTAAAAACAATTTATTTTCAGATAGAACGTAGCTATTGAAGGATGGGATGATAAATAGATGAGAAGAAGAGAAGGGTCTATATTAATTTAATGTCGATTTGTGCCAACTTGATGAAAGTAGTGACCTTTTGCTGATCTGACCAATGATTTAATCTCCTCCAGATCTCTAAATTTCTAATGACATCTCTGATACTTGTGGCAGTGGGCGATTCGTTGCTATCTGTGAGAACGTTTTCCAGGTTGCTGATTGTGAATAGTGTGTTTAGAGCACGACTCATATTTGGTCTCCAAAACACATTTTTCGAACGAGGCACTATTATTTAATAAAAATTGAATGCCAACAATTTTACGATTAGATGTGGTGCATGTAAAATTTATGCTTTCTAAAAATCTCATTGAATACTCAGTGCATCGTAAAGACTTGCGCCTTGCGACTTTAAGTTGAACGGATTCTATTCAAAATATAGTAGTTAAGGACCACATAACATGACTTGAGGCAAAGAGATAAATTGTTGGTACGCAGGAAATGGGTTTCTTGAAAAAGAATTTAATAAAAGTAGTAATAGGTGATATTCCGAAGGACACTTTTCCGAGGATAGTAGATCTGCGTTTGTATTGTAATTTCCCGGGATGTGGATAATTGAGAGGTTTATGCCGTGTCTAAGATATCGAACACCTTCATTGTCAAGATTGTCAGCAAGTAAGTTTTGGTTCCTCTCTCGTCCGTCAAGTAACCAACAACACTGCGGTTGTCACTCTGGACTAGTAAAGCATTCGATGCTAGCAATCGGAAATTCTGTTGGAGTAACAGAATTAAAAGCATCTCTTTCTGATTGCTGTGGATAGTAGTAATAGGTGTCATTCCGATGGGTACTTATTCGGAGAAAGTAGATCTGCGTGTGTTTTGTAATTTGCCGAGATATGGAAAATTGACAGGTTAATGTCGTATTGATCGTTTGATTGATTGATTGATTGATCGTGTTGATTTGAGCCAAAATGAAAGGCAGGCCATTTCTTATAATGAGTCGTATTAAATTAGTCTGAGAAAACACTTGTGCGCACTGATGATCAGAACATGAAAGTAAATTTAGTGAAGATTTATTTGGCGCTTGCAGATATTGATTATAAAATCTCACATATTCCTCCGTGAACCACGGTGTAGGGAGCTTACAAGCCACGATGGCCTGCTCAGAGTAGTATGTAAAAGTAGCCTGAATTATGCTTGCCTCATCGGGCCAGGAGACTGGGCGATTCGTTTTCCCAAGCTGACTGGCAGAGTTAGGGGGGCAGGCACAGAAGCATACACTTACTTAACGATTATACTTACAACACTCCTAAACACCAATACACACTTCATAATCTATTATTATTTATCCGAAATTACCTTATAAAATAGAACTTCGTTAAGTCAAACCTCGATAATTAAAAAAACCTCCAGATGTCGAAAACATGTTACTCGAAATTTCAATCGTCTTTTAGTTGAACTTTACAACCTTTGCTATTCGATTATTTGAAACTTATTACTTCTATAGTTTGAAGAAAATTAAGTTACTGATTATAAGAATTTGCAAAAAACGTACCAATGTTTTGATATAATGTTTATGTATAATAAATAAGTATATGATCTGCAATTGGAATATTAAATTTTTTTACGTCACTTACTCAAAACATATTAGCATGAGTCTCGTCTCCAGACGTGAATTAAAATTCTTAAAATAATCCTCGACTAACATTTTTCAGGTCAGTGAACAATTAGTTCTTGCTGGGAGTCAAATATAGCGACTACAGTAGATGTGGGAGCACTTGAAAATTCATTTCATATAGTTTTGTTTGACTTGTGACATCGTGTCAGGTTGTTTTGGTAAAACAAAATCTTTGCCTTTGCCATATGCTAATGTTTCTTTGCATTTTCACTCATCAATTGTCCCAATAACGCTATATTACGTCTTCAATATAACAGCAATGGTGTGAAGAAGCACTTCTTATGATTCTGTTGAAATTGAAGAATTTCAACTTTATTTCTAAACGAATATTAACTACCGCCAGTATAGGTGTCAAACACCATTGCATTCTTCGGTATATTTCGAGTATGAGTTAAAATGTTTTGTTTATAAAAAAACACTTTTTAACTAAGTTTTTAGTTTTTAAAGTGTTTTTAGTGTACTTCGCCGTAGAAATGAAATCAGTTCTTGGTGGCAATGAGTGCCCCGACCACAAGTGCCAGCATTGTTGTTTCAGCGCAGGGCAGTCCAACTTCATTGTGCAAAAGAACAGCGACTCATTTTCCAATAACGGACGCAGCAGATGTGGGTGGGTGGAAGAGCAAGTTTGAACAGTCAGAATCTCTCCGTAAAAAAAGAACTGGTATTCCAATATGAAGAAGATGTATTCAGTTTTCGCAGTCATAAGTCCTCAGGATGCCGTGTTACGGAATGCCCACGACCTGATTCAATCAGACAACAGGACAGTAAGTACACTGTAGTGTTATATATCTAAAATAAGGGCGTAACGAGATCACTAAATTTGCTAGGGCTGACCACTGGTTAATGGCGCTCATTTGTCGATTAAACATTCAGATGACAGCTTCCTACCTACCAAGACACCTAAATGGCAATAAAGATTGCCTGTTCAGAAGGAGAGCCAGACATGTAACGTATATTTAATATTCATTTTGAAATTAAGTTTAACTTTTTCAATTTTTCCTCTCTCTCGTGGGTATCCGTCGAGTGCGGACGTGTTTATTGCGTTAAAATATTCATTTTTGTTTCACATAAACAAGAAATAAAATTGAACACACTACCAGGCGTCCATACCCAGTAGAAGATTCTACGACGTGTGAGTAGTACACAATTTTTTTAGAAAGAAACAAACATAGTGTGCTAATTGCTTCTTATTTGCTGCTGTGCTTTTAAACCAATCACGGGGTGCAACGCCACTGTGACGTAATAATCAGCTGCGTTGACGCATCGGCCTGACCTTAGGCCATACTCCAATACTGGTTTCCGCATTGCTTGCCGTCGGCTACCCTTGCAAATAGGCCTACACTATCAATAATTGCATCGATAAAATGGTTTTACAACGAACTCCAACTAACACAAATATATCTAAAAGTACTTCCAAGCTACACGATGCAGCATTAAATAATTTAGAGAATTTTGATGTTAACATTAATATTAAAAAAGGTATAAAAGTTCATTTATCAGATAGCACTAGTACATTTACCTCAGAAATAAGGTCAATAATAACGGACTTTATTACTAAACAAGATAAAATATTAGAAATAATTACTCAAACACTGGACTCCATTAAAGAACAGAATTACGAAATTCAAAAATCAATTGACTTTATGTCAGAAAAATATGATGAACTGACCAATCAAGTGGCGTTATTGGAGTTGGAAAATAAAAGAATCTCAAGAAAGAAACTCGCGTTCCACAACGCTTGAAATGCGAAACATTCCAAAATTCGAAAAAGAAAACAAAGACGATCTAATGGAAATCATCAAAAACGTGGGATCTGTCGTGAAGCAGCCTTCGTTCGATGAAAATCTTGAAATAAGAGATATTTACAGTCCAAAATCGAAAAGTGAGACTATT
Source organism: Dryadula phaetusa (assembly GCA_032432895.1). Taxonomy (NCBI): domain Eukaryota; kingdom Metazoa; phylum Arthropoda; class Insecta; order Lepidoptera; family Nymphalidae; genus Dryadula; species Dryadula phaetusa. The sequence continues at coordinate 480,797 of JAOYRS010000059.1, forward strand.
GTAGCTAGCTTCACTACAACTACACGGAAATCGGCATACATAAAACACGTCATAAACCGCAAAAAGTGCAACATCTAGTGTCTCAATACTTCAAACCTTAATATCAAGGGCCCGTCTAAAACTATTTTTATATCGGATTTTTTAACAAGCAAATCTCGTTGCCTATACTTTATGACAAGGCAACAAGCTCCAGAGCAGAGTACTACAGATGTTGGACCTCTTTTGGCAGAGTTTTCATCCAGAAAATAGAGGGATCACCTATCATACGTATCGAGGAGCAAGAAAATTTAAAGAAAAATAATGTGACTCATCTAAATATTCTCAAAAAATATCTTTGTGTGTCTGTATACGTATTTTATATTCACTTCTATCAAGTTTCAATGAAAATAAGTACAATAATTTACACTATACACTATACACGCGAAATTCAACACAAACCCTCTTACACAACTGTAACGAATTTAAGTATATATACAATGATAAGATATTTCTTATTTAACCGTATTAATACACTTGTTACTAAAGGTTTTATTTCAATTATTAAGCATTATTATCCCTTCTTATTATTATTACTGATTAAATGTATTACTCGTGTTGCAAACTTTAATCCCTCCATATGTATCGCCATATTCCAATTTAAAATTCGATAACTGTAAAGGTGAACTAGGAGTAATAAACAATAACTTAGATGAATTATCCATAGCATACTCTTCATTGTGTGATATTAAAAATTGTGTAAACCTACTCCCAATCGCTTATAAATGTCTCAAAGTGCTAACACAAAATATACGTAGTATAAACTGTAACATCGCTAGTTTTATAACTTTACTGAATAGAAGTGGAATTACGTGGGATGTAATCATTTTAACTGAATGTTAGTTACAGTCTACATCTTATATCCCAACTATTAAAGGCTATATAGGCGTTGTATATTATCTCGACAATGTCAACATTAATGTTAAAGAAGCCGTTCCTCATGATGGTAATTGTCTAGCACTTAATATTAATAATTATATAATTATATAGTGTATCTATCGAGCACCAGGATATAAAGACACCACTGGTTTTTTAGAAATTTTAGATATACTTCGGATAACATATTCTAAATATAGAAATGTAATCGTAATGGGCGATATTAACATTGATATTGCGGAAGGTACGGCTGATAAGAGAAGCTGTAATTACCTGGATATGTTAGCAGGACAAGGAATAATATAGGGATAGAATCTTCCCACTCACAGTCGCACTTGTTTAGACCACGTTATGCTAAAAACTAAATTTAAAGAATACTGTTATATCGCCCAGATATCAGTTAAAGCTTATGCTATTCATAATCCAAAAGTCTATTGAATGAATTAATTACGAACAGTTGAAAATGGATCTCAAGAATAATGACTTCCTTCAAATTTACAGTTATAATAATGTAAACCAGGCTACGGATACTTAATTTCATCTCTCAAGGAAATTATACTAGTATAGAAATTTTTGTCCATTACAAAAATTATAATAATAAGGATAATTAAAAGTGACTTTGAAAGAGATAACATTAAAAAAGCAAGCACTGATAAGAAAATGCTGTGGGATACTTTGAAAAAACAGACATTTATTTTCAACAAGATGGTGCAACATGCCACACTGCGACCGTCAATGGATTTATTGCGTGATAAGTTTGGTGAGTCGGTTATTTCTCGCAACGGTCCTCACAATTGGCCACCAAGATCATGCGATTAAACACCCTTGGATTATTTTTTGTGGAGGTATGTTAAATTTCAAGTATATACCAATAAACCAGCTACGATTCAAGACCTTGAACGCAACATTCGAGCGACTATAGCGGCCATACCAGCCAAAATGCTGCATCGAGTCATCGAAAATTGGACCGATCGTATTCACCAGTGCAAAAAAAGTCGTGGCGGTCATTTGAAAAATATTTTGTTTAAATCATAAATAGCATAAAATTTCCTATCAAATAAAGCACCATTAAACACGAAATTCGAACATATATTACATGTTTTATTTCAATTTCAAAATATATCGTTCTTATTGGGAAACCCCATATAAATGCCCACTAAATAAAACTCTATCAAAGTCAATTGTGCTTTTTCCTACTGACAAGATGGAAATAAACATAATTGTATTAAATCTAAAATTGGATTGCGGTGGGATTTGACAAAATACCAAGAAAATTAACCAAAAAGAATAAAAACATTCATATCTCTCCTTTGACGTATTGTGCAACCTTGCATTTTCTTCAGAAGTATTTCCCACAGCATTCAAAACTGCTCTAATTATACCGATCTATAAAAATGGTGATATTAATCATGTTGTCAACTATAGGCCAATATCAATCTTACCATCACTCTCTAAGCTGTTTGAAAAACTAATGAATAATAGACTAATGAATTATTTGGAATCATCAAAACTCTTATCAGCAAACCAGTTCGGCTTTCGGACAAAAAATCCACTTCAGATGCAGTACATGCATTAATAGACTTTATAGCAAAAGGATTAGATAACCAAGAAAAATGTATCGCAATATTTTTAGAATTAGCTAAAGCATTTGACACCGTATCTGTTCCGACCCTTTTGACCAAACTTGAATGCTTGGGAATCAGAGGTACTCCCATTGAAGCTTTTTAAATCTTATTTAAGTGCACGATCGCAGAAGGTCAAAATAAGTGAGTGGATAAGTCAACCTCTTCCTATCATTTATGGAGTTCCACAAGGCAGTGTGATTGGCCCAACCCTATTTATTACTTATATTAATGATATTTGTCAGATTTCTATGACCAATGGAAAATTTATAACATGTGCGGATGATACAGCTTGGTATGTCATAAGAATCCATAGAAAAAATATTAATTATTTAATTGTTCATTTATATATACTTAATACATCATAATAATTATAAAACATATCTTATAAAATATTTAACACCTAATGCACAACTACATACACCTACAGAAACACACACACACACGCACACACAGACACACACGCACACACAGACACACACGCACACACAGACACACACATACACACATGCACACACATACACACATGCGCTAACACATGCGCACACACAGGCTCACACATGTATAGTCACACACGCACACACACATATACAGGGACACAATTTCTAACTATTTGTATTTATTTCTCTTCCAATTTGTTATCATGATGAGAGACGCGGGAGCATCAGTCTCACATAATTGTGAACTATATCTAATTGTACCGACAAGGAAAATGAACTTCTGTACTTTATGTTGAGAAATAAACTTATTATTATTATAATTAATTTCAATAGAATCATAAGTACTGCTTCTTTATATCACTATTTATAAAGACTTATATTTTTAAAGAATTCCTTTATCAGCTTATTTTCAAAAACTTTTCACCTTTGATGGAATTTTCCTTCGTCTCGACGAATGACGATTCCCCAGATGCTGTTCACTCAGATGACGATCGAATTAATTCATATTTCATCTACTGTCACATAGCGACGCACAAATTCTAGTTGGTTCTATGTGCTAAACACTGCACAGAATCGTTAGTACGTTCTTATTATTGGTCAATTGTAGGCCAACGCGGCTCCCACTTTGAATAGAGTTATTATGTCATTGTTATAGATAAACTCTCATGTAATATAACGCGAACCCGACATTTTTAATGTACTTTCTGGTTGAGCAGAATCCTCATACAACTTTTAGAGCCATTGCTTCGTTTAAAAGATATTTATAAGATATAGTAGTATGAACTTAAATCACGAAATTCGTTTTGAAAATAACACAAGTAGCGTCACTCTTAGGACAATAACTTACAAATTAATAAATAGAATATCATGACAGATCAACAGTTTTCTTCTTCTTCTTCTTCTTCAGGTCAATGCAATAAAATTGGCGCCAATTATGTGTTTTTCCCGTGAATTTTTAGACCATCTAATCAATATATCAAAAGTGGTGAAAAAATCTATGGAGGAAATAGATGAGTATGGTGGTATTGACTGGAATAACATAATATAAACAATTTTTTTATCAATATTATTTATTGAATATTAATGGCACATGTTTTTTGAGACATATCGATAGCGACCATAGAGTAACAAGATTTCCTGATACAAAACTGTCTGCTATTTGTTACGGAGGGAACAAACATATGTACATTGTATTAGACTGGCATAAATTTCATTTCTCTGTCATATTAAAAATCTAAACACACACACATACATATACACACACAAACATCTATTTTGACATAACCGTATATTAGCCCTTTCAAAAACTTGAAAAATAAATTTAAAGAAAATAATGTAAATATTGTAAAATTTATATGTAACTCCTTTTTGTAAATGATTTTTTTTTGATAATGTCGAAAATATCTTTTTCGCACAAACAACAACAATAACAACAACACTCAGACTTTAACTGGTTTTATTACTCTCATGGGACCAGTTGGACTTTGACAAAGACTTGACAAAGGGACGCCCGCATATGTCTACTCGCATTCGTGTTGTTCTATGATTATTTACATTTACTTAGATGAGATTTAGTTTCAATATCATTTAAATGTTATTCATTATTATAAAAAGATACTTGTTACGTGTGAACAATAAATGAGTATTATATTAAATTATGGACGTATGTTAGACAGTATCCAATCCACATATCTAGTTACGCGCGTGTAAATACCTGGCCAACCCGGTGTACCACACAAGGTAGGGCCGTAAGATACTACTCCTAAAACCATCCAATTTTTATAATCATTTACTTGACCCATCAAAGGGCCTCCAGAATCGCCTTTGCAAGTATCTTCTCTAAACAATCCGCCAGCGCAAAGTTGATCTTTTGAAATAAATCTTTCCACCCTCTTATACACGGCTGCACAATCCTTATTACTTTTGACGGGTAAACTCAGTTTAAGCTTAATATTTGAAGCTATTCCTGTAACACATATAAATTATAGTTACAAAACAAAACACAAAATTAAGTATTATGAGAAAGTTAGTTTAAAATTAAAATTTGGAGGAATTCCTTCAATTTCTTTTAAATGGGTTTTATTTTGCTTCACTTAATGTTTATTCCTCCCCCGTCCTTGTCACAGCTAGTCCCCTATGTGAGACTACCGTTTTCAAGCAAAATCTAACTATGTCGACTCCCCTCTCAACTTACTCGTGTAGCAACTTACTCTCTCCTTGGGTCATTGGGTGAGGACACCCTTATAAACATTTTTATTAAGACTTAACATTTTAATATATTTATATCAAATTCTTACCGGATTCGGTTTCACCCCAACCTGCTACCTCCAAATTTAAACCATCGAATGTCATATTTCTTATTTCCGGACTTAATGGAAGGCATATTGGTTTAACAAAATCTAAAAAAAACGTGTAACTTAGAAAACATTTTTGAAAAAACGTCGAAATTCTTATACGTTTTGTTACAAGTTATTTATGTTGTTAGCAGTTATTTTCGACGCAGCTGGTAGTAGAACGCATGGCTTAGCGGTCAGAGCGCTTGGACGGTATCCAAGAGGCGCGGATTCGAATCCCGCCGCGTTCAAATTTTTATACGTTTTTTCATAAATGTTTTCTAATTCTAAGTGTGGAATAACACTTTAAAAATGGTAAATACGTGTAACTTAGTTACTTGTTCTTGAGGAGTACCTATCTGTTCCATCAAAGGTAAACGTTATTAAGATGTGTGCATAGTGCATTTAATGGATTTACCAGAAAATTGAACTTCTTCCTTTAATCTCAATAAAGCAATATCATTTTGATAATGTTCATCAGAAGGATAATAGTTTTCATGTTCTATTATTTCCTCTATAGGTACATCTACAACAGGTGGACTACATTCATTCAAATAACAATCTTTTACACTTGAAGTGTTCCATTCGCCTAACCGTACTGAAGTTCTGAAAATATGAATTATAAAAACACGTATAATTATTTCGTGAGTGCTAGTAGAAGAAGGATGATAATAGTGTCTCAAATGTGGTGACAAAATAACTTAAGTTAATAAGTTAATAACTTAATAAGTTTATACAAGAAAACCTACTTCACTCAAAATTCGCAACATTATTTCAATGAATATAATTTATAATTTAAATGTCAAAAAGCAAAGTAAAAATCTAACAAATTTACTTCTAAAATATCATTTAAATTCTCAATTTTTCTTTTTGAAAAGACTCGATATTAGTTTAGAAATATATATAATTTGTTAATACAACAACTGCATAATATTACTACGCATGTAGCGAGCATAAATTATAGTTAGAATCCATAATAATAAGTTTACAGTCAGACAATATCCCACATGCCATTGTGCCATAATAATGAAGAAGACTAGGAAACTATTACAGGACTGACTGTTTTGTAATATAAAAACAAGAGACAAAAACTGTTAAATATTAATAGGAGTAGAGTGAAGCAGTATTTGACTGTAAACGTGATTGGTTATGGGTTTCATCCCTACTTGGGTAATTATTATAACTTTTATACCTCTGCTGTCGTAATACAAAGTAAAGTAAACTAAAGTCTTAAAGTTTTAGTAAACTAAACTAAAGTTTTATTTTAGCACTATTAAATTTTCTGTTTCACTATATTTTCGGTCAACTACTGTATTAACTGATCAGTTTGCGCACACAGACGTACTCATAATAATGTTTCATTTAATTAACGAAAATAATTGCGATCATCTGATGTACTTTATATATATAGATAGAAATGTTAATATCCCTACAGAGATACTAACAACTAAATTAACTAATTTAAAAAACATATTAGAATTTTCAAATTTCTAAGAGGTCCTTCGAAGAAATTACTCAAATTATAAACGCATTGATAAAACTTTCATACACTGATAGATTGGCAAATAGTGGTAAAGTTTAAGTTACAATAACAATACATATCTTAAAAACAAGAATATTCAGAAAGTGACACATTACTTTACCATAATATTGAATAGCATATTTTATTAAGGTTTTATAAGGTTATCTCATTGCCGTTGTGATTGGTTATAATTGTAATTAATATTAAGAAGACATGCGATAGGGAATAAGAAGTACTTATTATTCCAGAAAAGAGATATACATATATATCGAAAAAAAAACTACAATTAACTCACATTTTCTTATTTTTTGGTATTTCAGCACCTCCAACGCAATGAGCAGCTGTGAGGACGTATCTTGAAGATATTAGAACACCACCGCAGTAATAGCCGAACTCTTTAGCTATATATATTAAATAATTTTGTGCGTTAGGATACTTTAACTTCACGCTTCTCTTATTCTTTTTTTTACATTTTAATATTAAATAAAAACATGTTTTATTTATCGCTCATTTTATTAGTAAGGTTATTTTTACGGTGTTTTTGTAGGCCTGTATTTTTAAATAAAAATTGCTATTGTTATAGTGTAGTCGATCTAACCAAGATAGGTGTATATACGTGTTTCTTGTAGGTTGACCTGATTGCCCTAGCTTGCTTATTTGTTTATGCAAAGAAAACTTTATATTGTTATTATTGAATGTTATATTATTACTATTATTAAAAACTTACATCCATCATAACGTATTAATGCTAGCCATGGGTGTTCATCGATATCTGTCTGTGTTCCACCTACAATTCTATCACTGTTACGTATGCCACATGTACTTATATCAGGTAGTAAATTGACAGGATCCTCTTCTCGGAATTCATTTTCGAACCCAGGCGGACAGCAAATCTTAAAATATGTAAATCTTTAAGTAAGTTATATATTATCAGCATGTATTCATAAAATTAATATTGTCTTTGTGTTATATTAAAAATATTAACTTGCACATTTTACGAAATTAAATTCACCTTTGGTTGTTCCATATCATAGCCACATCCCATTGCCTTCAGAAAGTTGTCGATATTTAATCCCTGTAGTTTTCGTTTATATAGCTCTTTACAATCCTTCAAGAGCATGCATCGTGCATTTAATTTGCAAGGATCTTGAATCACATGTACTTTTTATGAAATGTTGAAATACTGTCAAGTTACCTATTAAAGGTAACAAACCTACCCAATATATTACGATTATTAGAAAAATATAGGAAAGGTACTTAGTACAAAGACATTACGACTGGCTTCTGTGGACGTTAGTGATTCTGGTTTGCTCAATCAATGTACGAAATAAAAAACAAATATTAATTTGAGCATAATTTGATGCAAATCAACGCCGCGAGAGTCAAGGGTCATGATCATGCATTGCATATTATAATTAGCCAAGACATTCTCTTTTACACTCATAATCGTCAAAAATGTTGTATGAATGAAGGCAACAAGAAACATGAATGGATTTCAATGTAACTGCTCGTTATAAAAATTGCTCGGTCTATAGATCTGTAAATGTTAATAGCAGTTTTTGTAGAATAAAAAAACACAGAACGTACCAAATCTCTTACCAAAAACAAGAACGTGTTGCTGAGAACTCTAAGTTGTCCTTCCAAAAACATTAAGTTTAATTAATTAATTAATTAATTCACACAATAAAATTATATATGATTATTTATGAAATAAAATCATGTAGTATTTTCAAATTAAATACATACAGTAACGCATCATGCATGTGTACATACAAGTCCTTCTCCTGCTTTAATATCAATTAGACCATATTTTAAGTTTTTAGCAGTACTTCATTTAGTTTAAGAACAATCTTCGTCTTCTGTAGTCTTTTTGGTCACAATAAATGACTTTTTTATTTCATTTGTAACATTGTAAAATATGTAGCTTTTCCTGATTCACAGACGGATTGATTCATCATCGCCGAGTATAAACTTTTGAAACCAGACCCATGAACTTTAGCCGATATATTTAATTTATCTTCAAAAATATCTAAACATTTACATACTTTTATTCATTTATTTATTCATTACATTCATTTATTTACATTACAAAATCTCTAAATATTAAATTTGTAACTTTTATTGACGGACGAATATACATTCAACTAAGTGTTGAGTCAAGTTGTGTTTCCATAAAAGCTAAATTAAATTTAAAACATAAAATTTAATTTAGCTTTTATGGAAACTTATATTTATGGATACTTTCATTTTATTAAACACTTTCTCGTCAATCTATGTTTACCCTGCTATACGGGAAAACGAGAAGCTAGAATAAACTAATTCATTGGCTCTGCGAGCAGCCAGTGTAATAAGTAGAAAAGATTTTGATTTTAAAATAACATTATAAAAATAAAATTATAAAATAAAATGTACGTGGAAAAACCGCGGGCATTTTTGACACGACACACACATTATTTGTGTTTAACAAATCATTCGCTAAGTTTAACATTAAATAAACAACTTCTACGTCATGTAAGAACGACATAAAGAAAATTGATACTCAGATTTGCCTCTATATCGTTACATTATTATATTATAGGAAGCATGTAGTTTTTTGTAGTTACCTTTCGCCAAGACTGTTGACAATAACACAAGCGTTACGAGACAAGACACAAAATATATATAAGCCATCACATAAAAAATATTTACACAATAATAAGACCGTAAACTGAGACGTTACGCGTATGACTGATAGCTGGTCAATAAATGGACCGTTGAGGTTATCAAACTATTAAAAACATACTAGGAAATTATAAATAAGAACCGCAGACGTACGTCAAAGTTAGAAGCGAATAGAGATAGGCTGATATGGGATTTCCTCGTACTTATATACTTTTTACATAATAGGTAACGTTGGGAGGAAACCCATCGTTACCTATTATGAAAAAAAATACTAATCGTGTATTTCGTCTTTTTAAATATTTTTATTTATTTTTAATTCATCACGGGTCAAATATAATTAATATAATTAGTGGACATTTAAATTTTATTGCCTTCTATTGACCGATTAACTCGAAATGGACATAGGTGTATAGTTATTAATATTACAAATACAATATGGCCCCCGCTGACTTTATTTTTTATATAAACACTGGCAGGTCCAGTCCTCAAAAAAGGTTGTGTTCACAATTGTGTTGTTGGTTATGCAATACTGATAATATATCGAAAATATTGATGCCAACATGATGATGATATTTCGTAACCATATCAATATCAATAGACCAGGGATGTGTTAAGTGACAAAAATTTGACATCTTAAATCTATCAAGGTTGTGGGCACTGGAATGGGAAAGGGCCTACAACGGTTGATGTGCACCATATCATAAGTATCAAGCGACTACTACTGTGAAGTGAAACGTCGGAAATTATTAATAAAATATTCATTTATAATATGTAAATTAAAATATTGGAATAAAAAAAAATAAAAATCTAGAAAATAAATTGAGTAAAGAAATGAACCATGAATGAAACCAGGGCAATACATCAGTTTTCAAATATTATAATATTTAATTCGATAATATTACAACAAATTCTTTGTGATATGCATGTTCATATCATGAAAAAGTTTAAGGCTGAGTACGAACATAAAAATGCTCTTCGCCAGTTGCAAATTAAAGGGATAATTCATATTTTGCCATACGCTACTGGATATTTTCCAAACACTGGTCAGTTTCGGTTCAAAACTGTATTCGAAGAACTGAAATTAAATAAAAATAATATAGGAAAAAATTGAAAGAGGAACTAGTAAGAAACAATAACTTAGGAGTTTAGTTTCGTCAATATTACTCCATTAAGCTTAAAATGGCGGTTGTGAATTCCAGTCCCGCTGAGGTAAGCTTTTACCACACTTTACCATAATCTTTATTTTGAAAAACAATAATTACAGTAAAATCAAGGAAATCCTCTGTAAATCATATAATAATCGTAATATTTACATTTGATGAAGAAAATAGTTTATTTTTTGACATATTTGGAGTAGAATATTAAGTTTTGTATCGACGTCTCAAGTACAGGTTGCAGACGCCGGCATGAGTATATTTTAATTGCGTTTTTTGAAAAATTTATCCTCTGATTTATTAATCATGGTTAAATATACTACCTTGCATTTTTTGAATCCGTCCATACTCTATTTAATAAAATTATAATATTATAATATATAAATTATGACTATTGATAATAATTGAGTATGTGACACAATGCCAAAAACAGATCGATAAATCTGAACCAACTAGTCTATTAATAAATCAAAAACCTAGACCTGTATAAAGGTTTTTACATATAATGCTTACAATAAATATTTACCGTTCATTGTCATACAAAATAGGTCTAAAATTATGCCAACTTTTACTAAATGAGGTGCTCCTAGCTGATGTGACAAGCTAGCTAGCTAAATAATTTAAGTACATAAGACGTAACTAACTACATCGAGTGGGATTCCTATAAGTGCTACTAAGCATTTTTATACGATTTTTGAAAATGATTTCTATTCTAACATTAAGTATGGAATAACCCTTTTTAAAATAGTAAAATAATTGCAACTAACTTTTGATAATAGAAAATAATTTTTCTTTTTAGAAACTTTTACTACAGTCACTATTTAAATAAATTAAAAAATGTTGTCCTCAAGCCCATATCAACATTTACCTAGCTGTCTATCTATCTGACCCTGGGTATCTACAACCCTCACATATGGGCCGTTATCTCACAAAGGTATTTCTAATTACATAGATGTACATGGGTTATTCTATTATATAGCCAAAAAAGTGTCTAAGTAAAAATGAAGGGTATAATATTAGTTACTGGCGAAATTTTCATTTAGACAACATTTAGATTTCAACGAAAATAGATTAACTAATTTTCATTTGATACTACTCATTTAATTTCAATATAAAAACCTTCTTGGCCTTCTTGGTTTTTTTAAGCGTTGTATCGAATTCACAAAAATAATAAAATTTCTTGCAGCAACATGATGAATCGATAAGCTTTAGTGACTCACTGATGACCCTAAATTTATAAAGGGTGAAGAGCAAGATTTTAAAAAAGCTAACTGCCTTGCATTTTTGCTTTGCATTATCACACGATTGTCCACGATAGTCTTTCAAATCTGAGCCCAAGATCTGTAACTTACATATAAGGGCAGCAAACATATAGTCAGTTGTCCTAGTAAACACTTGAGAAATCTTTTAAACGGCTCTCCCGTTTGTAAATCACAAGCACGATATTCAGTGCCGAATTGTTGCTTAGGTATTTTGATAAACATTTAATATTTAAATTTGAAAAACACCATCAGCCTCGGAGCACTCACCAAGGACATAATCAATAGTATTTTCTTAAATAAATATATTCACCACTCATTACTACAATACATTACTTTTTTCAGCAAACTTAAAAATATAATAAAATAAAATATTTAGGAATAGCATTGGACAAGATCACAGACTTTTATTGTCAATTACAGTAGAAAATAAGGCAGAATCAAATATAGATTTGAGTGAAATTATAGATGAGCCTACTAGGGATAAATGGAACTCACTGATTCTTATCTATAATTTTGAAGAACCATATAACATGAAACTACTTGGAAAGAGCTGATGTCATTGTCCACCTAGCTTGGTTATTATTTAAAATTAAGGGGTCAATTTAATGAAAGATAACTTAAATATTAATTATTCATGTATATTATCTAGAATCCATTTCATATAGTCCCCAACTCTTGTGTACACGCCTGGATACCCGCCAATACCACAGCGTTTCGAACCAAACGACACTATCCCTCTTTGTATATACCGAACTCCCAGGCCTTGACTTTTACCAGGGTACATGAGAGGGCCGCCGGAGTCTCCACCACATGAATCCTTCTCTGGGACACCTCCAGCGCATAACTGTGATTCATATATTTGGGGTGATCTAAAAAAACAATTGAATACATTAATACTTTTGATTTGTTTTATTAATATAATAATGTAAATACCCATATTATAACAGAGATATCAATTCAGATTTTAAAACTTTGCTATGGCTAGAATATTTTTTCATATAGAATGCGAAAATAAATATTAAGTAAAGCTCGTGCGTTTGGTTTCATACAATATTTTTGATTGTTTTTTCTAGTTTTAGTCAATTGCGGAAACCCGAAACATTTCGAGACCGGAAATCAACTGGCATTAGATGCTGTAGTTATATACTTATTTACCCTTTATAAATAGCTTGACATTCTTTGTTGTTAATTATAGGTAAGTCCACACTAAGCAGCACTGGAGACTGCAAGCCGTCCTCGGTTGCGCCCCAACCAGCCACTACGCCTTGCAAACCATCCAAATTCTCAGACTGAAGCTCTGGAGATACTGGTAGACATATTGGTTTCATACTATCTGTAAAATTTAAAATAATTATATACATAAAGCATATTGTCAAATCTACAAACTATCGCTTCCATAGTTAGGCATTGTGTTAATGCGCCTTAACTAAATTCTTTAGTTAATTAAAGTAAATCACTTTACTTAATTATTATATAGTGGGATTATTTATTATTTAGAATTTATTATAAAGCTATATACCGATTTGGCCCTGAATTAGTAAACTTTTAGTTAATATTTGCCAAAAAACAATTTAAACAAACGCAAACGATAATTTTTATACGCAATTGTTAACTTTTACCACCTACTATCCATCAACATGATAACCAATATTCATAACCGCCTAGTATCAATTTATGCAACCCTACATACAAAGGTTGCCTGGAAGATTTAAGTTCTGTTCAATTTATGTATTTTTTTTGTGTTTGCGATAAAGGATATTTTGTTTGTTTTTGTTTGAACTTCAGTACTAATATGTATATGAGTAGTAAACGTGACAATATTGTACAATCTATAATTAATATACTCTTAGGAATACTGACCTAAAGTAAAGTCGGCTGGTTCAGAGAGACGAATGAGGGCGATATCATCAATCAAATTCTGAGGACTATATCCAGGATGTGCTACCAAAGAGTCAATACCAACATTCTGTGGATTAAAAATATATAGATTATAAATAATATTGAAGGTATCTTGGATGCCAAGATACCTTGAGTGCCTAACTATACACGATGGATGTGAGTAGGTCTACCCAGTACTCATGGAAATGTTTATATTTAAATGATGTCCACTGAATTAAGTAAGATTTTTCAACTGAATACGCAATATCTTCAGAACAACTTAGAGTCAAGACGCTCCGCATACCGCCCAAATCGAGACGTTACGCGCATATTGGTGGAATATCCTACCACCGGATGGATATCGAACTCACAACCATAACGGACACTTAAGCCCTGTCTTACGTGACTACGATGGTCGAATATTATGAACCCAAATGTTCCATCCAGTAGAAATTAAAGTTGCAACTATCCCATCGAGTTAGTAGGAACTTCCCAGTAGCCCCAATAAATGGCCGACAAAATACCCAGACAATCATATCCTTTGTAATAAACGGTAAAAAGATAATGAGTGCTGATTATATTATCATATGTAAATATTGTAATTTTAATAAAATATAATTATAAATTTGCTTCATAATGTGGTTTTCATAGTGAATTATAGCTAAAAAATATTAAAATATAAATGAGTTTGCCCCAGTAACAAAATATAAGGAAAAAGCAGAAATAACAAAAAAACTGTACCTTACCCGCACTTTAGGTGCACAAAACTGTTCCCCCTCAATTCTCTCACAATCGGGATCTCTCCTAACATCATATTCTCCTAGAATAACTTCATGTAATTTTAATTTACCCAAAAAGGAGACGCAATGAGCTGCTGTAAGGACATACCACTTATTGATGAGTGTCCCCCCGCAACTCAATTTTATACCTCGTGCTGTAATATATGAGGAAAATCATTATTTTTATTGAAAAATGGATGTGGTTAACAATATATAACTTTTTACCTTGCGGACCAATTTTGATGATTTTTTTTGTGGGTTACTACTAATACTATTTGACTTATTCGTAATAATTCGTGAGTTATTTCGACTACTTTCTATACCTACTAATATTACCAATGCGAAAGTTCAGGAAATCAGTTTCAACATAACATAACTTCTGCATTTGAATTCTTTTTGCTTACACGCTGCGTATCTGTGCTCTATTGTAAATATTTATATTAATGTAAATAAATATTTGATGACATTATATGATACAAGTGAAGTGCAACTGGGTGCCTATTCGGTTACTCTGCTATTTGTTATTGTGTTTTAAAGATTTTAAATAAATATATTTTAGACGGATTAATCGTGTACAGTTTTGAAAACCCGAAAATACAATTTTTTAAGTCCGTGGTCACTACTATTGTGCTGTAATGTTCAAAGCGTCAGATGTCCAAAAATGTATGTAAAAATCGCGAAAATCAAAGATCTGGTTATCGTGTTTTTACGTGACGCTGTTAACATAGTCAAAAAGACTAAATTCCTCACATTTATCGTAAATTCCCGCTTTATTCGTATGGCAAGACTGTCAGGGAGAATCTATTATCAAATCATATCCGTTCGCCGCTTTCCCCCCAAATTCGAGACATTACGAGTGCTAAGTGCTGCTCATACTATACTAAACAAAAACAACTTTATAGTATTATTAATAGCTATATCTACTAACCATTCTAATATTACTAAAAGCACAATAATAAATTCAATTCAATGTTTTTTACTTCTTAGCGAATATAAATAAATATTATATATTTCAAAATAATTAACCGCAGTTCCAACTAATTTATAAAAATGTATGTTTAAATAATAATTATTATTATATATTATTACTATATTTGCAAAACAATTAGGATCTTACGTGAATCATACGATAGCAGCACCATCCAAGGCATCTCAAACAATCTTGTCCTGTTGCCTCCAAATATCCTCTCACCCTCAATAGGTCCACAATCAGCCGGCAATAGGTACAAGTTAGGATGTGACGTTATATCTGATACTGGACGTTTTTGTTTGTTATCGCCGCGCCTACTTGCACTTGAATCAGTAATGTCATAAATGTTAGTAGTTTGATCATTTTTATTTGAATCTTGTGGTCTGTAATTGTCCTGATTATTTGGATTCGTGTCTGAAAATGATTCACAGCATACCTGAAAAGAATATAAAATATTATTCTTTTAAAGACCGCGTCTCCTTTTTTTAGCTTCACGCTTTTATCCCGCATAGCAGGGTGTGCAGAAAGTATGTAGTGTCAAAACACTCCGTACTTCGCTTTCCACGGAATTTATTCCCCGTAGTGAGATTGATTCCATAACCGATCACGTTTACATTCCAGCGCTGACCCACTGCCACGACCGTCCTCCATATATATATATATATATATATATATATATATATATATATACATATATATATATATATATATATATATATATATATATATATATATATCCACAGTTATGTGGCACGCAGAAGAAAATTTCCACAACACCGCAGTTAGTTAGTAGAACGCCACGTATCCAAATGATAGGGATAGTTAGTTAAGTACTGTGCGGTTGGAAAATTCAGTGGCAGGAACTAGGTCAAACAGTTGTCCAGAACACTCCCCGTGATATATTCGATAGAGAATGCCTAACCATGAATTTCTCCCGGCATTACCAAAGTATCAAAGTATCAAGCCTTTCACAGATTATTGGGTCCTCAACAATCCGAACGGCTCTCCGTTGTATGCGATCAAATGATTTATTCTAATACTCAGGTGCACCAGGCCAGAGATGGGAACAGTAAACTGCATTGGCTTCTTTTAAATTGATGTTACCATTTCTATATTGCTTTTTATCTATAATTGAAATACACTTAATTTTATATTCTCTAACCCTTACAGCAAGTGTCAGTGCTTTTTTTATATGACAGGCAAGGAAAATGAGAGTGCGGGTCACCTGATGGTTAGTGATCACTGCCTCCAATAAGCGTTATATAGTCATACTTAACGAAAAAGTTTATTTCTTCGGTGGGTATCAAAGATGTCTTTATGAACTATTTAATTAAATTTAGAGCTATAATATATTTTGTGAGATTTGTTTGCAATAATATAAAAAAAAACTGGAAGTTAATATTTGGAGGACGGTGATTTTTTATACCAAGTTTTGAATTGCGACCTACCAAATATAAGCTATATTTATATACGAGTTAGCTATTGCTTGTATAAGTTACAAAAAATGATTGATGCTTTGGGTTGATAGAACACATATAAACAAATTAAAATAAGTATTTACATAGGTTATCTTATATGTTATTAACCTCTTTCATATTTTTTATTAATATATACTCTCTTAAATTTTAACATGAAACTATGAATTAAAAATAATTAATTTAAATTTATAAGTTTAGCTCTTATAATAAATATTTTAATAATAATATGTTATGAATTTCATTAGATGACATTAGACCGTACGAATTTCAACTTAGTTACATATACCGTGCACACACCATGTATAATGCTTACAACGTGTATCATAGAGTAATAGTTTTTCTCAACTTATACTGCGCAACCCAATTCATATCACACATTATCATTTCACGGTAAATAATCTTCATAGTTTCAAACTACGTAACGGAAAATATAGGTGAATATCTTAACATTTTTAAAATAATACATATATAAAAACACTAACGGCCTGCTCGCGGCTTCACCTGCAAAAACTACTTCATTATATTTGAATATAAAAAAATATCAAGTTTTGCTTGAATTACCTAAATCACTAAAAGCACACTGACATGGAATGAATAAATCAGTCTAAATGAATTTAAGATGACATTAGGTGTCAGTGAGATTTTGCTGAAGAAAATATGGCGACTGTGTGTGTGATTTGTTTGTCAGCGCAATTAGCATTTCACAAAATACTCCACAATATGAATTTTGCGAAATCTATATTTTTTAATGTTTTATGGTTCAGATAAGGTTTCAATAGTGTCTAGCGTACCCCTTGACGAAATTAGTATTTTTTTATATCAGACAACATTAAAGAAGGATACAAAAGCAGTACCAAAAATATATATATGGGAACGCAAATGGAGGAAACGGGAAAAAATCATTTTAGGTTTTACTGTTGTAAAGTCCACGCAGTTTGCGGTCATAGACTCGAATACTATAATACAAAAACAATTTTATTTATGTAATATATAAAATAATTTATGTGCGTAGACACCATTCTTTGTCATGGAAAACAACAATAGTAGCAGCTAAATATATTGCACTTTTAATTAAATATTTAATAGTTATTAATATTGATAGCTGTATAAATTGATATTAGTCACCGTCTTGGCGTAAAAAAGTACCTAACTAAGATTTTTGATTTTCGTGATTTTTATACATTCTAAATGAAGCTATTTTAAACGGATTAATCGGGTGGAAACCTGACGGACTTTACGGATTAATCGGGTGAAGAAAAAAAAAAGGAAGTGATTATATTCAAATTATTTTCACCTCGCTCTGGTAAAGACGAAGTGCGGCGTTGTGTTCCACCACTCAACACGCAATGTCTCGACTTTGGTGGAAAGTGAAGTACTGAGTGTCTTGACACTAGGTACTTTCTGTCTACCCTGCTATGCGGGATAAAAAAAATATACGCGATTTATCCGCTTAAAATAGTTTGATTTAGAATGTACCTTCCTATTCACGCAGTTGTAGATTCGATCTCCTTTTTTGAGAAAATTTATATGTTCAAACAAATTTGTATTTTTATTTCTAACACATTAAGAAATGGATGGAAAACAAACACTCTTAACTTCAGATTCTTACGCAGAAAATAAAAAAAAATTGTAGCCTTCTAAAAATGGTAACTCACTTATTACGATATTTTAAGAAAGCTAATGTTTTCAATTCTAGATATCTTATATAGAGGTATTTAGTTAATAAATTCACGTTTTTTTAACCAAGCGACGACACTAGCATACGAGACTATACTCACTAAGGGTTCATTGTATTCAAATCCACATGATAACTTTTGCAGTTTGTTTCTCAAATAATAAGGCATTGGTATTCCACCCTTTTTTATTTCTTCTAGCAGAGTTCGGCATTTTGAAAGGAATTTACAGCTGCCTGGCCTATCTTCTACGGTGCAACTCTCGCCTCGATACGCTGAAAATGACATGTATTTATGTTAGAAACATTTTATTTATGTTAGATTAATATTCATTACAATACAGATTTTTTTTAATTGCATAATTCTAATATTTTTCTAAAAAGAATCTCTTTTCAAAATAATACAATAATAGATAACGAACTTTTGAAATTAACAAATTCAATTTGTATTTTCTACTTGTTGTATGTATTATTTGTGAGTGTGATTCTTACTTAGGGTAATAATTATATTTAAATTATATTCTTTTCCTCGCTCTGTTAAGACAATGTCCCGAATTCGACGGAAAACGAAGTAGCTTGACACTACTTTGACGAAAAATCACTTTTATGTTTTATGCTTTGCATTACTATTTCTTGTACTTACTTTCTCTTTCTATTATATAACGTGAATCATAAAAATTAACAATATTAAAATTTTTATTAAGTAAATAAACTAATTAACAGAGCATTTTTAACATCCTTATTATTGGAAATAAAGTAATTAAGCTTGTTATTGGCTAACATAAATGTATTCACTAAGTAAACCCTATTAGTCACTATAAAAAATAAATGATTAATTTAAAAAAGACATGGTAACATTTCCTCAAGGACAAAGAATATCAAAATTTGTCAAATTTATAAGCAGTATTTATTAATTGGTCAGTGTCGTCGATTAATTTT
Organism: Dryadula phaetusa; assembly: GCA_032432895.1. NCBI lineage: Eukaryota > Metazoa > Arthropoda > Insecta > Lepidoptera > Nymphalidae > Dryadula > Dryadula phaetusa. The sequence continues at coordinate 500,419 of JAOYRS010000059.1, forward strand.
GTTTTAGAATGTTCGGTTGTGGGTTCGATTCCCATTCATTCCCATTATATTTAAATTATTTTCATTTTATCAATTTGGTAAGACAAAGTCGGTAGTCTAGTTCCGGCATCAACACGCAGCGTCTCGAATTTGGTGAAAAGCGAAGCACGGAGTGTCTTGACACTTGATACTTCCTGTCTACCACGCTGTTTAGGATAAAAGCGTGAAAATAAAAAAATAATAACTTTGAAAAGTTTAAGAATAATAATAGTAAGTAGCATTATCATAAATTACATTTATAAATAAATATTACTTTTTTATGCAATAAAATATCATTAAAAATATTATTTAAAAAAATCTTTATTATATTATATGAGATATTTGATTTTGCGATTTTTACACATTTTAAATGAAACTATTTTAAACGGATTAATCGCGTATATTTTGGTATCGAAAATACGTTTTTGAAAACCTAACTTACAAACACTTTACAGAAGTTCGTGGTCACAGGTAATCTGAGGTGGTATTCGTCTGTCATTTAATATAAAAATTAATTATATCATGCTACCGCCTTCTGTTTTTTAATTGCCTCGCGTACTACCCTAGATTTTTGCAGGATGAGTTGAATATGCCTTTGTCTCTGGTCTTATGGATTTGAGATTTTGTAATTTTTTAAGTGGGTCCCAGGCGGTAGAGAGTTTCCAAACATTGTTTTTATAGAAATTAGATTTTTTTGAATTTCAATATCCTCACGAATCAGCGTAGGAATATATATATTTTCCCTAGCGAAGATATGAGGTTTATCAAACCTGATGTAATAGTTGGGCTTAATTATTGTTTGTTCACACACAGCTGACTGCAATACACGCTAATTCTTGACATCGGAGATGTGTTCCTTCACCCTAATCACTGATCTACGCTTTTGATATTTTTTCTCAAACTACTTCAAATGTTTAAAATAGTTTCATTTAAAATCTGTTAGTATCTGTATTTTCTGAGTATAAAATAATTACACTTGTTATTGACATAACATTGAGGCACTTATTCAATAAGCCTTACAGTCACAATAAAAAATATTTGATTGATTTAAAAGAGGTATTTAGGTGACATTTGCTTCAAGGATGTTAAGGTAAAAACAACTACAAAGCTTGCAAATGTATAAGTATGTGTTATAAACCAGTCCGTGTTTTAGAATATTTAAGTAGTTCGTTAAGGTTTTAAATAATGAATATATATTTTTTTAATTTCTATGCAAAGTAAAAAAAATAAATAATATTTCTTTAAATTTTTGAAAATATATTTTTAATTTATATAAACGGAAATAAACTAAAGATCCAATTATTAAAAACACGTATAAAAATTTGAACGCAGCAGAACACGAACCCACGCCTCTTAGAAACCGATCAAGCGTTTTGACCGCTAAGCCTTAGTGGAATAACACTTTTAAAATAGCAAAACGGAAGATTGTCTACCTTTTGTTATAAAAGTATCATTTATGTACGTTTTTATAAATTTTTATGTATGTATGCTTTTTCGGCTCGAATATTGTAATTTATCCTAAAAAGGATATTTGAGATACAGATTATGCTGAAGTTATGTATAAGTTTGTTTAGATCGGTTGACAATGCATGCTTATAAATGTAACGTCTTTCTAAATTCAACGTGGCGAACCTCTTAAAATGGCGGAATTTTTAAAACACTAATTTTTCATACTCCTCGGTAATTTTCGGGCTTTTCTTTAAAATTTTGTGTTTAAGATAATTTTTTTACTTTCAATTTATTTCTTTTTATAGATATAGCTCAGATAGCTCTTAGCTATTACATATTGAAAGGCGCCTCGTGTGTGACGTAATAAACTAATAAACAATTAGATAAGTCCTAAACCGGAAGGTTTTTACGTGATAAACATATCAACTAATATACAAAGAACATAACATTGTAAAAAATATGCTGGAATATTATTATTTGTATATAAACAAATAAAACATGAATTTCATGATTTTTTTATTCCACTGCCGTACTTGTCGCAGCCAATCATACCTGTGAAATCATCGTTGTCAAGCAAGGGAACACTTTATAGACCCTCTTTCTGCTTCTTAACGTGTGCATTAATTTATGGATGGCTCCCTATGTAATATTTAAGACTAATTGGAGAATTGGAGCTGGTCCAAAGTAGTTAAGTAGATATTTCAGAGTATGTTTTTTTTTTATCAAATTATCAAATACTCAAAAGAAGTATTATTATCTATTAATACCAAATTGATCTACGCTCTTTTTTTTTTCTCTCGAACTTTAAATGTAGAAAAAAAAATAATGCAATAATATATGAATAGTCTATTCCAAAACTCAAAATACATTTTCTAATCGCTTTCTTATTTGCGTTAGTTGACTGGACTGGTCTAAAGTTATGAACGAAACGAGTCTTACCATTTTGTTTTGGTCTAACAAATTTCTCGCCTTTTCTACATGGATAAAGGTATTTTTTTTAACTTTCAAGACATTTTTATTAATTTAAATATTTTTTACTTATTTTGTTTTTTATTTTATTTTATACGTGCAACAAATACTTGTCTGTTTATATTTTTTTATTAATATAAATATACATAAATAGCTAAATAATTTATGTACCTCTCTGTTTTCTCTTTTTAGTATGTCTGTTCTAGTTGGTTACCTGGAAAACTTTGCTTTTAGCTACAAGGCCGCCATTACACATTTTTCTAAAATGTATTGTGTAAATACTTATGTAATTTGTAACGTGTATGTATAATACTTATGTAATTAAGTAAATAATAAATACAATTATTTTATATAAGTATGTATATGAACAACGATTAGAATTTTACATTATGCACATTTTAGTAAAACAAATGCGTAAATGCAAATTTATAAAAGAACGTATAAGCAGAACATTCTCTTAGTCGTAAGATCACTGTTATTGAAATAAAAAAAATCTTTAAGAAACTAAAGGTAGCCAATTATTAAATAATCCTAGTTGTTCTGAATCTGATGAAAATTTTAAGGCTTTTGGAAGGCAAAAGAACGTGAAAATATTTTTTTAAATATTACACAGGTATTACTTATAGTAACTAATCTATTGCTATTTCTATAGTTTTCAAAGACTTGTGACTCCTAATGAAATTCATTTTATTTTTAAAAATTTATCACACGCTATGTTATAATTTTATATATATATTTATATATATTTTTAACAATCGTGTGACTTCCTCTCATTTATCTTATACACCAACCTGATATAATTGTGGTTTAAATAATAATTATTAAATTTATTGTATATACAGTTAGTTTAACAGCAAGTTAAAAGTGTACATAAGTACCTAACCATTTGAATAATACGTTTACAAATCATTGTAGAAGCGTTTTAATTGCATTAGACACAGATATACCTGCCTCATATTCATTATGCATAGACTAATTAAATACAAACGGTAATGGATTAATGATAGTAGTCAAAGAATAACACTTACCGCATTTTATCGGCACAAATAATAAAAAACAAACACATAACAGACTCCGTAGCATTATAATATTTGCATTTTACACATCCAATTAAATTTCATTACAATATGAGTGTTTACATCTGACTTACTACACTAAAGAAAATAAACACTACTGATATATTAAGAAAGAAAATATCTTTTAAGAAAATATCTTTCTATAGCATAATAAATAAGCGCCAGGCGCTGATGACACGACAAAAGAATTCTAGTAACTTAAGAGGGGACGCTGTCGTCCAATCTTGGCAAAATACATGACGTTACTGTATGTTATTTACCTGTTGAAGAGAGGTCGTATCGTAACAGGTTCTTTACTGGCCAATGGAGATTTAATTAATTCGTACGAAATACTTATTTTTTGACTCAAAGATTGATATGACGTAGATAAATTGGACTTTAAGACGTTTACGCAGACAAGACCTAAAATACGGATGTGAGTGTGTCATCAAATAATTGGAATTATTTGTAATTATTGATACCGTTATTATTAATGTACCATACATTTAATTCATTGACGGTATGTACTATGTACCTTAAACTGTAATATCATTGTCTACACAATGTTGGTACTCATCACAAACACGTCGCGGTTAAAACCCAGTTCCGGCTTCTGGTGCTTTTTGTTTCAAAATTGTGCCATCTTTGACGCAAAATATTAATGTTCTCAAGTTCTATAAGATTGGCCTATCTGTTATCGTCACATTTAAAATATTGTTTTTAGAGTTTCGTTCGATCCAGAAAAGGTTTTTAGATCATGGCAATAATTATACTAATTGAACGATACTATGGAATGTAAAATTGAAATTATTAACATAATATGTGTGTACATGCTTGTGTCATTAATTCAACATTGTGTCATTAATTTTCAATTTCTGTAAATGAAGCTCATAAATCGAAATATCACATACATGAAATTTTGTATAGAAGCAATAAATTTATGTGTTTTTAATTGTCATGTCATAGACTTACAACGTCAGACATTTTAATTTTTACTCTACGGCCTATTAATATTGATATGCTGATCATATTATTTATACTCATTGATACTTCAACATCACGTAACCAACCGAAACTACATATAGTAGCCGAACTTGCAGATATTGGCCGAACTGCTTATATCTGTCAACCTTTTGTGATGGCTGGATCCTTCCCTGGCTTCTAGTGTGTACGATATTACTGACATCTTATTAAGATATTACTGACAGCTTCCTCAAATTCTATTTACAGAAAGAATGTGATCGTTGACTCATGTAAAAAACAATAGATTTTTCAGAAATCATATACGATCCGTAACATAGATCTGTTTATTTTAATTACACTTATTGCCAAATTCGCTGTGTATATACGTACTTAAACGTCACACCTCTCTGGTGGTGTGACGTTTAAGATTTTAATAGTGTTATTTTTTAGACTTTAAATTTTGTATTCATTTTTTATTAAATTACTACCTATCGTCAATATCATCTTATATGTTTTATTCACCACCTAACTTCTTATAAAAGTCCACATGAGTTTTCCAACTGGATTCCTTCTAATATAGGCTTACTTAGGTTTTAATTTTTTCCGTGACATACTCATATTCTCTAGTAAGCCCACGAAAAACGTTTATATTGCTAAAGTTTATCTATTATACGTAATAAGATCATATCTTAACTTTTAATCGTCTCAATTTCAAGCGTGGCGTTTTGGGTTTGTATTTCCTGTCTACCCTGCTATGCGAGATAAAAGCGTGAAGATAAATCAAATCATTAAAATTTAAAAGACTAAAAACAGGAAAACAGTAACAAGCACTTATTGATCTAACATAAGCTTATAAATATGCAAAGCTCGTCTTCTATTGTGGTGTTATAATAATCCACACAGTCTACGAACGTCAATGCCAATACCTTCACTTCCGATACACATTCTGTACGAAAAATCTAAATTATTTATTATTTCTAGGAAATGATAAGGAACTATATAACATGCATACATAGAAAACATGTAAAAAACCTCCGTCTTGTAATACGCAAAATTGGAATTTAAAGCATTTCCTAATCACGTATAACATTTAAATTAGTTACTTTCAAATACAAATTGAGACCAGTTGTGGCGCAGTGGAACAGCTGCTGACTGTAAACGCGATCGACTGTGGGTTCGATCCCCACTCAGGGGAGTAATTATATTTAAATTATTTTCATTTCCTCGCTCTGGTAAAAAAGACAAAGTGCGGCATTGAGTTCCACCACTTAACACGCAATGTCTCGAATTCGGTGGAAAGCGAAGCACGGAGTCTCTTGACACTAGATACTTTCTGTCTACATTGCTATGCGGGATAAAAGCGTGAAGTTAAAAAAATACAAATACTAGGAAATGTATCAACCAGTCAATTTTATCAACCTGTTTCATTTTGAATAATTTATTACCTGTTAATTTAATAAACGTATCTATTATTCCAAGCTCATTATTATTTTGACTAATTACTTCTACAATATGCTCTTTATTTCATATTTTGTAATTAAGCTCGATGTTGTACATACGTTCTTAAACAAAATAATTTTAGAATTAAATTATAATAATACAATTCAATGTACAAAAAATAATATAGGAAAGAAAAATTGTAATGTAAAGTTTGTTCGATTTGAAATTCCCGGAACTAGTGTACAGAGTTGAATGGTTTTTCTTAGAGATATTATTAAGCATACCTATGATCGTATATGTATCTGACAGACTAGAACTTTTTTATTTAAAAATAAAAAGTATACAAAATAAGGAAATATCGCCTAAGTAAAAGTTGTTAAGCTTTAAAAAAAGTTTCGTTTACCACAAAATCCTTATTTTGCTAAATTGGTAAATTGGCTAATAATATTAGCCCAAAAACCAACCAAAACCACCAACCGCGAATCAATATCTATAAAATATTCACTAAAATAATTATTTCTTAATAATTTACAATACTATTATATTTAAGTATTATTGAATACAAAAATAGAGTGCACATCGAAATTATATACACATACATCGAAGGGTCAAAAAGGGACGCAGGGACGCAATTTAAATATTCAACTAACTTTCACTCTAGAGTCCGGTCGTGGCGCAGTATAACAGCGTCTAACTGTAAACGGCATCGGTTGTGGGTTCGATCCCCACTCGGGGAAGAGATTATATTTAAAATATTTTCACTTCCTCGCTCTGGTAAAGATAAAGAGCGGTGTTGAGGTCCGTGGGAAAGCGAAGTAGGGAGCGTGTTGACTCTAGGTACTTTCTGTCTATGCCTCCCTGCTATACGGGATAAAAGCGAAAAACTATTATAGTATAGCTATAATATAGTAATGTTTTATATTTACAATACATACATATTTAAGTAAATACGTACGGGTCATGCTAAAATAAAATTGATAGAAAATTTAGGCCGATAAGTGTCCTGTGTGTATTTTCTTTTATGTATGTGTCTGTATCAAAATATTATGAAGAAAATCTTTACTCCAGGTAATCTTTACTTTAGGTATAATTACTTATATCTAATATTTACTATTTTTAAAGTGCAATTCCACACTTAGGATTAGGAAACATTTTTGAAAAAGTGTATAAAAATTTGAACGCAACGGGATTCGAACCCGCGCCTCTTGAATAGAACGCATGGCCTAGCGGTCAAAGTGCATGGACGGTATCCAATAGGCGCAGGTTTGAATCCCGCTGCGTTCAAATTTTTATGCGTTTTTTCAAAAATGTATTAATATCAACATACAAACCAAGTTTCTGAAATCTAACCCACTTTCACAAATCAATAAATTTGGGTTATTGTGGGGCAGTACCGACGGAAATGAGGAAAGTATCGTGGGGCTTTACACACTATGGTATTGGCATTAAGTTCTGTCTGTAAACTGATAAGGCGAAGAGATTGATTTATAATTGGTTTCTTTATATTATAATGTGCTTATATAAAACACTTATCATTAAGTATTATATAGGCAAATTTTGAATAAATTAAATCATTTAACGTGAGTAAAAGTAGATTTAAAGATTCCGTTGCATAGCCACATAGATACATACATACTTAAGTACCTACATACGGGTCATGCTAAAATAAAATTGATAGAAAATTTAGGCCGATAAGGCCGATAAGTGTCCTGTATGTATTTATTTTCTTTTATCCAATCAGCAAAAAATCATGAAACACAAAATATTAATCTATACATAGAAATGGACAGACGGTGATGCAAAATAATATGATTCAAATGTATTACGTGCGTTGATTGTTTGAGCTATTTGCGAAAATCAATATGGAATACTAGAATGCTAAAACGTTTACTACCAGACAATTTCAGGCACTTGTTCACGAATTCTGTTTATCTGAAAAATATAGTTATACTAAAAAATATACCTAGTGATTCTTTGAGTATATAAATTATAGTTAAACAGTGGTAAATGTATGATGTTTGACAATAGACAACGAAAACAAACACTTATGACAACTTTTACTCTGTCTCCTTCAACGTTAAAATATAGGTAGTAGTTCTATAAACATATGATTAAAAGGCCGTCCGTAACGCATTGGAACAACGTCTGATTGTAAACACGATTAGTTGTAGGTTCGATTTCCACTCGGGAGACTGATTATATTGAAAATTATTTTCATTTCTTCGCGCTGGTAAAACGAATCGCGGCTTTAAATTCCGCCACTCAAAATACACAAAGCTTCGAATTTGGCGGAAAGCGGAGTATGGAGTGTCTTGACACTAGGTACTTCCTGTCTACTCTGTTATGCGAAATAACATCGTTAAGCTAAAAAAATATTATCTGATAGTAAAGAACCCGTAAAATAAACAACATATTATTAGCTTTATGTGAATAATGTTCCATATGAGCCTTATATTATATTGATATAATTAATAATACTGACATGTCAAGAATTACTTTTTTTATTACTGCCATATATCAAAAGAAAGTTTAATGAAAAATAATTTTAAACTTTGTCCGTCTGTCGCTTGTGAAATATGTATATCTTTCTATATCATAGACTATGTGAGTAATAATTGAAAATCATTTAAATTATTCAATACCTAAATATTGCTATCCCAATAGTACTTAGCATAAATTTATGATACGTTTAATTATAACGTTTGAAAGACTAGAATCTAGATTATAATTATTTGTAAAAGAATTATATATCATTCATTTACATTAGCTCTCTGCGCTCCTCCTATATACACATTTTATTGTGTCTAATTTTGCCATCTACATAATTTTATTAAATAAATATAAAAAATATACTTATCATAATAAAATAATGACGATTATAGTGATTTACGTGACGTCAAGAAACCGATATCGGATATAATAACATTATTGAATATATTTGCCCTTACAAGAATACAATATCTATAGTAAACATGTGTTCCCATATCGGACTTCCCGTTGCGTAGTAAACAAATAAGATAATATAAAAATAACGTCACTTTCCGTGAAGCTTCGTAATGTCTTATCACTTAATTAAAATTTACTCTATTATTAACACGCCCATATTAGCTTCACTTGTAATATCAATCTCTGTAAAAAGATATCAGAAAACTATTCTGACTCACTTTTTGCTATTGGATTTGCCTGAAAATTTGCACTTGTGTCCGAATCTGATGTAAATACCCTAACTTCGTGATATAAAATATAGTAATGTCTTTGGTTTTCGTCATTTTTATACCCTTCAAATGAAACTATTTTAAGCGGCTTAATTGTATATATTTTGCTCCGTGGTCACATCTAATACCAAAATATATGAAATTGACTAGCTTAGAATAGTTTCATTTAAAATAGAATCACAAACTATGTACACACCAGATACAGGCAAAACCGAGTAAATAATATTAAATGTTAGCCTTTCAGTTCATTTTAAAAACATTTTTTTTATTTATATTTTTTTGATTTTACGCTTTTATTCCGTTTTATTTTTTATTCATTATTAAAATTACATAGCTTAAGTTGCAAAATATTGAACTATATATCTAAAATTATATTGATTAAATGAGATTTAACACGTAAAAGAAAATGAGCGAAAAGAACTACTTAAGTATAATAGTATAACTTAACTGTTAGTAGCGGAACCAATCATTTTTCATCGCATTACTTTAATTCTTCTTAGGACATGTTACGGCTAACAGTCATGCATGCACTCCCATGGAAAAAATACTTTATACGATAATCCTTTAACCGTTGAGTGTTGAATTTATTATTAAAGTAGCATCTGAGACTAGCAAAAATGAGTCAATCCAAGTGCATCACTATTATTGTCTTCGCCATTCTTCGTTATGTACAGAGCGGTAAGCGTGATTAAGATTATTAATGGTACATTAATAGTAAGATCCTTGCAAAACTAATGTACGTCTCCAAGTAGTACGTAATTAATTGATATTGTTAGGGTAAGTACATCATGACTTATAAATTTACTACACAATTGTTGCAAATGAATCACTTTATTATATATAATAGGTACTCATTTTAAAAAATATATATAATTATTTCGAATCTCTATATGTAATTTATTAAAGTATAACAATTAAAATACTAATTTATTCTATAAAAAAAATAATCCATTGTATTTTTTCCACAAATAGCTTATGATTATAAACGGAGAATTTAGCGAAAAGTCAATCCCCTGAAAAGAAAGTGTACCCATTTCCAGATATTGTCTCTGACAGACATTCTAATACAATCTGACGCAGCTATATCAAAATATAGATAAATCTATGTTACGTCTAGACTAAAAACAAATAGCAAAGAGACTTTTAGTTTTCAAATAAAAAAGTACCCTTTTTTGCTACTTAGTTATACTATACGAAATAGATTACCTATGTATAACGTGGTACGTGTTTTCATCGATGGAATAACCTATAATATTTTCTTCTCTAGCATCCGAATAAAATTGCTTAATGCAGTCTTAAAACTATATTTTGTAATAAAAATGTTACGTAGTTTTTGTACGGAAATTCTAGTACATATTTATAAGTTGTTTTAGTCATTACTATCAGATTAATTAAGTATACGAAGGAAAACGCATATTGTGTTATATAATAATATAAAATCATATTTAGTTTCAATTATAAATTTAAAAGATTTAAGTTTAACCAATGATAACCTTTTAAGCGTCAATTAGTGTATACGTACGACGATAAAATATGGCTACACTTGTCGAATTCAGTTTTGAGTGTCAAAATTCTGCTAAGATTGACTTTTTTTAGATTAGAGGTCGTTCGTGGCGCAGTGTGACAATTTCTGGGTGTAAACACATTGGGTTGTGGGTTCGATCTCCTCTCGGGGGAGTGATTATATATAAATTATTTTTACTTCCTCGCTCTGGTAAGACAAAGTGCGACATTGAGTTCCACCACTCAACACTTAATGTCTCGAATTCGGTGGATAGCGTATGTCGCTAGTGTGTTAATACTAGATACCTTCTGTCTAACCTTCTATGCGGGATAAAAAATGTGAAGCTAAAAAAATTTTTTTTTAATTATCCATAAAAAGAAAATAAAATGTCTATCAAACTGGTCGTAATGAAGAATAAGTTCGTAATAAGAATATCGTAGGTGTGTATGAATATACAAGTAATATGATATATTCGGGCGTGGTGTCTTAAAATGATTACATTTATCAAATGCTTCATCCCCATCTCCTGTATTAAATTTCAATCACGTCTTTGAACAGTGGATTTTTTTAGCAAGTTTAAAAAAATATAGAAGAACATAAGAGAATGAACGTCAATATGTGATCAATATGACAACGTGGGCTTGAAGTATTACGAAGTATCTTTAATGCGTCATGGGAGTGTATTTGCGCGTTTGGAACTTGGAAAATACCAAACGGGTCTTTTACAATCTTTTGTATCCACATTAAAAGTATTACATTTTTGAACATTAAACATTATGATTGGCTGCTATCAGAGATATATTACAATGTCCACTAACACCTGCCCCAAATATATTATAATTTACATATATAATGTATAATATATGTAGTTACGTACTTGTATGCACTACAAATGCTCTCTCTATCTCATAACCCTCATAATATAATGATTTTGTTAATTTAGCGTTTCAAATAGGTTATAGGTTGAGTCATAAACTATATACATTAATATAATAAATTACTTGCTTAAATTAATTAAAAAAAATTAAGAGTTGAGCCCAACGCAGCCGCAATGAGATAGCGTCAAATTGTAAACGTTATGTCATTATATAAAAAAAATATTTCCATTCCTCGCCCTGGATAAAAAACGCAGCGATGAGTTCGCCACTAAACACGCAATATTTCGATATCCAGCGGAAAGCAGTCAACGGAGTATCTTGACACTAGGTTGTCTGACTACCATACAATACTATAAGCTGCAAAAAAAATTATAGTTCAGTTGTTACAAATTTAAAAATTTTCTTTACTTTATACATTACACATAAAGCGAATTAAATTATATGAAATGATGTAATGAGTCTATTGTCTTTCCAATAAAGGTGGCCAATTCAGTATTCTCTTAGTACATAACGTGTTAATATGTATTTTTACCAATCCTTTTTATTTATTCTGTTATTACACGTTAGCACTTCACTAACAAATCTTAGGTACGCCACTCCATACGATGACAGGTACCGAGTCTAATAGGTATAGTTAGTGTTTACTTACATATTAACATCCCAGATAAAGTTTTATTAAAAGATAAGTTTTCTTAAAGAAAAACTTTGGCCACGAATTGCCAATCATCCAGCATGGCAAAGACTAGACAGTCAAGATTGCGGTTTTAGTGCGTCAGATCGAATCATCGGAGGGCTGAATGCAGCACTTGGGCAATTTCCATGGATCGCGCGCTTGGGGTATTCGGGTAAGGAATTTTATCATATTGACACTTGATCAATGAATACCTATATTCATTTATTACTAATATTAATATTAAAAATATATTAAACATTTTTCTATTAAATAACAAACCTATTATCTGCATGAATGCGCGTACTTGTTCATATACGCATATATGATAAAAATAATACAATATTTAATTTGTTTATATATTGTGCGTTATCCGGTAAGACTGAAACAGTATACTAAAAGATAAGACGTAATTAGCGAAGGTATTTCTTTAAACTATTGTATGAATAACATTTAACAACGATTTCGATTTTTCAGTCGAAGGCGAGGAAGATTTAGACTGGATGTGTGGTGGTGCTCTTATAACTGATATACACCTTATAACAGCTGCCCACTGCGTACAGTCTGGAGAAGATTATAAGTTGTAAGCCATAGAATAAAAATCGCGTTCACTTCTAAAAATGGTAGTCAGAACAAAAAAGTAATATAATGTATATTGCAAATATATATAATTTAAGCTAATTATTTCTAATCTAATAGTTTACCATTTTTAAATTGGTACTCCACACTTAGGATTAGAAAACTAAGCCATGCGTCAGAGCGTTTGGACGGTTTCCAAGAGGCGCGGGTTTGAATCCCGCTGCGTTCAAATTTTTAGACGTTTTTTTCAAAAATCTCTTCGCATTATGCCTTCTTCATTAGTCTTGGCCGTTTTTGAATGACTGCAAAATCTTTTGTATAACAAGTTAATTTGTAATTGCATCAATTATTAGAATTACATGCATTTCAAACCGAAACCGAAATTATATAAACAAGTCTTTAGCAAAAATTTACATACGCTCTGGTCTAATACTGTAATGAGCATAGCCTAGCAATCTATGAATATATTATTAATTGCTGACGTAAGAAATAATATGGTGAAAACCCACTTACCACAAACTTATTATAGGTATTACTTTGATTACCAATTGATTGTAATGCGACTGACTGGGATTGCAAACGGTAAAATGAGACATAGCATGACGTAGCCAAAATAATGAATAGGTTGCTGTTAACTTATCTGTCTAATAAAAATCACTCATACAAGCTTCCATATTATTTTCGAAGAAATTGCATATGAATTTTATGTGTTAACGAATATACCCTTTCATAGGTCAATTATTCGTGTAGGTGAATATAACACTGAGACGAATCCAGATTGTCAATTGTACATTTGCGCACCACCTGTTCAAGACAGAAACATCCAAGAAATAAAAATTCACCCAAATTTCAATAAGCCGCCGTACCACAATGACCTAGCTATGATCGTATTGGATACACCTGTAAAATTAAATGGTAATATTTTATATATTAAGATTGACATTACTCTGTTGAACAAACGGCGTGGGTTAGTTACTGAAATGCGTGGAACACTCTTTTTTTTTTGTTTTGTACTTCGCCGGAAAATGAAAAGAATAATTTGATCAATTGGAGGACATAAATCAAAAATACAAATTTAGAATAGGTACTGAAAAACCGAAGTTTCTTTAATTTATAAACAAAATATTTGCAGAACTATATATGAGGCCATCTTCTGTCTGTAATCATGACTAGTTATAGGTTTAATTCCCATTTGGGGGAATAATTATATTTTAATTTTACCGCTCTAGTAAAACAAAACGTGACATAACGTCGTTCGCCACTCACCACAGAATATTTCGATTTTTATGCGTTTTTTTAATTATGGGTACATATTCACTTAATGTTAATTATTTTCGATTTAACTTGTAAATTTTCTATAAAAAAAATTACTCGTTTATTTCAGATTATGTATTACCGATTTGCCTACCTCGAGCAGAACAGTCACAAGCATTCAGCTTAGGTGAACTGTTGGTCGTAGCTGGCTGGGGTAAGATGAACATGACCACGGAGGAACGTGCCAAAATATTACAATATGTGTCGGTAATTACATCAAATATATTTATATCGATTCGATTTAAAGAAACACTTAATATTAGTTTTTTATTTGAGTTGACATGGTGCACCACATAAGTGCAAATTTCACGATATTTACAATATATATTCTTTATTGCACTTTGTATCAATCAATGTGAAATTTTAGTCCAAGCGGAAATTAAGCTTACTTGATAATACTAATGCTGCTGTTAGTTAATAATTACATATACTTTTTTCGGTCGGGGATAAACCAGTGTGTAGTACGTGTTCCTGTATAAATTTTTTTGCTTTAGTATATAAAATAATTATTCATTTACACTTTATTTGTTCAACAAATAATACTAGGAACAAAACAATCATAAATTTGAGAGGCACAAAAGGCGATCTTATCGCTAAATGGCGATTTCTTCCTGACAACCTTAAGGAGTATATCCTTAAAAACGATAGGAGATTTGTACGTTCCATCAATTTCCAAAACAAAGCATGGCTCAAGATTAGTAAATTTTCATTTTTGTTTTGAAAAATCATGAAGAAAAAATTTGTAAAATGTTAAAATCTATCTATCCTTTTCCGAGCGAATATTATTTTTGTATCAACAAAAAATATCCGCTTGACAATGTATGATAATAGAATAACAATTAAAATATCCATAAGCCATTTAAAAAAAACAATAATCACAACAACAAAAACCAAACCAATAAAAATTAACGCAAATTTTTGTATAATTTGCGTTAATTTTATTGATCAGGTCAAAGGTATATCCTTAATTAGGTAGATATGAAATATTTACTATTTTTAAAGTGTTATTCCACACTTAAGATTAGAAAACATTAGAAAACATCTTTGAAAAAACGTATAAAAATTTTAAACGCAGCGGGATTCGAACCCGCGCCTCTTGGATACCGTCCAAGCGCTCTGACCGCTAAGCCATGCGTTCTACTACCAGCTGCGTCGAAATTCTTATACGTTTTTATAACTTATTTATGTTGTTAGCATCTCTGTAGAGAGATTTTTACAAATTTCTACTACTTAAAGATTATTAACAAAATGTCAGAGCGCTTGGACGGTATCCAAGAGGCGCGGGTTCGAATCTCGCTGCGTTAAAAAATTTTATACGTTTTTTCAAAGAGATATAAAATAATTTATTTATTACTATAAATTAACTTATATTCTCATGATTTGAGGTGCCTATAGTGGATTCGGAACTATGTCATTCCTCTCACAGGAGGTTTCAATTATTAGAATCTGAAATATGCGCTGGAGCCCAAAAACAAAAAGACGCTTGCGGTGGCGATTCAGGAGGCCCGTTAATGAAGGTAGCCTATTCTTAATTAATTTTATAGGTTATCTTTGAAATTATAATTATAGAGTACATGAAAATTCTACAATCTTCCAGTACCGAGTATTTGTATAAATTATATTCAATTATCTCTTTGTATATTTCAGATTTTCGATACACCAGATGGCCCAAAGAATTTCATAATGGGTGTTGTCTCATTTGGTCCCACTATTTGTGGAATCAAAAGACCCGGGGTCTACACGTCTGTTTCATACTTTTTAGAGTGGATCTTAGACAACATTGCAACGTGATCTCCATTTTAAAAACTTAAAAATCTATTTTACAACTAAATTGTTTTACTAAAATATACTTATTAATTAAACAATAAAAACAACTATCACGGTCATCAGGTTTTCTTTGTATAAAGCATAAATTTCTTAAATTTATGCTTTATACAAAGAAAAACCGATATTATGTTTTTCACTTTTTTACTTTAAAAATTAAGTACATTTTTTTGTCATTCCATCCATTTCCATCACAAATTTGATTGATAAAATTCATAGAAGCTAAAAACACTTCTTAGAAGTATTGCTTTCTACAGAATAAAAACACCCGACAAAGTATTTTTAAATCGAATAAATATTGGCGTAACATAATGAGATAATGAGAAAGATACCCTTGAAAAATCCTAAATCATTCAGCGCCTTATCTCTTAACCTTCGTGTCGGACAATCATCCTATGGGTTTATCCATTTTTCATAAAAAATTACGTGAGCAAGTACAGTAGTAATGTATGAGGGATAATGAAACGAAGGTTAAAAAGTAGGACGTTGTACATTTTTTAAGAACTTTAAGTCTGAACGATGTAAGAGGTAATTTTCAACTGCAACATGAGTTTCATGCTGGACTTTTATGTTTCCCATAAGATGACAGACAGGTGGCGACGATATTCTACAAAGGAATAGCTATTAATTGTATTGTAGCCAAAATCAGCGGCTCACAGTTCATTGTTAAGTTAGAATTAAGAAAAAAAAATAGATAAATTTGGCAATCTCAAACTGAAGAAAACTTCTAACTGAAGAACTATTACAAAAATGTGGTCATTGGAGATGACCAATGACCACATTGATGTAATCGTCAACTTCATAAATGTTGTTCTAGAGTAGACGACGAATAGTTTTTCGAAAGTTATATGATTAGGAGACCTATTTACAAACATCATTCTAACCACTATAATATAGACAATTTTAACGATCAAACATTATTGATACGAATTAAATACTTCGATCGGGAATATAAACTACCTTACCTATATATATATATATATATATATATATATATATATATATATATATATATGTATATATATGTATATATATGTATATATATGTATATATATATATATATATATATATATATATATATATATATATATTTAGTATGCATAACGATACACAGGATAGTAGGATACTTTCTCGGCATTCAAAATATTAATACGTCGCTGGTACCGGAAGACCTTCTACATCTATTTCGTAACGTTCAGTGAAGAGGAGTGATGAGTCCGAAGGTAATGACGATTTACAAAGCCATGTATCTGATGAATATAATAGTTTTTGTATGGAACATAATATACGCAAAATTTCAGATGCATATAAGTTTCTTACATTTTCTGCGGGATTACATAAATATGCTAGATTGTATGAATTTTATAAATCGAATTTGTGATGGTATTGGATGGAATGACAAAAAATACATAAATACTTAACTTATTATTGTATTTTTTGTTGTAAATAAGAAAAAGATTATTATCAGGTTTTCTTTGTATTGATCATAAATTTAAGAAATTTATTCTATATTTTTAGCTTCTACTTCAATTTGTGTATCAAAAACAAACTGTTTATCAAATGAAAATATTTAATTTATATAATTGTTTACGTAATAAAATTAAAATAATTATATTTTTTTTGCATTACAAATAGAATGGTTAATTATTACTAAATTTAAAAATTATGATTTTTTCCTATTGTGTACTAATCTTGTAGTGACTCACTTAGTCTTCTGTAAGCGTTGAAATATGTGTAAACCGGTGAATAATTTTCATGATATACACAATCTTAGGTGATAATAAGTTCTTAAAAATGTGAATCTTTTTAATATTTTTTTAACATGTATTTCCAAAAAAATGCATTAATAAAATCTTTGTTTAAGTAGTAAAAAAATATAATTATGTCCTCGAGTAGGGATCAAACCCATAACCATAACGACGCTAATCATTTATCATTAAGAATTCGGCATTACGGCATCTGCACTGCACGATTATAAATATTTTTTTGTTAAATAAACATATAATTTAATTTATTTAAGAAATTCAAACTAAAATGGAAGTAAAAAAAAATATGGCATTGATTCATATTAAGTCCATACTTAAATCACAGTCACTACTAAAAATATTTAATGTTTTTATCATATTGGATGTTTTCATCAGATTGTTGTTTTGAATCTAATAATATTTGAATATCTAATATTTGTCCTTTTTTTGTAAATAAAAACTTTTTTTTGAAATTAAAGAACGATTATTGTATGTGTATACACATACAATAATTTAATAACCTAGGTATATCATGTTTACAAATTAATAAGAAATTAGCACCAATAGTTTCAATATTAAGTTTGTTTGGAATTTTATAGGTAATTTGATATTCCTGGTCGTTTGTAAATACCAAAATACTATCCGTATAGTAAAGCAGCAAGTATTAAATAATTAAGTTGTTGTCGTCTTTTACATTTCACGACGTTTATTACATAGTCAAAATTCAAGGTGGCAGATTATGTACCATGGGCAGAGAAAGGGTTAGTTTTAACAATTAGAAGGATACTTGATTTTTGTCCCATTGATGCGGACGATGTATGAAGATATTTTTCCATTGATGTTATTGTGGTAAGAACGAGATTCTATAGGCTATGACTGAATATTTATACGAAACAATCATCTATGAGGATGTAAAAGAAATAACCTGCGATTTTTTAAATGTTTGTCTGTCTTTTTTGTACGCGCACATCTCCTCAATTACTGGACAGTATTAAATGAAGTTTTGATTATTGTACAGCTGTTAACTTTTAAGTCAAGTCTTAAACTATAATTGATTTCGAAAAGGGCAACATCTCACGTATCATTAAAGACTAAACTAAAGGAAGAAAATAAAGATTGGGTTACGCCACCTTCGCGATGATTGTTAAACGTTACATAGATTTTCTGTCATTATATCAAAATTTGGAATATCTAATGAGGAACCATAATATTCTAGCTAAATTAGATGAAATAGAAAAACAATGCCATAGCATAAATAGTTCAATTTGATAGTCTATTATTCCCTTAAATACATAAAATTTAAAGGTCTAAAAATTTACCTAATAATATAAGTAATATGTACATATCAGGTAGGAACAGACTTTTTGATAATCGCTTAAGTGATACGACCGCTTTCGCCATTCTATAGGACGATATATGCCCATCAGAATATTCATTACAGTAAGATTGAAATGTAAGAATGAGAATATTTATTACATTTAAATTGACAACAGTTCCACATCCATGAGGATACGGAGCTCTCAGGCTCAATGTTTAATTGTATGAAAACAAATAAGGCAGTAAAATGGAGTCACAGACTGTCCTAGTAATATAATAAATGATACAGTTTTTTACATATCTGATTATGTCAATTGTCTCAATTTAATTATGGATCGCTTGGTGTTCACCTCCGTGCCGTCATCTAATACTGTCAGTTGAACTCGACCAAGTACTCTCTCAAATCAAATTAAAAATAATTAAGTTGCTTTAAGTTAGCCAATATAATTTGGTACGTTCTCCTTATTTCGCCAGGAATCCCTTATAATAACCTTATTAGAAAAATGGAAAATATAAGGGAACAGTATTACTGCTCCCCGATATTTAACGAAGAACCTATATCTCAAATTTAAACTTTAACTTCCAGTAATTTGGCTTAATCGCAGCGATAAGGGTAAAGCTTTATACATGCAGACCATACCTAGTACACATGTACTATTATAATAAGTAAATATGGAATCAGTTCAGGATTAGTAACATATTTTATTTTAAATAGGTAGAACACGTAACACATTTCGGAATAAACAATATCCCATACTCAAAAGTTATAACACAAGCTGTGACGTCTTTATATCTTGATAGGTATAGGTATAATACATATATTTATACAGCAAGACGTATAAATACATATAGATATGTGTACCTAACAAGTATTACTTAGTTATCGCAGAGTGTAGCGGTGGAACGGTAGTTTTTGTGTTTAATGTTTAAATAAAACAAAATTTATATTTTTTTTGTGTTTCACTATTGGTATTATAAATAAAAATAAATAGTTAATAAAATATGGGTAGCATAATTGTATATATATCATATTTTATGGTGTTTACGAGCATAGCCAAATCATGTCGTAAGTGTATTTGTAAATATTATTACATTGTTAATTTTAGTGGCGCAAAGACGATTTTCCTGTTTTACCTTTATTTATTTCAATACAAAGTATTCGTTGAAATCTATAAAAGTAATACACACATATGTTCAAATAATAATCAACAAATATATATATATATATATATATATATATATATATATATATATATATATATATATATATATACATATATATGTGTGTATGCGTGTGTGTGTGTGTGTATAATACGTTAAAAAACCGGTTAAGTGTGGATTAGCTCAAGAAAACGTCAAACAAACTTCACGTTATTTGTATGGAAGCACCCTTAAATATTTATTTTATTTACTTCCTAATATTTGCTGTTATAGCGGCAAATGTAAATACATTCTCTGTGAAAACTTTGATCTATCTGTCTAACTATATCGGTAAATGAGATACAGCCTTGTGACAGACGGACAGACAGACAGACTTAGTACTGTTTTACCCTTTGGGTACGGAACCCCTTAAAAATATAATAATTTAAACATTGTTTTTTTGTAACACGGATTATACGGATTTGTGTATCATACACATGAATGAATGAAGGCGATAATAAGTTGTGATTTTTGAAAGAAAATGTCTTTATATTTTTATAGATTAATTGGAAAAAAATATTTAAAATGGAAATTTAATTTGTGTTTAAAGGAATTGATTTTAATTATTACATTACAAAGAATATAATAAGTTATATTTTATTTCTTTGAGTAATAAATAACTAAATTTGTATGCATATAGGCAGATTTAACTAATTTAAGTTATTGATGCACATGGCACCCTGTTAAAAAAATGTATGCAAAACTTTTGAATGTATTTTCTCCTTAATCAAATCTTGCAATAGTAATTAATTTCGTTCATACTGGTCCTCAAGTATTATATATTATAACAGATAATTGATATAAAATAACTCAGATAAAATTAGCTATAGTAATATTACTTTTAACAATAAAACAATATTTATCACTTTATTTATTATTTTTCAGTTTCAGCTTCCATCTCTATAAACTGCACAAGTGGAACTAACTGTGTTCTGGCTACGTCTTGCTATACTGTTATTCGACTCGTAGAACAACAAAGGCACAACAAAGTGAAAGAAATGTTTTGCGACTTTGAAGGGACCTATCCAAAGGTACTTTTATTTTTGAAATATACTCCTACATTTATTTTATTTATTACCTTACACATTTTAATAAAATAGAAAGAAGTCTAGAAGTTACGTCACTACAAAATTTTTTTATTAATGTTAAGTTTGATTTGTGCCAAATTCAGGTATGCTGTCCATTAAAAGAGACTATTATTGAATTTAGAAATAATGAAAGCCCAACGAAATACAGTAACAGTGATAGTAATGAAAGTAATAAAGTAACATATCCCATCAACTCTCCAACTACATACCCCTATGAGGTGCAATCTACGAAAGCAAACAGCGCCCCTACAGATCCTTTTCCGAACAAAACAATTTGTGGCCAAGATAGACTTAGTGATAAGATCGTTGGTGGATTAATAGCAGACATTGATGAATTCCCTTGGCTTGGACGTATTCTATATAAAAATTGTAAGTATAATATAATATGCTAATAATTAAAAGTTCAAATAATTCAAGTACTATGTGGAAATTAAAAATGGAAGTTAAGATTTCTGATAGAACCTAAATATATTAACATTCCATTCTATCCTTTCAATTTAAAGTCATCGTAGCGCAATGGCAATGGGACCAAGCCATTCGACTGTGAAGGCGATTGGTTGTGGATACGAACCCCACTCGGGGGATTATATATAAAATATATAGTCATTTCTCCTCTCTGATAGAAAAGCGCGGAAATAAATTCGACACGCAATGTCTCGATTTCGGGCGGAAAGCAATCAACAGATTGTCTTCACACTACACGAGTGAAGTGAATCCAACCTTAAAACATATGATGTAATTACGCACTCTATATATTTCTAAACGTAGCTTAATTTTATCCTACCTCTTTTCGAGATGACAAGTTATTCACGAATTTCAGTACAATTTTTGTAACTTTATTGGCGCCCCTGCAGAAGAATTTTATAAAAATATATTATAAATTATATAGTTTTGAAAAGAATGCTCACTTATAATAATGTATTTTTAGCACGGTCAAAAAATGGAAAGTCTTATTTATGTGGAGCTTCGCTTATTACCGATCGATTTCTAGTAACTGCAGCTCACTGTTTGATAAGAAATCGAATTGAAACTGCGTAAGTCCAATTGTTTATTCCGTTAAATAATAATTTATTCGTAAATTGTTATTTTATTATTATTATTAGTTCAATTCCCACTCTGGAAAGTGATTATCTTTAAATTATTATCAGTTCCTCACTCTGGTAAGACAAAAAGCGGCTGAGTTCCGCCACTTAACGCGCACTGTGTCGAATTCGGCGGAATGCGAATCACGGAGTATCTTAACACTAAATACAAAAAGTACCGTCGACCCTGCTATGCGAGACAAAAGAGTGAAGCTAAAGAATATTACGTGAAACTCTTAAAGAAGTCTTTGCATGACATCAACTATATTGCTGGACTCTCTGATCACCTAAGGATTTTTCTCCAGTAATTTCTACTTTGTTTTTATTGACGGGTACCGTCTAACGCATATAATAAAATAACAGCATAAGATATATTAATTACGTTTACAGTATTAGTGTACGCCTAGGAGAGTGGGATGATGAGACAGAACTTGATTGCGATGATAATCATTGCGCTGATAAGCCAGTAGATATTGAAATCGAAAAAATATTTCTCTATGATAAAAATTATAAAATAGGAGACTATACGGGTGCAGATATAGCCTTAATAAAATTAAAGAAACCTGTTAAGTTTACAGGTAAATATAAATATATATGTTAATGATACTTATTAATTATTAAGTACCCATCAAAGTCACAATTTTTCCTTAACTTGTATTTTAAATTAATTTAATAATTTTAATTGACAGAGTATATATCTCCAATTTGCTTACCGAGCACAGAATATGTTCAAATGCAAGAATATGCCCAGGATGTTCCATATTGGACGGCAGGATGGGGAATCACAGAATTTGGTAATTCATAGTTCTAATTTAAAAAATAATAGAGATAGATAATATTTACTATAAAAGAAAGCTGTAACGAAATATTTATGTTGTTATTTCAGGAATGCCTTCTGTACTTAAGCGTAAAATTAGCTTAAAAGGTGTTTCTTCAGAAGGATGTCAACAAAGATATAAACAATTTGAAAAGTCCTTCTTTGATCGAGTTATATGTGCTGGAGGTATGGAAGGAAGAGACTCATGCAGGGGTGATTCAGGAGGACCACTTATGAAAAGTGTAGAAGAAGATTATCAATCAAATTGGTATTTATTTGGAATTACTAGCATTGGCAGTTACGAGTGCGGCAAAGAGGGTACGCCGGGAATATACACGAAGTCTTCTATCTATTTAGATTGGATACGTTATATTGTTAGCACTAATTAATGAGATTCCTATAAGAGAGATAACTAAAGAAGTGGCAGATTAACAATACGATTTGTACATGTTCATTTGGAATTTACGGCGTTCTTTAATAAGTCAGTAAACTATTTGTGGCACAAAGCAAAAGAATGTATAATTGTTATTATATATTATTAAGTATAATTTTTTATTTAAAAAATAGATAAGATATTCTAATCAAGATTTCTACAACAGTGTTAATATATGAAAAGCTGTTGACGCTTCGCAGGAAGCTTAAGATTAAAAATAAATATATTCAGAAATATATTTTACATTTACTCAACAGAGTTTTCTGGGCTATTGGCAGCTTTTTCAAAGACTGACAACACTGTTTTTAATAAAAATATAACTTTCGTTTAACATTGCAACGAGGCAAGGGTGAAAAATATTGTATTTATTTTGTGCCTCATAAAATGTAATCATTTTTAAACTTAATAAAAATCGCTGCCACTTACAACTGCCAATGGACAATGGATAGTAGCTACTATTTATATTTGTGTTATAATAATATGGTAACACTGAACAACGTAAATGCATAGTCATTAAACAGTATTATTTAGATTATAAAAGAATGGATTGCGTAATTTATAGATGTATTATATGAAATTAATATATTACTAAAAACCTATTTTATCTTTCATTTAGCTAATTTTACTACTTTTTGAAAAGCCCTTCTCTAAGATATAATATATAAAATATCCCTTATTGTATATATAATAGAAAATAACATTTATAAGTGTATTAATATACTTAACGGAACAATTAAAGCAACACCACTTTTGTATGATTTCTTTTATAATCATATTTATAAACACTTATACATTTATATTTAAAATTATTTTTATCTATTGAATTCTATAAATTAAAAATAACAACTATCATGATTCTCACGTTGTGAGAAACTTCTTTTCACTGAAATCAAACATTCAATTTAAACAAGCACAAGTAGAAAATAAATTTAAAAAATTGAAATCAAAGTACAGAAAAAGGTTCCTTGATTAAGATATAAAATAGGATAGGATGAAGATACAAAATTTGAGTTTTAAAATACATTATTCTCTCATACAATATATAATAGCAATATAATAGCTTAAAACAAAACAAAACAAAAAACAAAATATAATAGCTTTAAACAAAACATAGTGAAAAGTTACGTGTATGTATAACGAGTACAATTTTTTGTTCGCAAAGATCTAAATTTGTGATCTTAAAATTAAAACCTTGATTTTTAAGCTACAATGTTTATTGAAAAAAAGATTCTGAAAGTAGTGTAATGTTTTAAATTCTAACGTGTTTTTACACCGAGTGACACTGTGTTAATAAAAGGTTAATTGTAATAATTAACCTTGAACGGCAGTGTTGCCTTAATTTTTATTTGAAATATGACCTTAAACGGCCAAATAAGAGAAGAAACGGATTAAAAATAAAAGCAAGTATGTAAATTGTTAACTACATGAATTAAAGCTTTTTTCAAAAGCTGTATAATAATAAATTTAACCTTCATTTAAACTATCATTATCTCCAAATAAATCCGGCTGGTCCAACTTCTTGCGGAGGGCTTTATCCAAACATTTCAATAAATCCTCGCGGCATTCAGAAGACAGTGAACTTGAAGGGTGATACGATTTTTTCGCATGTTTTTTCTTACTTGGACTTTTTCTAGGAGACAGTCGTATTGAATCTACAGTGGTTGCACCAGACCTTGGCGCATAATATCTTTCGAACAACATGGGTTGCCTCTGCACCCTACCATACATTAACTCCATTTCATGAAGAAATTCTTCTCGTCTCATTCTTTCTTCGTCACGCCTCGTTTGTAATCTTAACGCTATATCTTCCTCATGGCTAAAAACGTGTACAGCAAAATAAACATTAACTTTAATTTATATTCAATAAACAAAAATTCAACAGCATTTTCTTAAATTAGTGACAACAAATATATATAACATTCACTCTTATTCTTCCGTTTATAAACAGTATCAATAATACCTAAGTATGGTACTGTTTAAAAACTAAATAATACTAAATTTTCCTAATCGACTAAAGCACTATTTAATAACAGAAGTACCAGGAGATCCGTCATGGCACACTAGAATAGCGTCTCATTGTAAAGCCTAGGTTGTGGGTTCGATTCTCACTCGTACGGCGTTGAGTTCCACTCAACATGCTATGTTTCGAATTCGGCGGAAAGTGGAGTACGAGTGTCTTGACACCAGCCACTTCCTGTGTATCATACTGTGCGGGATAAAAGCCATGATAGCTACACGTTAAGCTAGTACGAAAAAAGGAAACAAGATAATAATGGTTTTTTTAGATGACAATTTCTACCTAGAGGTGAATAATTATCAATTTACACTACTTTATTCCTATATATTAAAACTGCTTACTTATTTCTGACCATACGCCACGCTGGGTTAGATCGTAGTAACCGATCGCGATGCCGATTTTCAGCTTTTCTACGCTGTTCGGCAAAGCGCTTCGCTGCTTCCAACTCAAACTTCTGTCTAACCGTTTCTGCTCTTAACAATGCCGCTAAATTAGATCTTCCCGCAGCAATATTTTTCAAATCTAGTGCTGAATAAGCTTGACTTTTATCCAAAGCAACGTTCTTTTGTAAGCTATTATTGTCACTTTCACTGCTTTTAGATTCTTGATAAACTTTTTTTGATATGTCACTCATCTAAAAAATGTCTTTATCAATATCTGATTATCTAGAAAATAATAAGGGTTAAAGAACGCAGTTTGTCTAGATATCCGGTTCTACGTAAATGGCAAATTTGATAACTTTCCAATTACGTAACAGAACTCTATTAGTAGATAACGAGAGTAAATATTTTTATTATAAATATATTTTAACATATGAAAAATATTTAAATTTTTCAGTTCGAAAGGCAATTTCATATTTGAACCCTTCAAATATTGTTTTAAAACAAATAGTTAAATTAAAGCTAAAAATAAATAAAAAAACCTTCTTAGAAGCTCTTTCAGCAGTATTAAAATGAAACGGTTGAGGACTGGTAGTCACAAAATAATCTTTGGTATATTTCGCTTTCCTTCCTTTAGTCGGACTCGTGGATCTTTGCCTATCCGAAGAAATAGAAGGATCAATAGGTAAGTCGCTGTGAGCCGCCGGTGTTGAAAGTCGGCTCCGATCTCGCAACGCCATAGAACCAGGAAAATTTGAACTACGCAACATTTCCTCTGCACGTATGCGACGATTCATAGAACTGAAACAAAATATCACTTCTTTTGGCTTCACGATATCATCCCAGATAGTAGGGTAGACAGAAAGTACCTAGCTGTGTCAACACACTACATATTCCACTTTCCACCGAATTCGAGACATTACATGTCGAGTCGTGGAATAAAGCTTTGTCTTGCCAGAATGAGGAAATGGTAATAATTTAAGTATAATCATACCCCGAAGTGAGGATCGAATCCACAACAGTTCGCATTTATAGTCTAACACTGTCCCACTTCGTCATGATCGACCTATAATAATTTATATAGCTTTTGCCGGGATAAATAATGGTTATTAAATAATTTCTGTACAAACAAATACTACTGTAAAATTCGAATTAGTGTTTTTGCTGATCTTGTTACTGTGGCAGCTATAACAATTTATTAACGAATATGTTCAAAAACATTTTATAAGACATGTGATCATTACATTTGCTTAAACTAACCGGAAATAGTTATCTTCCTTAATTTTATCGTAAAAATAATTAGTAAACAGATTCTTAGGTACAGGACGCGCTTTGAAACGTTTCTTTTTCTTAGGCTTTGATATAATATTGACTGCTCTTTCACACATTCCACCAGATTCTTCCCTTTTTGTAAAATTAAAAGGTTTCATTTGAGCTCTTAATTCCGCTTCGCTGTTTATTTTTGAAATCGCTCGCCTAAAAGATAATAGATTAATATTAATATTATAAAGTAAATTGTATTTTTTTCTGCATGACAAGGTAGACAAAGAGAATTTTTGTCAAGACTCTCTTCACTCTCTACTTTTTATCCTTTCTTAAAAATTACGTGGGGTGTGCTACAACTGAACACCAAGCAATGTTTTACCAAAGCTGGGAAATGATATACATGAAATCTAATAATTCCCCTGAATAGGACTTAGGAATTTAGAATCACCGCGTTTACCTAATATTTAATTGAAACTATTAAGTTATTCATTATATTGCGAAAATTACAACATATCACAAACCTCATAGCTTGATCTTCTAAAATCTTGTCATATAATGGAATACGAGACTCTATAGGCACAGGTTTTGCTCGAAACTTCTTTCTCTCTTGCTTTTGATGGAGCAAGTCATCAGAAAATGACTTTTGTAAAGTTCGAAGTTCACTTACTATAATATTTTCTTCATCTCTGTTAAAGTATATCAGCAAAATGTAGTTAAAGAAAAATCTTGAAACTCATTTTTTGTTTTTACATTTAGGCACTTTCATTACTTTATTTCTACGATAATTGAACGCAGGAGCAAAATTTATCATTCAGAAAAAATAGTCAAGATATTTTTTAATATTTCATCAATATATTGTAATCTGACTTGTCCAAGATGATGCGAGTTGAGTGTGAGAAACTCTTCGCCGCGCTTTTGTCCACCAAAGCATGGGAATTAAAAAAATATTCTTATAAATAAACGCTTTGTTGGTAAATACACTCTGAACCAAACATTGAGCTTTAATTTATTTATTTATTTTAAACATGAAAATAAAACGATTAAACATGCAAATCAAAAAATTTTTTTTCTGAATATTTAAATAATTAAGGACATTTATAACGCACTCCCACAGGCATCGAGTTAATATTGTACTAAAATTATCATGAAGGAATTGAGGTCTGTTTTTGCGAATATCGACATCAATAATAGGTACTGATAATATCCCTAAATATTAATAAATAATTTATACTTTTAACATTGTGGCATATTTATGTACGTAATTGTTAAGCTTTGGCTTCGCTTATTTTAATTTAATGCATAAGGCTGCGTTAATATTAGCAAAGCAATTAGTATTTCTTTAATTAGACTCTAAGTACCTCGTGTGTTTAAGTATGAAGTTACATTGTAAGTAATAAATTTATTATTTAAATCATCTCCACTTCTACTAACAAAGTACCTACTATGAAAGCCAAACAAAGTAGTGGGAATCTGATACCAATTAAAAATGATAATTAAAGAAAATAATTAATATTTGACATAAAATATTTGACATAAAAAATATTCATAAATAGAAATCTAGAATCTAGAATAATCTTTGCAAATAAATGAATATTGTTAAATTAAATTACCTCTCGGTCATCTTAAACGGTTTTGGTATCGTTACGCTTTTTCTTCTTCGTCGTAAACTAGATCCGAGTCGTTGCGTTCTTAAAGGACTAGATGGCATACTTTGCGTCTTAAAAGTTCCTTCATCAATTAAAAATCTATTTGCCTCAAAATACTCGTCAAATTTCTGATCCACTTCATTTTTTATATCAACTTTGTCATCATGCCAAGATATTGAACACGCTGAATGATTTCTTTTTGGTCGGTCCAGTTTAGAAGTTTTCACAGCTAAACTATTATTTACAGGATTTTCTATTATAACGTCTTTCTTTTTAGTTTCTTTAATTTGTTTAGCACTATCATTGAGTTCAAATTTTTTAACTGGTATTTTAATTGTTTCCTTTGATAAGCTCTTTATGCTTCTTAAATCAATATTTGTTTTATCAATATTACCTTCCTCTTTATTTTTTCTTCTATTCAACTTTATATTTTTCTTAATGCCAAAATCTTGTTCTGTTATTTCAAATAACTGTTCATTATCAATGTTACCAATATCATCATGTTCGACTGCAAGGCCAAGCATTAGCTTTTTCTTTTCTCGTAATCGTCGTAACGTTTTATAAAATTCACTTTCTGTTAGATGATTTATATCATGATAATCAGGAATGCTTCTATAAAAGTCTTTTAATTTTTCAGCATCTACGTCTGCACCAAATAATGAACACGAAGTTAATGATTCTATAGAACATTGCTCTGTTACGTTTGTTTCATTACGTTCATATGCAGTTTTCGGCATTTTACTTACTGGATCAAGTGGAACATTAACACATGAATTTTTAAAAACACTACTACGATGCATAATGTTTTGTATTCATCATTTTCTAATAACTTACAACACTACAATATCTGTATAAATTTTAGCATCATGTAGTAACCATGACAATAAACTTTATACACACTCATAAATTATTCAGCTTACATCATGTAATGTAGCTAATTAATTGACACCTGAAATTTTACTTAACGATAACAAAAATAACTTTATATATCGTTTAATTAAAATAATATATTAATTAATTTAATTTTTGTTCTTTAAATCGTTATTCGTTATATCTATAGCTTTTATCAATATACTTTATTATATACGAAAGAACAATTCTATGATAATCACGTAATATGATTTATGAAAATTAGATTAAATGCTTAAAATATTTTATATCATCATAATTACATTGTATCTGTGAATAGTTGAATACCATGACATTTTTTTTGACAATTGACAGTTAAATGACATTTGCAATTTAACAATATTGTTTTTTTTAATAAATGAATAAAAATATTAAGACTAACTATAATTAAAAATATATACCATCTTATGATTACTTACAAAATCTCTATCAGCTTTTAATAATATATAAAATGCTAATTAAAAAGAGGCTTCAATTCAATAATATATTTGTGACAAGATTTACAAATATAAAAACTGCGACCACTTGTCGAAAGTATTCTAAAAGCAGCGATGAAAATAAAACAAAATATGATATAATAATCGCTGGTGGAGGGATGGTAGGCTGTACTTTAGCTTGTGCTATGGGTATGTTATAATAATAAAAAATCCTAAAGTATTGTGTTGTAATTTTTTTTTCACAAATTTTCTCTAGAAACAAATTCTACAGGAAAATTTTCATTTGCCTATTCCTCCCTTTTGTTGTTTCTTACTTTGTAGCTATATGAAAATAACAAAGTTAATTATTTAATGTATTTTTTAATTATAAAGCTTTTGGTGGTTGATTGGCTTTTAAACTCACTAGTATGATTGCTACACAAAATTATTATATAAATTTTTGTTTTTAAGGAAAGAAGTCTTTACTCTCAAATTTTAAAGTATTATTGTTAGAGGGAAGTCCAGATAAAAAATTTGATCTTAAACCAGAATACAGCAATAGAGTTGTAGCACTTAGTCAAAACACAAAATCTCTAATGAAATCATTAGATATTTGGCAACATATTGAGAAGATGAGATTACAACCTGTACGACATATGCAAGTATGTAAAGAAATTGACATTATATATTTTTCATATGAACCAGAAGTTTGCTGCTTGGCAAAAATCGAAATATCTGCCTACTTACTAATATATGTTCAGTACATCATTTTTGTTGCTTCGGTTCAGTAACTGTTCTAACTTTATTGTCCTCTCTAATAAAATTTTGTATAAGGAAACAATTGTATTTAAGTAAGGCAAAATAAAATCAAATGTATTATGTTTATTTTTGCTTAAAAACCCATGCCAAATGTTTTATTAATTGAGATATGGCAAACAAGTATTACTATTTTTCATATCATATGTTTTTTATATCATTTTAGGTGTGGGACGCATGCTCTGATGCATTAATCTCATTTAGCAGTTCTGATATGCTGGAGGATGATGTGGCATACATTGTAGAAAATGATGTTTTATTAGAAGGTGTTAACAAAGAATTAAAATATTCAGGAATTAAAAATGTAGATGTAGTCTATGGCGCAAGAATCACTGGATATGAATTGAGCAAAGCAAGTTCAGATTTAAAATCGAATATAGTTAAAATGAGCAATGGAGATTCTTATACATGTGATTTACTGGTGAGTTTTTTTTATTTGTTTATTATTACCAGCAAGATATTTTTTTAAAAATAATTCAGTATTCCTTTGAGTTGAAATTATACCTGAAACTCACCCTTACTATAAAGTTTCAACTGCACCATTGACATCAATTTACTGAATAAATAATGATGTTAAATATAATAACAAGCATATGAAAAGTAAAACAAAAAGCATAATTTTATTTATTTATTCAATAAATTAGAGTTATTTGTAATTTAATATTTAAATCATGCTGGCTGAGAACCATGTAGTTTTTTTTCAATCATTGTCAATCTTTCATCTGTAGTATCTATCAATTTATTTATTTTCTTTGTTAAATCTGCCAACTGATTTTTAACATCTACCATACATATGTCTTGTATAGCATTAATAGTAAATGACATTGGTCTATTCCTATTTTCAACTGTACTAGAAGTGGTTTTCTTCCTTCTTTCCACATTTTGGCTTTCTGATGAAAATCTATCATATAAATAACTCTTTCTTTTAACTTGTTGCCTTTCTACATCTTCATCTTCTCTGCATTTTCTTATACGACATTCGTAATTATTATTTTTCCGTATACTCTTCTTTGTATCTTTACGACTTGCAACCAATTTGTAAATGGATGCTATTAAGTCTCTTGGTATCTAAAACATACATTAATAATAAACAATCCTTCATAGTATACTGAGTCTACCTAATTTTAAAATTATTTATAATATTTTTCTAAGCATTAAATTCAACAGTAATATATTTCACCTATTTTTTAAATAACTTTCTTGCGGAAATTCAGATTCTCGACAATAAGCAAATAAGCAAAAATAAGCGAAGATTTGGAAACAATTTATAAAATTTCACTTTAATTTACACAATACAATTTAAGAAACCTGGATATATATATAGTTGTTATAGAAATATTACTAGTTTATAATGTTTTAACAAAGAGATAAATAGAAGACTTTTAAACAGAGTTCAGACACTCGGTCCTCCACTTTCCTATTGAGACTGCGGACATTGGATGTTGAATGATGAAAGTTAACTTTGTCTTATATTTCCCGAAACGAGTTCGAACTCACATCGACCACATCTACAATAAACGCCATGAAAGTCTCGACGTCCAATCATAATATATCTATATATATGCATAGTTACCCTACTCTCTCTTGGATCATTCGGTCTTATATTCAAAGTGCGCATATGTGAAGCGGTTAACAGTGCTCCCCATCGCAAAACCGCAAGCAATTGTTGTGGAGCACACGATAATAGCGAACTGAACAGCATGCTCTCTAAATGTGCCACTAGCTGTGTTTGTCTGACTAAACGGTCCAATCCAGCGCTTTCTTGTAATGCCTGCAAAATTAATAAAACTAATACATACTTAACTTATATTGATACTAAAAATTTTTTTTACGTCAAAACATGATTATTGTATTGTAACATTTATATTTAAGTTTGAAAAAGAGAATATAGTCACTCTTCTTTTAGACACTAAAAAAATTTAAGTATTCTAAATATGTTTATCATTGACGAGAGTATAACACCTTATAATATTAAAATTGAAAGTATATTAATTAATAAATAAAAAAATAAAAAAGTTGAAAACATACAAGATATTGGGAAGTACCTGAATATCGCTAACTGCCAATCCGACTAATAAATTTGTCAATATAACCGTCACAAGTAAAACAAATATCAGAAACATTGCGTGAGCAGTTAGTGGGTAATGAATTTGTGAATTGGTACAGTTATTGTAGAATATATCCTCGTATTCCAACTCCCCAGACATCATCATGACAGTTTTAACTAAACCAGCAGGTAGGTGAAAGGCTGGGTAGTTACTGAAGAGAACGCTAAACGCTAATCCAAAAGCTATGAGTAGACAACTATATGCCATGAGGAAGGTGGCAAAGTTTACTGTAACTGAAAATATACATTAATAATTAATTAGATATTTTAAAGACATGTTTACGTAGGTACACTCAATTCAAAATTTATCGAATTTGAAGTAATTCTAAATTCTATGTTGTGTTTGAATTTACGATATACGAGTATTCAGTATACTTGAAAAAGTGAGACGCTAGTCTTATTCTGACAATAAAACAGGTCACTCATTTTAACAACATTTAATTTGAAGTTAATGTAAAATATATAATTTAAAATGCGAAAATAAGTAAGTAAATTCTGAAAACGAATCTGAAACTAAGTCGGTCGATGACAAACAAACTATTCACGCAAATTTAACGCACGTGGACAGGGTGTGTTATAAGAATGTCTTCCGAACCAAAAAATAGCTTATTAAATTATAAAATTGATTTAAAATTAAAGTATTTTTTAAAAGATTCTATAATATCAGAAAATGCTTCTTATTCATTGAACATTCTTTTAATTTTAAAGTCATTAGACCTTGACTTTCGGAAGCTTTTCCGTTAGTATTTTCTTTATATAATCCTAATTCTTCCTCCTTCTGATCACATATGATACGCTAGCGGCCCGCTCGTGGCTTCGCCCGCGTGAACTCTCAACTAAAGTTATTTCATTCTTTCTGTTTTTTAATTTATTACATTATCGAATTATAAAATTAATTATAATTCTTAGATATAATCCACCAACCAAATTACTTTAAAATTTAAACCTACAAGTTATACATATAATAATAGAGTAGAAATTTCAATTCTGTACATGAAATATTTAAAAAAATATATAATTGTGTATTTTTATATGTACAGTTAATAATAAGCCCTAAGTAAGTAAAATTTTTGTCTGTCTGCTCATTTGTGCGCCAATCACGCTGAATAGAAAGAATACATTTTCACATAGTATAAGCTATTATTATAATTTTGACGTACATATAGCACAGATGTCATCATGATATTTGATGTCGCCTTAGGTTTTAAGGTTTAGAGGCTTAAAGCTTAGACGCTTGAAGTATCAAAGTCGACATATTCCCTAAAGTATCCGTCGCAACATCTGTTATCAAAAAGTGTGTCATTGATATTCATCCGAAGTTGAACAATTTTTGACACAATTTTTTAATCACATTTTTGGGTTCAGTATATAGCGAATAATAGTTCTACTTACTTTTTTAATAATTCCAATTTATAAAATTCTTCTACAGCTTTATTATAAGTATAGATGAGATTATTTATTTCATAAACATTTTTAGAAGTGTTTTTAGTAATAAATTATAAAATATTTTTCCTTTAAAAAACACTTAATTCTAACTAAAACCCTTTATTTTCCTTAAATATGTAATTTTAAAATAACCCTTATATAAACGTAACACCATTTACGTCATTTTACCTGTTGTAAACATTTGTACGTATAAACCAAATGTAGGGAAACGTCCTATGATCATCATTAGTTCCAACCAGCAGAAAAATATTGTTATAGCTGCAACATCGTGTTGCCAATTTGATGTATTTGCATTTGCTACTCCATTACCTCGGTACCACGTTGGAATCTGAAATTAATTTACGTTAAACTAATAATTATTGATAAGGAAGAATAACCCTAAAATAAATATCTCTTTAGTCAAAAATGTTGTTTTAACCAATTGCTGATTACGGAAAATTCATTACCATTGATTGAAATACGGTGGCGCAGTGTGACAACGCCTGACTGTAAAGGCGATGGATTCCTACGCTGAGGAATGATTATATTTCAATTATTTTCATTTTCTCGCTCTGTTAAAAAACTTAGCGTTGAGTCCGCCCCTCAACACACAATTTCTTAAACTCCGCGAAAAGAGGAGTACGGAGTGCTTTGACGCTAGGCACTATTTACCCTGCTATGCGGAATAAAAGTGTGATGCTAAAAAAAAATTGGATTCAAACGTACCGTACATAGAAAAACCCCAATGATAATAAGTATTTGTAACCAATTTTCCCATTGACGTATATATGCAGAATAATCAAGACACGCTTGAAACATTTCTTTTGTTAGAAAACATACATTTAATAGCACTATTAGATATTGAATAGGTCTTAAATAGCTTGGCACATCGCAGGTAACGTCTTCACATAGAAATAATTCTGTAAGGAAAAATATTATATAATAAATATATAATATATATATATATATATATATTTATATATATATATATATATATATATATATATATATATATATATATATATTTAAACTAGTTAATAAAATATTCAAAAAAATACTAACGTAATATATAAAGGCTGTAAAGTGTAATAAAAAGCGCATGGTAAACAAAACTTAAAACAAAAAACTTTCTTATTCTTCTCCATTTTAAAAAAAGGAATGTCTCTGCTACAGGGTGCTTTAGCACATCTTTTCGGCCGACCTGCAAATAGAAATAAGGATATCTGATTATAAATACGGTTAATGACTAGAAATCACGCCAAAATAATGGTTTTTTTATAATAAATCCTATTTTTTTTTATAAAAAGAAGACAAACGAGCAGTAAGGATTATAGATGCGTTAGTTATAGATGCCGGCAGGCCTTGAGATATAAGTGAAAGGAGAAAAGGGAAATGATGGGGGGGAATCGGGAAAGCTGGCTTACATGCCATCGAACCGCAACACATGATCAGATATTTGGCAGTTCATTTTTGTCATGATAGTGTTCGGGAGCCAGTCGAAGGATTACCCTCCTACCACCAAATTATTAAAAAAAGAATCTTAAAGTAATTTGTGTAACTTTCTGTTTTCGTATATCTCTACCGTTATATATTAAATATAATATTACGACCATTTAAAAAAAATACTTACCTCCACGAATGCCAGAAGTAATTCTGCCTCCCCTCTACTAAGGCAAGGCACTAAGGGTCGAAAGTCAATAGTAAATTCACAATCAACATCTCCGATCTCATGTTCGCTAACATGAACTGCGTCATCAAACTTGCACAAGTATCGGGGGATCACGTCAGGAACACGTCGAACAATAAACGATAACGCTGACACGCCACCGTTTGTCCTTAATGTCACATCTCCTCCATAATCTGAAATAATTAAGTTTTACAAGTCGTTTTTTTAATGCTAAAACAAAAAATATAGGTTCAAAAATATTTTTTTTACCTAACAGCAATAGAACACACGCAGAAAACTCGTTCAAAGCAGCTATATGGACAGGTGTATATCCAAAGTTGTCTGGTGCATTAGGATCCGCTCCTACACATAAAAGCATTCTAGCTACGTCACATGCGCGAGCGCCCCTTACTATAGCTCCATGTAAAGGTGTCCTTCCATCTATATCTCTTGCTCTTACATCTGCTCGTTTTGTAACTAATAACTCTACGACTTCTACTGATTGAGCTAATGCAGCTGAAATACACATCATTTATGCAAATTTGAAATCAATCAATAAATCATAAGCAATATGTAATGTATTAGTTTTGTTTATATTATAATGTTCTTTACTATTGTTTACCTTTTTAGATATTAGTAAGTCTAGATTTTCTCACTGTTGTAACTTTTTATTTTATATTAAAATTACTCTTATACAATTGTGTTATCCAAAATAAGATGGTAAATTCTAATTATGTTATATTTAATCAATATGATGAAGTAATGCAAAAAACAAAATTGTTAAATATAGGTCACTGATTACTGTTTCAACAGAAATTAAAATGTATATATATTAATTTCGCACACTATTTATGTATTTACATTTAATAACTAATATTTCTGTCGTACATTGTAAATACAAACCTAAATGAAGGCTAGTCTGTCCTCTTGAATTAGGCCAATCTATGTGTGCGCCGTGTTGAAGCAAAAGACTCGCACATTCAGCATGACCGTCTACAGCTGCTAAATGTAAAGCTGTGGCTCTTCCTGGTCCCAATGCTGCCCGAACGTCTGCGCCCGCATCTAGTAATAACTTCATACATGATGCAGATCCTAATGAGGCTGCGACGTGAAGTGGAGTCTCAGTAAATACCTGAAAACGAAGTATAGTAACAAAGTTCGAAGTATATAAAATACCTATGTTATATAATCATCTTTGCAAAGATTTCTAATGGTTGGATTCACACAAGTGAGACAATAATATTTATCTGCACACTTCTGATGTAGTGTTGTTTTTTAAACAGTATGCTCTTTGAACAATTATATATTATATTTTATTTTAAGTTTAAAGTACTCTTTATATAAAATAAGTAAGTACTATATATATAAAATAAGAATAAACACTTTTTACTAAACATAATATTTTGTGTTTCTTAAAATTAATGCCAGCCCAACGAATTATATAATAGCTCAGAAAAATAAATATTCACCTGTGGTGTATCAGGGCAGGCTCCAGCTTCCAACAATGTATTTACTACTTCCGGTGCATCGCTTAGAACAGCGTAGTGTAAGGGAGAATGCTCACTTAAACCCGCGTTTACGTCTGCCCCGTGTTTAATTAAAGCCTAAAAATTATGCAACAGTTACCATTCATATAAGCCAAGGTGTTGTAATATAGTGGCATTAGAATTTTTTAAAATTAATTTTTAGTACGTCTAGTTTCTACCTTAACGCAAGTTAGAGATTTGGCACTAGCCGCACAGTGCAGAGGTGTTGCTTTCCTCTCAACTGTTGAATCCCATATATTTGGGTCTGCTCCATATTCTAATAAAAGTTTTACACATTCTTCATTATCGAGTAAGCATCCGAGATGTAAACACGATCTAAAAAAGTAATAGAAAATATTAAAGTTTTATTTCGTTACAGAAAATACTTATAAAAAAAACAAATTACCTTCCAGCCTCATCAGAACTGTTGGGATCGGCGCCGATCTTCAACAGTTTCGAAATTAATGAATTTTTTCCCATCCAACAAGCCCACAAAATTGCAGTACGCAGTCTGTCTTCATCTGTTTGTGATACGAATGATACAGTGTCGTCATAGTGTCCTGTTTCCAATAGACCTGATATCTCATCTGCATTGGGTAAATGTCGAAGACTGTATTGTATGTCTTCTGTAAAATCAGAAAATATCTTTATTAAACATTTTATTTAATTGTCCCTTATACAAAGTTACATATTTTTCAATTTTG
Organism: Dryadula phaetusa; assembly: GCA_032432895.1. NCBI lineage: Eukaryota > Metazoa > Arthropoda > Insecta > Lepidoptera > Nymphalidae > Dryadula > Dryadula phaetusa. The sequence continues at coordinate 538,857 of JAOYRS010000059.1, forward strand.
TTGTACGGTTATTGAAAAGTGTTAATATACCAAATACCTAAAGCCCATATATCCCTACATTTCACACGCAAACGACCTCCAAGATCTGGAGCATGAGTAGATTCATCACTAGATATGTATCCCGCTTCAACTTCATCTGAATCCTCTGCTACCTCAGTAATTTCTTCCCTCCATCGCGTGCTACTCTCATGGTAACCCTGAGAAAATTGAAATGTCTTCCGTTAATACGTATTGCGCTCACAACTGCTATATTTAACATAACATTTGTTTTCTTTGGTTAATTTTCAATGTCTAAAAAATTATTTATCTGTCTCATTTTCATTCTGTTTTTCACTTAGCGTTTATTGTGAAAATTGAAACCCTCCAACTATTTTCAACCTATTTTGTCGCGTCTTATCGAAAGCGTTTTAGCCACAGGGTATTTACACCTAAATAAAATAAAAAATACGTTTACATTCTAAAATGATTTAAATAATTGACAAATTTCATTTCAATAATTCTATTCTTACATTATGTCGATAGAGAATAAATAACTCTGGTCAAAATAAGCTTGTTGAAATATTTAAGTTTTATTACAACAGCTCATAAAAACTTGCTCTAAGACGTCTGTACTGAGATTTTTAATTTATATATTTTTATTATAGCTTATTATAACTAGTACCTATTTCGTTTTATTACGGCTAGAACTTCGTTTGATGATGAAAGATAAAATATATTTACTATATTCTTTTAAATAATAAAAAATTAAAGACATTTTACGCTAGCTATTTAACAAATGTTCTATTCGTACGGCCGATTCGTATAGCAAACATTCTTAGCACTGTGTAGGAGGGTAAATATTTCTGACTCCAGTAGTCCATATTAATTTTTCTTGTTAACTTATTAATAGCCTATCCCAAAATCTGGGTTTAACATCTACATTAATCGGAAAATAGAACAATATAGTATACATAAAAGAACCTTTTTGCTTTGTACACTTTTCGAAGTTTTCACTGAAGGCATTACAAATAGCGGAAACACGCGCGCATATCAAAACATCGCCCGCCCGCGCTTCGTCGAAAACTGAGAGACTAAATCTCGATTCGTCTCAGACTACAAAAATTAAATATGGCAAACGAAATTAATCCATATTATAAATCATTTTTATGAGTTAATTTGGCCTAAATTCAATATTTTAGTATTACATAATGTGTCCCATTATAAAATGAAAATAGATTAAATTCTTGCCGATTTTACACACATTCAGTAACCTTGATGACATTCTAATTTTCATCTGGCCACGGTATTTTCACAAGTATCGAAAAACGATACGTTTAATTGTAGTACCAGTATAATTTCTTCTTAAATATACATAGTGTCAAGACACTTCATTCGCCGCTATTTAAACAGCACGTGTTGCTGTTTATCACATACATATTAATAAAATGATAATAAATGTAATAATAATACGTATTAGTTTAAAAGTTACTTTATTTAATGAAAATACTTATAATATCAGATATAATACATATGTTGATACATTAATACAATAATTATTGAATATAAAGTTTGTACTAATTCAAAATTCATGCAAAGATTAAGCTGGCTATTTAGTACTACTTAGGTACGTTCTTTATACAACAGTACATAAAAATAATGAGATTTAGTAACATCCAATACCTATCAGAAAAATAAGGTGTGCGATTTCACATAATTATATTTTACATGATATTTAGACATGCACAAATTTACTTCCTCCCACACCAATAGATTGACTGGATAAGGTGTCTTTTAGATGTAAGTTCAGTTTTGTCCAAAACAATATTCAAGTCGAAGCCATTTTCTTACAAAATGCAATAAGGAACATATATTTTGGAATTGAGAAACGTATGTCATTTTAGAAAAAAAGAATTCGTTAGAAGACAGACCTCGAATTCAAAATGTTTAGATGAAAAATGTTTGAAAGCACCAGTTTGAAATATACAAGTTCGAGGGGAGATTTTCTTTTTTTTTTCTTTTAGATATATATTCGTAACTTTAAATAAAAAATGTCTTTTTTAAAATAAATTCATAGAAATATTTTTAAAACGTTAAATATTTTAGCTTGGCCATGGTTAATTGATCTATTACATCATTATAATCTTATTACATTTCTGAGCCAAATGTGCGCACAATAAAACTGTTATTCTGATATTAGTAACGTAACTAATAAGCTAGGGCTTTTAGAAAATGAGTAACATTTAAATATATACAGAGAAATAAACTTATAATTACGTTTTGATATAGGTACATTTATACACAAACTGAACTTCTTAAGTCAATTAGTTATAAATCAAAAACACAAACATTCCTCAAACTATTATAATTCTATGGGAATATTGTAAAAAGTTAAACAATGAAATGAGGTTTTAAATGTCTAGGTAAATTTTATAATACGAGTTGTCCCCGCGACTTTGTCCGCGTGAAATTTGATATCCCTGCATCTTTATTTTTTAAAAATAAAACTAGTGTAAGTCCCCTCAAAATTAGTCCAGCCATTCCAGAGATTAGCCGTAACAATCAGACAGATAGAAAAAATATTAAAAAATATTTTGGGTATATGCACCGTATATACTGTATATACTTGAATTTAGTAAGAAGCGGTTGTTTTTATATTACAAACAGATACTCTTAATTTTATTTATTAGTATACCTAATAAGATATGTAATTATTAAAGAGTAATGAAGATTAAGCAAAAAAATCTCAAGTAATTGAAACAATAACATAATTTAAATTTTGTGCACTCAAGCCCCTGTTTCGTTATAGCCATTTAGTTTACACTTTAGAAATAGAACTTTGTAAACACGTGGTATGACTCGGGTCGACTGTAGTTAGTAAGGTATTTTCATTATTCGCACACTGTAAATACAAATTGTAGAAAAATATCGCTAATATTTTTGAAAAACATAAAAATTTGAACGCAGCGGGTTCGAATCCGTGTTGTTTGGCCGGTAGAAAATTAAACATGGTTTTTAATTTCTTCTGCACATTTTATTTAAACAATATTAATAACCAGATATTGAACACGTGGAATGAATTCAACCTTTGGATTAGTTCTATATTTGTGTATGAAACCTTTAATTTATTTCAAAAGGAAAATGCCTAAACAGTACAGTAATGACGTACAAATATTTTGTTTGTCTGATGAAATATTGTTATTTGTATCACATAATTATGATTATTTTCATGTTTATGTTTGTAAAGTATTATAGTTTTAAATTTAGTTTAGTGAATAACTGAAATAGTTAATTCAATAACTTTTATTATATTTTATTATTACTGCTTTATTATTAGTATATTATTAAAGATGTACCGTATAAGTAACTTTAAGTAATACGACAAGCTATAAATAGTTATCTAATACAAGATTACGGTAGTGTTTTAGCTAAAAAACATATAAAAATCTAAAAAACATTTTAAATAATAAAATTATGAAGAGTCAACCCTATCATAGTTAACATGCCACAGTCTACAAAGTGTGGTGACTGAAAATAGAATTTAAATTACAGGTGGCCAACATTAGCATAGTTATTGTAAACTAGTTGAACTAAAATGTTAGAATTTGTGTTACAATGTTATTATCACTTTTGAAATTATTCCAAAGTTATTGTCTGAAGTTATCACACTCTGTCTATTTTTTTTTTAAATTATGATCCTTGTTTTTTATCTTTAATTGTTAACTTATAGTATTCTGAAATTTGAAAGAAATGAAAAAAAAAAACGAAATGTATAATCAGTTTGGCATTTTTATTAGCAAACGCCGAAAACAGGGAACTAATATAACTTTTTACTCAGTATAGGCAGTCTTTACAACAGACTTACTGTTCTATCATCGTGTTTATCAAAAAATCTAGTAAAAAGTTCTATATTATTCAAAGCAACCAAATATCCCAAAAAAGGTAACCTCTTCATTATTTTTACGACTTTCTCGATTTTATAACTCCTTGGGTAACTATTGTTTTATTTGCAGCAGCAGGTAACATTTTGTATACAAATACGAATGTGGCGTAGTTCTTAGTACGTTAAAGTTATTTTAAAATATACTCAACGTAAAATGTAAACCTCTATTTATTTTTATTCTAAAGTATTTATAGTTTTTTACCGTCCTTGATCCTAATTGATGATATCCTACTTATTAGCACATGTATATATGTGTGTATATATATATATATATATATATATATATATATATATATATATTTATATATATATATATATATATATATATATATGTATGTATGTATGTATGTATATGTATATTGGTAATTTTTACTGGCTTGAAAGAGTTTAGACGCATAAGATGAACAACAATAAAAGATAATGGTTATACACATATTAAGCAAAACCAATCAATTTATAAATATACGATTGTGTAAATCGCATGATTACATATTTTATAATAGGTGCATTATGAGAATTTATTAGCAAACATCTCTTATACACCAGTGTTTACATTATTGTGGTGTGGCCTGTTTTAGCCGTTGTTTAGACACACGTCTTACTGACGATCTGTGTACTTCAGATTTGCAAACTTTAATTACAGAATCAATAATATAAAATCAAATATCTTTGTTTTATGGTATTCTATTATCTTAAGTAAAATAGTGATAGTTAGTTTGTACTAGCAAAAAAGAATTTACCAGACAACTTCTAATGACTAAATATAGAAACTGAATACTTCTACATTTTTTTTAATAACCACTAATTATCTCCAAAGACATTCAAAAGATTATATACTTTAAAAACGGAAGAAACCCTTTCCTAACTTACCTGACCATTTTCAACAATACCGTCGCACATTACTTGCAATGATTTAGGATTACTTTTAAGTATGCTTCTTTACGTTTTCGTAATACTGCAATGGATTTATCATCCACACCTGCCACCACCTCTACATCCAATATATATATATTTATTTAACCCCATTGGCACTAATAACACTGTGTTCCAATTTTATCAAAAGCAAGTGGCCGGAAAACGATGAAATTAACATTTTTAGCAAGATTTTTCTTGGAAATCAAAGGAATTAGTTGCGTTCTGTGAAAATTTAAAACACATTGACGTCCGATTACTTTATTTATAATTCGAGGTAAAATGAAATGAATCTTCGACAAAAATAAAAATCTTTTTTAATACGTACAGTTTTTACTGATTATTAGACTAAATTTTATTTTAAAATATTTATCATGAAATATATGTATTTAATACAAAATTATTTAAAAAGACGATCAACTATTAAATATTTAAACATATTTAATTAGCAAGCACACGTACTTTAAACAGAAAATTATCACTTATTATTTTTATAAAAAGTGTCGATTTTAAGTCGGTCCGTGATCGAAATCTAATGATTACTGTAGGATGAACACTTTACACCTTACAAATTGTATAAAAGCATTGCAATCGTCAAGACTGTTTAGCTATTTCTATAGAATGGTGTGATTCACAAAGCGTTTGCTTTAAATCATTAAACATTTTGATGTTTGTTTATTATTAAAAGATGTTGTATGATAAAGGAACGGGCCTCTTAGTACTAAAATATAATGTTCTTAAATATAAAAATATATCATTGGAACTTCATAGCAACATGAATTAATCGTAATTCTACCTGTATTATGTATAAACCTTAAAAACAAAAAGTTAACTGGTATATAAGTTGTGGTCGGTTGTCTTCTTATGTCTTTTTTTTACAACTTAACTCCATGTGTCTTTGCGTAGATTCAGCGATAACATATGAAAGAGAGAAAACTTAATATAACTTAAATGTAAAAACATTACGTTTAACTTTATTGCAGCACGTAAAACAATTGACAGTGTCTAGGTAGTTTTAATTTACATTTTTTAGCTTCACGTTTTTATCTCACATAGCAGGAAATACCTAGTGTCAAGACACTTCAAAAATTCTCATTGCAAAATTCGAGACATTACGTGTTGATTGACGGAACTCAACGCCGCACTTTGTCTTACCAGAATGAGAAATAAAATAATTATTCACAATCGATCGCATTTACAGCCAAATACTATGGCACACACATCATCACTAATCATTTTCATTTTTTTATTTAATAACTTTTAGTTTACAGTTTTAAAATTAATGTATAAATAAATAATCTATAAAGAAAATTCCCAGTATTATTTATCAAAAGTACTGGTAATTTTCATTATAGATTTTTTTATGGATTAACTTAACTACAATACGTATATAAATAATAACCAAACTATTTAATGTGCAGTTTTTAGTTTTTACTGATTTGTCATTATTTCTTAAGAACAAAAACCTTTACCCTAAAGGATTAAAACATTTGTTTCTACGAATTCATCTATAGCGTAGATTTTGTTTTTTTTATTTGGAATTCATGTTCTTTACATAAAATATCGCCTAGAAACCCAAAGAAGCGTTTTTTTATTGTTACGGTCTTTGTTTCTCTTTCTTCGGATCATCTTATAAAAATTAAAAACACATAAATGCCAAAGCTACAAATTAATTCATGTAAATTATAACAAATAAATTAATGTTACTTATTATCTGTGATTTACATAAATTAATACAATTACATTACAATATTAACCTGGGAAACCAAGTATTGATAGCATGGTTATTCATATTACGTTATGACAAATTGCAGATTGGGGCGGATGGTGCGAAATCAGCAGTTCGTGAGGCGATGGGCGTACAATATGTTTCTTGGAACTACGATCAAATGGGCATTGTAGCAACATTATATTTAGCTGAGGTAATATATGAATTTACATTGCAATATAAACGGCTAATTTGGCAAACTTAATTATGATAAAGTAACAAGCGTGTGAAAACTTCCGCGTAGTTGGGATTTAGTTGGGCTAGAGATCTTGGACGATCACAAGTGGCGTGGGTTTAAGACATGCTCTTTAATTTTTTTTGTTATTCTAAGTGTGTGAATACCACTTAAAAATATAAAAAAATATTTTTTAATTGTATTATTAAATTTTATATATTTTATTGAAATTTAATTATTTTATTAAAAATGAATTAAAATATATTGTTACTAAATATCAAAAGATATTTGTCGCTATCAGAGATACGAAAATAATCATATCATATGGAAATACATTTCTATCACGAAACTGTACGAAATTTGGCATAGAGCAAAAAGCCAATGGACAAAAAATGTAGAAAGCCAATTTAGAATAATTTATTAAAAAGACATGTAAATGACTTACATATATGTATAAATTAGTACATTCGAAACTAAACTCTATACTTTCGAAACTAAACTCTAAACTCTATACTTTTTTGCACTTACATATCTATTCTCAATATAAATGTATCAAAATAATTTATATAATTTAAATAATATATGACTATCATATTTTATATTGTGTTGGATTTTTGCAAATCAATAGGTAATCCTTCAATCTCTGGCCAAAGCCGGAGGATAGAATATCTTGCCACAGGGTTTTCTCTGTACGACGTACGTACGTACGTCTCGTACTAAAAAAAGCGTAAGGCTCCTTCTATTCATATCATTGGTTAATATTTTAATTTCAGGAAACAGAGAACACAACTGCATGGCAAAGATTTTTACCGACTGGCCCCGTTGCTTTATTGCCATTAGATTCTAAACGGTCCTCTCTAGTGTGGTCCATGACGCAGTCCCAAGCTAAAGATTTATTAAATTTACCGGAAGAGAGATTCGTTGATGCACTAAATGATGCGTTGGTAAGTATATGCATTATCATATCTATTCGTTTGTTCCGCTTTACTAATATAGCATTACAATTTTTTATTTTCTATTTATAGAAATTTTATGCATTGCAGACTACGTCCGCACCTTTTTTTTTCCTTATTGTTATTTAATTATATTAAATTTCATTTACATATAATTATAATCAGCTACTTAGAACTAAAAAATTATATTTAAATTTAAGGTTTAGGTGTGAGTGATTTAGCAGGAAAAGGGCATGACCGCTATGGTGGAATACGTGACCGCCTGGTTGCCATCTTTAAATTCTATTCCACTATATCTTTTGTCTTCATTGCATTCTGGATTAGCCTTCTGACCGCATCAGCTTCGCCATCATTGTAGTAGGTGCAGCTGTTCGTGTGACGTGAAATTGCAACTACAGCATGAGAAACGCTATCGTGGGTCAGACCCTGGTTTCATAGTACTTTTGAGCCTGTCTCTCCTCCCCATCCCTGGCTGGTCAGAGATTCTTTCTCCTCTTGAGTAAAAGTAAGATAGAGGGTATCTCTCACATCTTTCGGTACTGGTGTTTTCTTAATATTTTTTAAAGAAAGGCAGTGTATTACTTTTGTCGAAGACTATATATACCAGGGTATATCTCTCGCATAGTGTAGACGCTGGATTTCTATGAATATACAAAAGATCCTGCGTGATGGTGTGAAGACCGAGTGGTCTGCGGTAGAACATTCAGAAGAGGTTATCTCGGTCTGTATAGGGCAGTTGATAGACATCCCCTATCAACACAATTATGACCTCGTGCTGTTCTGAGGCTTTAATAAAACCCAGCTTTATAAATTTTGCGTCTTAATGCGATTATATCAGTGCTCCCATTCAATAGGCTGGCGAGTCCAGGAGAAATCGAGACGAATTTCTCACTTCTATACCTGTAGAAACTTATGCCTTATCCTAATCTTTCGGTATTATCGTCCATAAATAGAGCCACTCTTTTAGGCCTCAATCCTGACTTGCCCGTTTCAGCGTGTGGTAGTAACTGAATATGGTTTTTTGAACCTTATTTTATGAGTGTGCGTATACATTACGCTGCTTTATGTGTGGGTGCGTGTAGCATGTAAGTCCTCTCGGTTTCTAAAGCTTTTTCAGTTACATGCAATATTAAATGCAGTCTGCACGTAATTAAGGGGGGTATGGCGAAAGCCCGGGTCCGCCATGACGTTTGATAGATCGGCCTCAGTTAGATGTACCTTAATTTGTACTTGGAGTACAAAACGATAAGCATCAAATCTGGAACATTCCAATATGTGTATAACAGACTCAGGTGTTTCTTGATCGCATACGCACCTCGTGAAAACTTTTATTTTAAACCAGTATAGATATTCGCCAATCCCCATGTGTCCTGTCAACATTACAGTGCTAAAACTGTCGTGTTCGTTATTCTTAATGTAATTATAATTCTAGATGTACATTCGGGAGGAACTTTTTCGTGACTGTCCTTGTCTGTGTTGTTTCATATCTTTCTTGCCAAACGCTAACAGATTCTTGTCTAATCATTCCTTTTACATACGACAATTTTTTTTTGTCATAGTCATATACAGTAACTGTGTTCGTCGGCACGTTCATTCCCTACCTAGTAATAGCTACATGTGCTCTGAGCCAGAACAGTCTAATTTCTCTCCCTTGTTCTGCTACTAATATATGCTTCATGTTTTGGGCGTTTTAAAAATAATTCTGATTAGTGTTAATGTTACCTTACAACAGAATCTCAGTGTAAAAATATTTTCTATTTTTAAAATTTGTGATATAATAAAATTTAAAATATTTAATTAATGAATAGTAAATAAGTAATATTAGTTTGCTATTTAGTTACCACAATAAAAGATATTTTTTTACTGTGATAAACTTTGTTGTACGAGTCTAAAATCATGACGTGATGAGACAGTTAAAATTAACTAAAATTGTAAAACCCAATTGTATAAGCAGCTTCATGCTTTAGCCAGCATTGTAAGGGCAGACAGACCGAACCTAGTACCACTACTCTAGTAACATTCCTTTTGTAACTTTCCAAACGAATTCAAAATACTTCGGCTAGCTGCGAAACTCAACTCCACTTTGTCTTACTAGAGTGAAGACATGAAGAAGAAATATAAACATGTCTTTCAAATGGGAATTGAACCCGTAACCAATAGCGTTGAGGCAGAAGATAAGCGTAACCTTACCAAAGTTTGTGTGACCTTTATACAACAGTACATGTCAAGGACATGGTAGTGTGTAAAATAAATGTAACATTATTTTAGTAATTTAATGTATTTTTTGTACATTATTTTAATAATACATTTATTAACATTCTGTACCTGCTCTCTTTAACTATTACTGTATGAAATTTCAAACTTCTCTGTCCTCGTAATTTTTGTAAAATGAGGTACAAAATTTGTCTTGAAATAGAATTTTAATTATACATATTTCCAGTGGAAACAATATCCTCGGAGCAGTGTAGTGGACGCCTGCACATCCTGGGTGGGTTCAATGCTTAAGAACGTTGGTCTTCCGGACGGTGCTCAAAGGCAATTGCCCCCCAGCGTCATGTCCATAGTCCCAGAGTCTAGAGCTGCGTTTCCACTCGGATTTGGTCATAGCACACGTTATGTGTCTCCTGGAGTTGCGCTAATTGGGTTAGTTGGCTTTCTTATTATTTTTATCCTTTTTTTATATGTTTACTAGCACTGCCCGTCATTCTGTTTACGTTAAATATAATTTATTTCATCCTGCATAGCAGAATAAATAGGAAGTACCTAGTGTCAAGACACTTCTCACTCCGCTTTCCGTCAACGTCACTCTTTCTCGGAGCGAGGTCATGAAAAACATTGAAATATAATCACTCCCCCGAGTATGAATCGATCCCACAACTGATCAGCTTACAGTCGAACGGTGTCCCGCTGCACCACGACATCTAGTATTATTTTCTTACCAAATTGCTTTTTTTAGTAAATATAAGTACACCTTGGAAGCTCCATATCAATGTAACAGAGCACTTATAAATCTTCTAGATTAGAATTAGATAAACAAATTACACACTCTGGTGCGTAACACTTAAAAATATATATAGGATTGCGTCAAACCTCAGGCCCTGTTAAATCAGCCCTTTTGCAAAATTAGTTCTTGGCGAACTTATTAACTATATCCTTCTTAAGATTCAAGAAAAAAAATTGAACTATAGAGTAGTTATCACACATCTTGGAAGCTTTGTCAGGTGACGAAACACAATGTCGCACTTTATCGAGACAGACTAGTTTTATTTAATAAGAACTATCTACCAACGCCATCTATTATTAACATAAAACACTATTATGATATTTTAACTTATACGTTCAGAACTAATCTACTGAACGGGGTTTATAGTGAATAAACGTTATTGCTGTGGATTTTATCACCACTCAGAGGAATCATTATATTTAAATTATTTTCTGTTTTAATATTAATTTGTATACATTTCATATTCCATTAAGGCGCATTTTCATTGGTCGATAAGGCCCGCATTCGGGGTGCGGGAGATTTCTGTAACGCATGCCATAGGGCCCGCAAAGAGTTTATCGTTTTCACTGGTCGTCAGAACCCGCATACGGAGTGCGGGTGATTTCTATAACGCATGCGATAAGGCCCGCATGCGGGGAGCCATTTTCACTGGTCGTTAGAGCCCGCATTTGAAGTGCGAGAGAATTAGGTACCTACAGTTTGGCAGTGGGTTTTGAGATAAGCAGACGTACTCGCCATGGATCAACAATTATTGCTTTGTGGAGCAATTTTGACTGTTTGCGGTGTATTAAAAAAGAAATTAATAACTTCTTTGAAGAAAAAGAAAAAGAGTTTTGGATGCGAAATTTACTTAAAAGTATAAAGATGCACGGTGCTTCTAATACGTTGTGTACGAACTTGAATCCGGCATTGGAATGTGATGTAGAAGATCATGATAATTTTTTTCAGAATACCTAAAAACTTATTTGACGATTTATTGAGAAAGGTAGAAAAAAGAATTGAAAAAAAAGACACATTATTTCGTGAGGCTCGTCCTACAAGATTAAAACTTGAGGTCACCTTACGTTATTTAGCTACTGGAGATTCTTACAAAAGTTTATATTACTTATTTCGTGTGTCCCCTTCTATTATGAGCAGTTTTATACCAGAAATGTGTGACGCTCTCTATGATGCACTGGCAGATTATATAAAAGTAAGTACATATAAATATAAAAATAGTAAATAATACGTATTAAGATTATAAAGTAAATGTTTATTTAAATTTTGCAATATTCTTACTAATTTGTATGTTTCTAAGAAGTTTTAATTGAGCAGAATACACTTCCGGTCACCACCGTTCCGTACCACCCTTTTTTATGGACACCAAATTATTGAACTATATTGAAATGCCGTGTTATGGGGACCACAACAAATTAGGTTACAAAATATTGTTCTTAGAAATAGTTTTATCTAAACTTTTTTTCATTTTTTCATTTGATAACCAAAAATGTATCGTTTTTCTCCGATGTACGGATACTGTGTACAACCATCTCTAAATACTGACTAACAAAATATTTCTTTATTGTTATTAGTTTAAAATTTCAATGTCTGGTGGATTAGTGGTTCGATTTTGGTGTCCGCTAGTGTAGTAATCATTTAATCAATATCAAATAATTAAATGAAATAAAAATGCCTTACCAGGCAAATAGATGTTTCATAATTATAAATAATATATAAAATTGCTTCATATGTTTGTGAAACTTATGTTGTTGAAATCGTCTTCATAGTTTGATAAATTAGACACAGATGCGGAACTTAAATATCCTGTATTTTCTGGATCATAGGTATTGGACGTCGAGGTACCAGAGGACAACAACGAAGATTTGGTTTGCTATCTCAATGCTTTTAATTGTATTTCCGATAAAGCCTTTTGAATATCTGTTTTTGCAATAATTGAAAACTCGCGTGGCAATGTACGTAAGGTCGAGGCTATATATCTCCCAAAAATGTCCAATTCATCCTCTTTATTTTGTAGTAACGATGTTGTATTTTTAGTAACATTCTCGGCAATTTTATTTATTTTGTCAATGGCTTCATGTACCTCGTCCTGTCTTTTGCTAGTTTTGATGGCACAGTGAATGTAGATGAAGACGTTTCGGTTAGTTCTTGAACTCGATTTTCAATAATTTCATCCGCAGCATTTGAGTTTTCTTCTCTATCATTCTCTTCTAATACCGTATTATTATTTTCGAAGTCAACAGTATCAGTAGCTATTTCCGAATTTTCATCGATCTGTAAATAAATAATATTCATGATTATATTTCTTTTATGATTATAGTTCTTTTTTCAGGTCCCAAACACAGAACAAAAATGGATGGATATAAAAACTGGATTTCAGTTAAAGTGGAATTTTCCTGAATATATTGGGGCAATTGATGGTAAACATGTAAACTTGCGAGCCCCAGCCTGTAGTGGATCTGAGTTCTATAATTATAAAAAAAACTTTTTGCATTGTTTTACTAGCTTGTGTCGATGATGATTATTCATTCACTTATATTGATATTGGAGCAAAGGGCAGATATTCTGACGGCGGAGTTTTTAGTAATTGTTCTTTAAAACGAGCAATTGATGACAGTAGTCTGAATATTCCAGCAGAAAGTGTTATTGTTGCGGATGCTGCATTCCCGCTTCAAAATAATATAATGAAACCATACCCGGGAAATAATCTAACGACACGACAAAAAATTTTTAATTACCGTCTTTCAAGGGCTCGGCGAATTGTAGAAAATGCGTTCGGTATATTGGCAAGCCGATTTCGAATTTTTGAAAAACCAATAGCCAACAACGTCAAGAATACTATAAAAATAACAAGGACATCTTGCGCGCTTCATAATTGGCTAAGAAAAAATGATTCTAATTATCTTGAACTTGGACTTGCGGATTATGAAGATATACTGGTATAACAATTAATGGCTCCTGGAGACAAGTACCTCTTCGAAACTTCGAGAACATGGGAGAAGATAATACCTTAACTGAAAATGGGACAACAATTCGGGATAGATTCGCTGATTACTTCAGTAGTGAAGGTGCAGTGCCGTGGCAAACAAGATTTATTCAATAACATTCCGGAACAATTTGAGGGTAGACTGCACTAGGGACAGCGCCGCGGCAGAACCCACTATGCCCCGCGGCACTTATTTCTTTAATAATACACTTCTCATGAAAAAAACGAAACATTTCATCATTTTTATTTAACTTGTGTTAATAAAACATGAAGTACCTATATAAAAAAATATATTTGAATTGGATCATCAATTCATTAACATTTTTAATTGAACACCTCCTAGGTATCACTACTAACTTAAACACACATTTTTTCAGTAATCTTTAAAAAACAAACTCGCGAGGTGTTTTTTTTATGAGAAGTGTATTAGATTGTCTCGTGTTACTCCAAAAAATGTCTAAATAATAAAATATAAGAAAAAATAATGATATTTTATATAATATTATAGGTATGTATATTTCTTAAAAATATATATTAAATAACCTACTTAATTAGGATTGTCTTTGGTAACATAAATAAAGTTTGTATACTTACATTTGAAAATGTCTTCTCTTTATTTTTAAATGCTCTTAAAAATCCATCGGCAATTGAAAACCATGACACCTTCGGTTTATAAACAGAATCTCGGTCGCTTCCGGATCGAGTGCTCTTTTCAATTTTTTTTAATTCTTGATAGTACGATGACCTTAAATTTTTAATTTTTTTTGGTATATCTTTGTCTGAAATGCCATTAATGTTTAACTTTTCCGCAATTTGTTTGTACGCACTTTGTCTTGCGTCATGATTTTTATACAAAGCACTCGTTACGTTCCACAAACATTCTACGAGTTTTAGCATTTGTGAATCCGAAAACCGTTCAGCCATTTTGCTCCCACGCTGCGTAAATAAACAGCGTTAATAATATAAATAATGAACGTCTAATGAATGACTGAACGGTGGCGAGTCACCGCATGCTTTGTATCGACCGAGTTATCGACTGATTAGTTTCATTGGTCGTTATTCCGAATGCGGATATCACCCGCACACGTTTAATCGACCGAGTTATCGACCAGTGGATTTCATTGGTTGTTAGCTCGCATGCGGGTACTCCCCGCAATCGGGCTAACTACCGACTTATCGACCAATGAAAATGCGCCTTTAGTGATATTTTTTGCTATATTGCAGCGACGCCGCTCATCGTGTTCACCCCTTGGCGGGCCAAGGAGTCAACTTAGGTTTTGGAGATATAAAGGATCTTACAGAATTTCTCGAAGATGCTTTGTATACAGGATTGGATATAAGTAATTTTTCCAACTTTTTAAGGATTATATATCTTAAACCATTTATGTGCCAAAACATTTGTGTAAACAAAAATATAACTGGTGAATAACAAACGCCATGAATATGAGAAAGTTAGTTACTTAATAATTCATAACTATTAAAGATATCTGGCAGAATTTATATTTATTTAAATTAGATTTACTTAGTATAAGATTGCAGACAGACTTGCAGTATAAACTGCACCATATTTATAACATAAATCATATTAAATTTTACAATATAAAATCAATAACAAAATTGAAAATAACTTCTCGGCAAAACTATCCGTACAATTTTTTTTTACTTAAAATAAATACAAAAGATTAAATATTTGAAGCGAAAGATACATACTTACTAAGAGATTTATAGAACTTATTTAAAATTGGATGTTCATTTAACTTAACGGTTTTTTTTTAAATCTACTAACAGTATAATACTATAAATATAATATATATATTTGTATTCCAGCACACCCTGACTGGATGCAAAAATATGAAAGTTCGAGACAAAGGCACAATGTGCCAACGCAGCTGGCCATAGACGCGCTATACCGGCTATATGGCCTCGACTTACCGCCATTTGTGCTTGCGAGGAGTGTTGGCTTGCAAATAACAAATGCTTTACAACCTATTAAGGTAACAAATATATTTTAATTTTTTATGGCTTTTCGTTTGCTGTGTAATGCCATGCAAGTTATTTTAAGAAGTCATCTTAATAGGTTATGGTCTATCTAAAAAATAAATGTATAATCTATGTTTAAGTATATAAATGTTGTTTCAAATGGAATATCATTTGTAAATCAATAGTTTTATAACCTGAAGTGGCTGACAATTTGTTAAATTTATAAATTTATTCCATCTTACACTAACGAGAATAAATTCAATAAATTATATTTAAATAATAGTAAAGTTTAAAGGTAGCTAGGTAATCCAAGGCCTAAAATTTGAAACGCGATAATTTTTCTCTCAAACCTAAAATTTTACTTTCATAACTGCCATTGCCATGCCATTAAATAGTTACACATAATTAAGCTATATTGTATTAATAAAGTAAATGTGCGAAGAGACGTAAGTTTTCGAATACTTGAATTTTACAATTATAAGCGCTAGGACGGCTTGCAAGACGGAGGACGGTTTTTAACGCAGCGCGATAGAAACTCGCGTCGAATTCGAATCCCGCTGCGTTAATAAAATTGTACGTTTTTTTCAAAATATTTTCTAATCTTAAGTGTGGACTGACACTTTAAAAATAGTATAATATTATGATTATTTAATTTTCGAATCGTTATTCATTAAGGTCGTCTTATCGTTTCGTATAACCGCACTTAGAAACATCAATTTGCTAATACAAACTGATTTACTAATTTTATGCCAATTAGACTAACACTGCTTAATTTGATTTACTGTTAGTTTAACACTAATTGACATTTTTAAATGTCAATATTTGTTATTAATTAATATATTTTTTCTTTTTCCAGAAAATATTAATGAATCACGCCACAACATAGACTTTATAAGATTTATACTTCAAGCCTTTTCAAGATAATTTTGTTGTTACTTCGGTGCATAATATTTTAATTAAATGAAGTTGTTTTAATAATTTCGTCTTTTTCTGTAGAAATATCAGCAGCACTTGAACTAAGAGTACTGGCTTTTTTTAATTTAACGAAACTAATATGTGTCTCCAAATATAAATATGTAGTAATCGCATAGTTTGTGTATGTATTTTGTTATTGGTACTAAATTTTGACATTCACAATTTTTCCCTAACATTCCCTTTTCAACATTTCCCTATTATTGTAGTAACCCCTAATTCTTGATAGGTTACAGTAACGTTTACAATAAAATTAAAAATTTAAAAAAAGGGAAGTTAAACGAAAAATGCTTATAATGTTTTTTTTTTATTTCTGGTTATACTAGTCGTCCTGCTAAGAATTGACGTCCTCTGAGTGGTTCATATAATTTTTTTTATTATCAATTAATAAATATAACGTGGTAAAATTTTGTTATCGATGCATAAATATTGAAGAAGGAAGCATTAAACATTTTTTCTTTATATTAAAAAAAATTAAATTATAATACGAATTAATACTCTATCAAAGTAAGCTTTAAGTTTCGCCTCTTAATACTCAATGTGTCAAATACAGGCGAATGGAGCGGTGAATGGATTGTCTTCACTCTAACTACCCTTCTTTCTCTCTAACTACCCTGCTACGCGAGATAAGGCTTAAATCTGCTTATAACTACAAACTCAAAAAGTTTCTTTACGCTTTTATTTCGCATAGCAGGGTAGACAGTACTTCCTTCCTAGGTCGCAATACACTCCGTTTTCCGCCGCATTTACGCTTTGTCTTACCAGAGAAAGGAAATAAAAATAATTTAAATATTACGACTCCCCCGTAGGAATCGAACCCTTAAACGGTCACGTTATACTGTGCTACAACCGGCCTCATATTAACTGTTATAACGGGTGTCCCATAAGTGCTTTAAAATTTAAATTTCGAATAAAATTAAAAGGGCGCGCGGGGTGCGGGGGAAGCACCAACGATTTTTCAGAATTCAGACTCACTGGAGCGGACCGTGCTTTTTGTGTGCGTGAGTTTTATCGCAACAATGATTCGGCCTATTGTGGCCGAAATATAGCACGGCGTAAATATAGAAATATCGCAATTTACGCACGTTTAATGACTGTCCTACTGTTCAAAAGATTAAGAATTGGTTTCAAAAGCTTGAGGAGACTGGCTCTACGTTGGATAAACAACGATTGGGCCGACCAAGGACTTCACGGACTAAAGAAATCATCGACGTAGTGCAAGAGTCAGTTCGTGAAAATCCTACTCAATCCATTCGTGAGCGTTCCAGTGCGTTACATATAGCCAGATCGACGTTACAGCGCATTTTAAAGAATAATAAGAAATTAAAATAATGATAAGAAGATAAAAAAATAAAGAGCGGTGGCAATGATCGAGGGTTTTTTTACACCAGAGTTGCACAATTTTCCAAGCTTCTATACCCGGATCTGGTTTCAACAAGATGGTGAACTACCCATACCTCTAACACCACTATACTCTATAAAAATTCCGAATGCAGTGGAATTCGAACCCGCGCCTCTTGGATACCGTCCAAGCGCTCTGTGCGCTAAGCCATGCGTTCTACTATGGGCTGTGTCGAAATTCTTATACATTTGTTACAACTTATTTATGTTGTTAGCATCTCTACAGAGATTTCCACTGTAGTAGAACGCATAGCTTAGCGGTCAGAGCGCTTGGACGGTATCGAAGAGGCGTGAGTTTAAATCCCGCTGCGTTCGAAAATTTTATGTTTTTCCAAAAATGTTTTCTAACCCTAAGTGTGGTTTTACACTTTAAAAATAGTGAATATTCCAATGGACTTTTTTTGTGGTTACCTTAAGTCTTAAGCCTACGAAACAAATCCACGGTTAGTTGATGAACTAAAAGAAAATAATCGGCAAGAAAGAACAAATTAAAGCACATTTAAATGAAGTGGTTTTAATGCTTACTTCGAGAGCGTTATTGCAAAACCAGCGAGTTCATATGATGCTAATAGTACTCCTGATATAGGAAACAGTGAAACCATATCACAAAATTTATTCAGTGAATTCGAAGTCCACAAAATATTGAAAGCGCTGAAAACGAATAAAGGTAGCACATTTAAATGAAGTGGTTTTAATGCTTACTTCGAGAGCGTTTTTGCAAAACCAGCGAGTTCATATGATGCTAATAGTACTCCTGATATAGGAAACAGTGAAACCATATCACAAAATTTATTCAGTGAATTCGAAGTCCACAAAATATTGAAAGCGCTGAAAACGAATAAAGGTAGCAGTGGCAGTGATGGCGTTCCACCAAAATTTCTTCGCGTGCTTCTTCTTTGGTTAAGCCTCTCTCCATAATTTTTAATCTATCTGTCAATGTATTCTGTCAATTTCCAGATAAATGGAAGGAAGCACTAATTGTCCCTATACATAAGAATGGATCAAAATCTCAAATTGAAAACTATCATCCCATATCAATATTAAACACAATTGGCAAAGTTTTTGAATCAGTAGTACAAAATTATATAAGACCGCTCATTGCTAAATCTATTCCACAAGAACAGCACGGTTTTATGAAAAACCGCTCAACTACTACTAGCATTGCTGTATTCAAAAATTACGTATTGAAATGCATGGATGAGAGGTTTCAGGTTGATGTGATCTACACGGATTTCGAAAAAGCTTTCGACCGTGTGGATCACGTCATCCTGCTTCAGAAACTTGCTACACTAGGAATAAGTGGCAACTTACACCGATGGTTTACGTCATATATAAAAAATCGAATGCAGGCGGTTGTGACAGGTAGTGCCAGAAGTAATTTCGTAGCAATATCGTCAGAAGTACCTTAGGGTTCTATTTTAGGTCCTCTCTTGTATAATACTTATTTATTTGATATTGGAAGTTGCTTCCAACATTCCCAATATTTAATGTTCGCAGATGACAAAAAAATTTTTTTTAGAATACGCAGCCTGGATGACTGTCATAAACTACAAGAAGACCTTAACTCACTGACTAAGTATTATATTAAAAATCGGATATGTGTCAATGTGAGTAAGTAAGACTAACACAGAATTTTAACAATATCCATTGTATAAAAGCACTCTATTTCGCTTACGTTCGCAGTGTATTAGAATATGCGTGTAACATATGGTCCCTTCACTATAATATTCATATTGAGCGACTTGAAACTATCCAACGTCAATTTATTCAATACTTGTCATTCAAAGATTTTAAAAAATTCAATACGGAAGCTTGCGCACATTATGAAATTGACCCCCTAGAAAAACGAAGAAATCTAAGCGACATATTACTCCTACAAGCAATACTAACAGGCAAAATTGATTGTCCTTCTTTACTTTCAACCGTTTCCCTTAATGTGCCGTCTTTCAGATCGCGTCACACACACCTTTTATACGTACCTAAAACTAACACAAGCTATGCTCAAAATTCTATATTGCTACGACTGCCACGAACCTACAACAAAGCTTACAATAAGTTGGATTTATTCCATTTGTCTAAAACACAATTAAAAAAGAAAATAATAGAAATGCATTAAATTTAAAAGAAATAGTGACACGCTGTATTTGCACGTCCGTACACACACACACACACACACACACATACACACACACATACACACACACACACACATACACACACACACACACACACACACACACACACAAACACGCAAACATGTTGGATGTTGTTGTTGTTCATTTTTTAAATTGTTAATTTTGTACTATAAACATTACTTTTGTCTACAGTTTACTAGTTTTATTATTTAATTATATATAATGGTAATCTTTTTGGTCTTGTAACTATGTTATTTTTTATATTGTATTTTTTTTATGTAACGCTGTTGATTACTAATAAATAAATAAAAAAAAATAAATAAATAAAAAAAATAAAAAAAATAAATCCCTTTCATGTTAATTACTAAACAATAAATAAAAATGTAATATTATAAATAGTTTTTTTTTATAATATTGTTTCAGTTGAAAGGACAATGGTACACTGTATTAAATTACAATTTACTATAATTTTGTATGAAGTATAAAAATTAATCATTTAAACAAGTCAAATAAAAGTCATTTCACGCAAACATACAGGAAGTGTAGTTTTGGCTTCCTGTTGTATCGTTTCTCAAAATAAAAAATTAAACCCCGATACGATTATACGATATCAACGTTTTGCTAAAGCCATTGACCCGTGTATTCTGGTTGTTCACTTTTAACGGACTATGTAGTTTGATACTTTAAATTGTCTATTTATAAAATAAGCAAGGCGACGACGTTAATGTTTGCGTGGGTCTTCCACAATTATACATTGGCTTCTCTTTATATTATCATTATTCTATATGTATAGTATTATAATTGTATTAAGTTTGCGTCAAAAAGTTTTGTGCGTTACCGTATTTACGTCTTTACATAACAACAAAATAAGACGTAATAAAACACACATTTATAAAGAATCCTTTAAAACATCAATGTTAATATTCAAAATCTTTTCATCACTCCCCTTGAAGATATTCTCATGCATTGTTGGTTTATAAAAAAAATATAACCGGTGAATAACAAACGCCACAAAATGTGAGAAAGTTCGTTACTTCCTACAGACACGTTCTGTAACTTTGAGGCCATACAAACGAGGTCATTTTATCGTATTATATTGCTTAACGAAGCCCCTCGCTTCACGACTCACGCAGCTGCTATCGATCGTTGCTCGGCTTGACGTCACAAAATGGCCGCCAGCCATCTGACGCCATCTTGTTTCATTGTACAGACAATATTTAACTTTATAATTATTAGCGTACAGACGAAAAACATTCCGTTCATTTTTTCCTGTGTGACTCAACTATGACGGAAACGTGTTGTTATTCTTTCTAGTATTAATCACGTTGTAACTTCTAAGAATTTTTGATGGTATGTTTTCGAAGACAAGCACAAGACAAACATATTTAAAATGTATATTGATAACCTAATAAGCGATTAGCTATAATTATATCCCAATGACGCGTTAGTTTATTCTTTATGTGTATAAAGAATAAACTAACGCGAATTCATGACTAATTAACAATTCATTAAAACTAAAATAATATGTTAACATGTTTTGCGAAACAAATTACGGTTCTGCGTTAATGACCTCAATATAATATGTTTAATAAATATAATAATAGAAATAGTAACTTAAAGAAATATATTGAAATATCCGGCAGTAGACATTATTGGCAATCGTAATTTTTATTTAGGTTATATCTATATTTATAGCATAAGTATATAATTTTTAGGATCTGATTTAAATATTACATTCAATACCTATGATATAGAATCATTTTGTAAAATCTGAGTAAAAACAAAGGTCCATTGTAAATCACCTTGTTGCTAATATACGGAGTACCTAAGCTCCTTTTTTTTGATATTTTTGCAGCCGTTCTCTCCTATTCCTGGATTATTGTTTATTGTTAAAAGCTTGATCCCGTTAAAGGTAAACTACCTGTTTTTGTTTTAAATAGACCACTTATAATAGAACTTTGCTATTTTAACGAATAGTTAACATTTACATATTATAATAGTATTTACTGTTCATATTTAAAAAGGTTTATTGGGGTTTTTTTCATGGAATTTCCTTTAGTTTATTATCTATTCATAAAAGACCATTGTAACAATCATAAAATAGGTCGATATAAGAACTACTACTACTAAATAACTACTAATACTTCTAAGAAATAAACATATTAACAGTTATTACTTAGTACTTTAGGTTTAAGGTGAAAATGTAGTCCTCTAAACACTTTCATATTTTCAAGTAAATTCATTGATCTTCATTGAATTAATTATAGCTCCCCTTCCCTCCGCCCTTCGAACGCCTTTCAAATGACACTATTTACTCCGTCCTCTGCCTCAGTTGGACGAGTTAGTGATATTAAAATGCATTTTATTTTATTTTATTCATCCTACTACCCTATTGAAATAAAGAATGTTTAAGTACATACCTATATAAATATCTCTTCGAAAATTCTAGAACAAACAATAATTATTACTTTATAAATAGGTTATGGTATGAAAATCATTTCGTTTCATTTTTAGATTAGTTTATAATTCACTTTGATAATAAATATAAGCTGAGGTGTAACATTTAAAATTTAGATATAATAGTAAATATGAACTATACAGTACATCTGAACAAACACTTATATGTGGCAATAGGAGCCAAGTTACTTGGTTATCAAATGGTCAACTGGCGATTTGTTTTGTAAAGAAATAACAAAAAAATATATTTAGGCTTTAGGTGTGTTAGAATATTTTAAAAGCTTTTTTGTTTCTCCAGTATCCTTTCAATAGATATGACATGAAAGCATGTTCGCGAAACAAATAAGGAATTTGTTAATTTGGCTTATAAATATAGCTTTTTTATTCACAAACAAAAAAAACAATTATTAAAATTTTATCTCTCCTAAATTATTTTCTATACACACAACTTTTAATTGGGTAGATTTTACGAAAGTGGGTTGGGTTTATGATAATATAGACAAAAACCACATAAATATATAGATATTTAGACCTTAATAACCGTTTAATTTTATATTTTTGAAATCTGGTTCTTAGTCACTAAATGTATATTTAATATAACCTGTATGTACATGACATCATATCATAATATTTGAATATTAATTTATTAAGAGTTTAATTTAAAGTGATTTTTCGATTTGAACTTGGTTTGATTCGCTACTGTACCTATAATTCAAGATCATAAAGAAAATTTTTAGACGTTTTTACCAACTTGATAATTAAAAAAATGTCTTTAAAAAATACTTATTACATTTTATATGATAAAATGGCCATAACATGTATTATAAATTTAAAACAACTAGCCAAGAATCGATCGCCATATTGCAGAGGGGATTGCGTCTTGCCAAGCGTCGTATCGCCGCCATTTTGTACATCTACTGCGCAGTTGCGCGGCCCCGCTGGCGTGGATATATAAGAGCGCCATGACGTCAGACCCACATTCATTGATTTCTCTCGACGTGGTGCGGATCGGACGTCGTGTGTTGTGAAGTGGTGGCAGTTCTTCAAAAATCCTTTGTGCCTGGTCTGATACAGGTGTGTAATATTGTCTCGTCCTGCAATATTTTAAACTTGTATTTATCCAAAATGGGCTACAGTGCACAAGAAAAATCTGTTGTTGACTTCTGTGAAAGTAAAACCGAATCTCTCTCTAATTGGGTCCGCAAAGTTAAATGTAAATCGTTAAACGCCAAGACAAAGAGAAAGCGTGACCTAAGAATAATCGCTATTTTGAGCCACTCCTTATCCCGAGCTGAAAGTGAACTACTTACTAAACAAAGAGAACGTGCTAGACGGTGGGCTCAAATGCAAGCAGACCTTGGATTAACTAATAAAGAAGAGGAAATCGCAAAGGAACAACGTGAAAAAATCGATAATTTCTGGAAGAATGATCTCAGCGGCCTTGATAATTTTTTCAAGGAACTAGATAATGTTAAACCAATTATTAATCAACAAATATGTGTTTCACAAGTAGGATAATTAGGTAATGTAAAATTGTAATTGAATCTGTGATATATGTAGGATGTTTTCTAAATTACAGTCCCATTGCGTTTCGCGTGGGTCTGCATCCGACGGCCGCCATCTTGGCTGCCGCTTGGGGCGCGGTCGCAGCTAACTACAATATGGGTTTGTAACGGTATCATGCATTTATTAGTTTATTTCTTTTAAATTGTTAAATAATATTTCAGTTTTCTATTAAATTAATATAATAGTGATTGGAATTTAAAGTTTATTCATATTGAATATTAAATTGTAACATATGTTTAAGTATGAAATAAAATATTTTTTAAAGAATAAATTCAGTGGATTTTATTTCAATATTCTCTTTTCTACTATTTTCTTGTTTATATACACGGTATGTGTTATTCCATGAGTCATCACCGACTTAATCAAGAACAACGTAGCAGTCGCGCTGCCGACTGGTTGCCGAGAAAGCGAGAGCCGAGCTGATGGTGTCTCTTCGATTGCTGTAATACGAGGCTGCTAAAGTACGCAACAGCATGGCATGCGGCCCTGCAACGAAATAACAACACACGAACCATGCATCCATTCCGGTATCAGCCCACTAGGTAAAAGTTAGGAAATTGCGTAACAATTTCATCATCTATTAAATGGAACCCAATAGACCCGTTCGGGCGGGCTTTTCGTATTTGTGTGTTCTTTCGAGTCCCAGATCTTAAGGTGTGTCGAGTTTCCAACTGCGCAAGTTGAATCGTCTCCCGTGCAAACGAGATGAGCATGGAGTCTGCCAAAAAGCGAGCGGCGAGGTCGATAAATTCTACGCATTATCGATTCTAGCCAAGTAAGTTAGATAACACTGGTGAGTCATACGTTGCATAGCACTCAAACTTGTTTTAATAAGAGCCCCAGTAATATATTTGTTAGGTATGTTTTAATAATTTTCCATTAATGTGTAAAAGAAAACAAAGGGGCAATTTTGTGCAATAACATTGATTTTAAACAGGCGAGTGACTCAACATCGAATGCGTTCTCCTTGGCTGAAAACTGATACAATCCAGGTCAAAGCCGCAACCAATCTAAATGAAGAATCCATGTTCCTCTCCCACTACGTAAACATTTCATAGGTGACTCGGCAATGCTCGGAATTTTTTATCGCTTCAAGCTCGAGGCAAGATTACATAATTTGGATGAATTTAAACGACATAGGCGTGCTAATAGTATAAATTAAAATGCGTCATCGCGTGGGCTGATTAATGGCATGGAGCAGAAATCATAAATTGTATTTATTTTAATGTTTGGTTGGAACTCATTCAATCGAAACGTAGCTGTTAGGATAATTTGGTAAGTTATCGCTATCGACTTTTACTCGTACTACTCATGCAAGATTGCAAAATATAAACTAAAAGTAATAGATTTATATGTGCACTTTCACAGCTTTTCCCGGGTTTTATGAAGGTGGCAAGACGAATGAAATCCATTCCAAGGCAACCTTCAAGCGGTTTGAAATTTAATACATATCCACATTTACATTATAAAATATGAGTGAGCTGAACGTATTTTAGGAATACAATTTGAGAAATATTTTATTTAGATACAAAAAAATGGATAATAATCACATTATAATATATTTTATAAAGTCAGGCTGGTGCAGTCTTTGGGTAAGTGGTCATGCAAAAGGATTTTCTTATTTTGTGATGACACTAATGACTATCAAATACTACCGAATTGACCATTTTTAATATGTGCTCAATAAGGAAAAATAATCAAATTTATTTATATTAGGAAATTCGTTTGAATAGACCACAAAGGTTTAAATTAACAGTGAACATTTATCACCCGTAACAATATGCTATTTTATTCTTATAAATACAAAATTCTTTAGCGCAGCCGAGTGCTGAAATTTTTCATGTAAACATGGTATGATGTACTGGCGAAAATGATCGCCACTATTTTCCTTGCCTTTGAAGTAATCTACAGGAATATGAAACGAAAATGAAAATGTAAAAAACTTGTATTACACGGAAATACCGAAGTTAAGGATTAAATTTTGATCCACGTTTTAAGAATTTGCTGTTAAATAGAAATAATGGATGGAAAGCATAAGGTACTCCCGCAACAAAAATGAAAATCCGATTAAAGTTCAAGGCCACATGCGGACTCTTAAGGTACACTTAGGTTCCTTTAATACCTGTCAGATTTCCAATTATATTTCCTTTCAGTGGCTACGGTACGCTTGCGTTCATATTTTTTTAAGAGAAATAAGGATCAAAAATAATATTTAATAGGAGATACTAATTTTAAATAATTTCAATTATATAGAGCATCAATATGTATGTATAATTAAATCAAGACAAAACACACATTTATCCATTTATGAGAATTATCTATTTTATAATATTTATAAAGAGAAAATGTAGAGTTCAAGTGGGCTTATAATGACAATTCGTGTAAATAGGTAAGCAAACAAGACATTTGACATATTTATAATTAAAGTTGTCAAAAAATAGTGCATTGATATTAGCATGTACATTCCACAGTGCCACTGACATGAACTACGACCTAAACCATGTTGAATATAGAAACCTGCTCAAGTGTTGTCTCATCGTATTGTTCCTGATTCAATTAAATTATTCACCTAAAGTGTAATGCAACTTAGTCGCCTTGCAAATTTAAACAATACTTGATTAACTTGAAGTAGTTTAACTGATTCTGGCTGTAAGCTTATTTTCGGTGTACTCTTCTATCGTTCTAAAGTTATTCTTTCACGACATGTAGAGGTAAGGAAAAAGTAAAGCTGAAAACAAATTAGTACTACCTATTAATAAAAAAATATTTATAATCAAAAATGACCTAAGTAATTCGTAGCAGCTATCATGCCCGATGGGGCATCTAGGGAAGTTAATTATTAGCTTTTCAGATTCATCATTTCATGTGAAATATAAAAATCTATATCTGAATTACAACCTACCGTGTAAAATATAATAGAGAAATATTTTCAAACAAACAATGCTACCACATTTGTTGAAGTGAAGAAAATATTAAATACTCATTTTTATACAATACAAGTATATTTAAAAAAGGAAAGTCTAATACCACTTTGTTAAGTGGATTTAATCATAACTACAAAACTGGATGAATGAGGTATTTTAATTCAAGTTTAAACATAGTTCTCATTAGCAGTCTGTTTACTTATGTACCTATCAGCTGCATGCTAGTAATAGTATATTTTAATATAAATTATTGAATTATGTTAAATTAAAAACCTAGTCATAACTAGGTGAATTTAATCCTACACAATGCTTTTTTTATTACTTTTCTAGCTAGGTTTTATATCAAACATAAGAATTGAACTAGCTTGTAAATACATATAGTAATATAATTGACTATACACAAAAATATAACAATTAAATTGGAAATTATCATGAATGGGAAATATTAAAGAATTTAAGTTTCAAGCATTAATATATTGATTTCATCATATAGAATATATGTTAATGGCAGAAAATCATAAATTATATTTTTTTTGCAAAGGTGAAGAAGTATTTTGAGTGAAACATGATGAAATAATGGTAATTTAAAACAAGACAAATACACTTATAGTGTTGTGTGGAATGTATGTGCAATGGATACACGTTAGTAAGTAATTAAACTTTCTACAGCTCTCAACAGGAAAAAAGCCTATTAGTCAAAAGTATAAAGATAATGTAAAAATTAAATTTAAAATATGTTAAGAGGTTTAACTACACATGTTTTAGGTTTAATATAAGATTTTACGTACATTGTAATTGGTGACACATTGCCTTAAATCTCTAGGCATACTAACAAGGATATTACATTGATATTATTCTAAAATCGCAATGAATTTAGACTCCTACAAGTTGATAGCATATGACTAAATGAGATTGGAGAAGATAGAGGTAAAACATAACAAACAAACAACATAGTACAAAGCAAACCAAATTATGCATAGCACTCCTGTTTTAAATCGAGGACAGTTCAAGGGTACTACTTAAAACCCTCCCTTATGCATGGAAAAGAATATGCTAATTCGTTATTGAGAAAATACCAGGTTTTCAATCTTCACTAATACCTATTTGTGTAATAATATGAAGTGAATAGCTTGTTATAGCGATCTCTACCATCTAATATGTTATGACCATCTATATGCTAATTGCGAATATGCATAGCACAATCATTAATAACAAAGATTTGTCAGAAACTCGCACTTTTGGTTCAAACAGCATCAAAAACCAGTATTCTGCTCCTGCCTGCTTAGCTTGTAAATAATTATGGTGTGATTCCAATTTACGCAAGCATTATGTCGGTAATGTTCTCTTTCAGAAAAATCTTTTTGAAAGAGCATTCCACATATATTACTAGCGACAATGCATGTGACAATCATTTGTTATTGTAGTTAGCACTCTTCTTGCTAATATTTCTTACTCAGCGCTACATCTATGCCTGTTCTAAAATGTTACAATTTATTTTGGAATATTGCTTGATAGCTGATCATGACTTAGTTGTGGTTAGTGAATTTGTTCATTTCCTAGTGAAACTAAAACAATTCTCTTAAAGTACCTTAAGCCTATACATTACTGCTTCAAGTTTTTAAGTTTAACAGTTTTTCAAAGAGATGTCTATAATAACATATACGAGTCTGCAGGAGATCTGCTGTGTTGCATTAATAATTATATAGCTATTCTAACACTCTTTTCTACAGCCGAGGGCATCTTTATTAGCCACAAGGGATCTATTATTTATATTGCCTACTGCTAATCTTCTAAAAAGGCAAAACAAAGAAATTGTAATCGACGCCTAGTGTTCGTCGGGACAATGTTGCCTTCCTGCCACTGTTTGGCGGGTAGCGTGGTCTTTCTCGAGCCCTGACCTCTGCGGCAACTCTACGTGCAGCTGCGGCCTGTTCAACTCCATATTATAATACGTTTTGGAGACCTTTAGGAGGTTTACCTGCCAGCCTGTCTTCTTAGGTGACTATGGCGTAATTAATAGACATCTGCATGCAACTCTACACGGTACTGATGGTTTTGCTGGCCTCTATCTCCACGTCCAGAAGCGTGAAGTGGTTGCAACCTACACTTGTGGCTGTTCTCTACCTACAAGTGTCCCGACGGGTAGTGTAAAGTGGTCACAGACTACGCCTTCCATGAGGGATCCTGACTTTGCGAACATTATCACTGATGCCTGCCTGTTAGTCTCCTCGGCGGGCAACGTGACGCGGTTGCAGTCTACGCCTTCCCTCATGACGCTATGCGGGCGCTCTCCTCCGCGGACAGCGTGACGCGGTTGCAGTCTATGCCTCTGTGGGGAGGGGGCACTCCCACGTTATGCAGGTGACCGTGCTGCCTGCCTGCCTGCCATCCAGCCAGCCAGCCAGCCAGCCAGCCAGCCAATCTCTCGGCGGGCAGCGTGTTGCAGTTCCTGTCTACGCCTTCCCTCGTGACCGCTGCGGGAACCCACATGGTGCGGGGAGGACTGTGGTGCCTGCCTGCCAATCTCCTCGGCGGGCAGCGTGTTGCGGTTCCTGTCTACGCCTTCCCTCGTGACCGCTGCAGGAACTCCCACATGGTGCGGGGGACTATGGTGCCTGCCTGCCAATCTCCTCGGCGGGCAGCGTGTTGCTGTTCATGTCTACGCCTTCCCTCGTGACCTCTGCGGGAACTCGCACATGGTGCGGGGGACTATGGTGCCTGCCTGCCAATCTCCTCGGCGGGCAGCGTGTTGCTGTTCATGTCTACGCCTTCCCTCGTGACCTCTGCGGGAACTCGCACATGGTGCGGGGGACTATGGTGCCTGCCTGCCAATCTCCTCGGCGGGCAGCGTGTTGCTGTTCATGTCTACGCCTTCCCTCGTGACCTCTGCGGGAACTCGCACATGGTGCGGGGGACTATGGTGCCTGCCTGCCAATCTCCTCGGCGGGCAGCGTGTTGCGGTTCCTGTCTACGCCTTCCCTCGTGACCGCTGCGGGAACTCCCACATGGTGCGGAGGACTGTGGTGCCTGCCTGCCAATCTCCTCGGCGGGCAGCTTGTTGCGGTTCCTGTCTACGCCTTCCCTCGTGACCGCTGCAGGACCTCCCACATGGTGCGGGGGACTATGGTGCCTGCCTGCCAATCTCCTCGGCGGGCAGCGTGTTGCTGTTCATGTCTACGCCTTCCCTCGTGACCGCTGCGGGAACTCCTTCATGGTGCGGGTGACCGTGGTGCCTGCCTGCCTGCCAATAACCTGGGCGGGCAGCGTGTTGCGGTTCCTGTCTACGCCTGCCCTTCTGACCTCTGCGGGTACTCCACATGGTGCCTGCCTGCCTGTCTTCTCGGCGAGCAGAGTGAAGCAGTTGCAGTTTACGCTTTCTTTCTTCAGCTCTGCGGGGCACTCCTACGTGATGCAGGTGACCGTGCTGCCTGCCTGCCAGTCTCCCCGGCAGGCAGCGTGACGCGGTTGCAGTATACGCCTCTGCGGTGGGCAACTCCTACGTGATGCAGGTGACCGTGCTGCCCGGCAGGCAGCGTGACGCGGTTGCAGTATACGCCTCTGCGGTGGGCAACTCCTACGTGATACAGGTGACCGTGCTGCCTGCCTGCTGATCTCCTTGGCGGGCAGCGTGACTCGGTTGTGGTCTACGCCGTCCCTCGTGAGCTCTGTGGGAACTCTTACATGATGCGGGTGACCGTGGTGCCTGCCGGCCAATCTCCTGGGTGCGCAGCGTGTTGCGGTTTCTGTCTACGCCTGCCCTCCTGACCTCTGCGGTCACTCGACATGGTGCCTGCCTGCCTGTCTTCTCGGCGGACAGTGTGAAGCAGTTGCAGTATACGCTTCTGTTCTTCACCTCCCGCTCCCTCGTGATGCAGGCGACCGTGGTACCTACCTGCCGGTCTCCTCGGCGGGCAACGTGATGCGGTTGCAGTTTACACCTTCCCTCTTGACCTCGGTGGAAACTTCCACTTGATGGAGGTGACCGTGATGACTACATGCCTAACTCCTCTGCGGGCAGCGTGTCGCGGTTCCTGTCTACGCTTTCCACATGATGCGGGTGACCGTGTTGCGGTTCCCGTCAACGCCTGCTCTCCTGACCTCTGCGGGCACTCCCACGTGGTGCCAGCCTGTCAGTCTTCTCGGCAGGCAGAGTGAAACATTTGCAATCTACGCTTTCTTTCTTCACCTCTGCGGGCACTCCCACGTGCTGCAGGTGACCGTGGTGCCTACCTGCCGGTCTCCTCGGCGGGCAAAGTGACGCGGTTGCACTTTGCACCTTCCCTCTTGACCGCAGCAGAAACACGCACGTGATGCAAGTGACCTTCGTGCCTGCCTGCCAGTCTTCTCGGCAGGCGGCCCTTCGCGGTTGCAGTCTACACTTCGGTGTCACCTGCCTACCAGTCTCCTCGGCACCGTGACGTGATCGTAGTCTACGCCTTCCTACCTGAACTCTGCACGGACTCCTGCATGATGCTGGTGAACATGTTGCTTGCCTGCATGTCTGCCTGCCTATCTATTTTGGCTGGCGTGACGTGTGTGCAGTCTACATCTCTCCTTATGACGTCTCTGGGTAGTTCTATGCAATTCAGGTAACCATGTTAACTGCCTGCCAAAGGCACCGTGATATAATTGCAGATTACGACTCCTGACTTGTGCGTGCAGTGATTCGCGCTTCTAATGACCGTGTTGCACCTCTTCGACGAACAGTGTGACGTGGTTGCAGCAACGGGTTCACTTCTGACCTTTTGCAGGCCCTGCAACATGGTTTCGATAACCGTGATGCCCGTCTTCTCGGCGGGCACCGTGACACAGTTCCAGTTTGCACCTTCTCTCTTGACCTCTGCGTGCACTTCTAAATGCTAGTAACAGGTGCCTACCTCCCAGTGGCCGGGCAACATGACGTGGTTGCGGTGAACGCCTTTACGCACGACTCTTGCCGGATACTTTCACGGGGTGACCGTGTTACTTGCCTCTCTTTGATTGGCAGTGAAAGGGACGTGATGCCGCCTGACACCTGCGAACCCTCTCACCGATGCCTATCTACATGCCAGTTCTCGACGGGCAGCGTGACGTGAACGTGATGTTTAAGCCTTCGATTTACTACTGCACGAGCTTAAACTGGTAATATAATATTGCATGCACACGTAATTTTTTGACAGTTCCAGTATTTCTGATCCTATCTTTAATGCGATAATCGACATTAATTACGACTACCT
This sequence comes from Dryadula phaetusa, assembly GCA_032432895.1. NCBI lineage: Eukaryota > Metazoa > Arthropoda > Insecta > Lepidoptera > Nymphalidae > Dryadula > Dryadula phaetusa. Next base: position 571,222 of record JAOYRS010000059.1, read on the forward strand.
TATTACTCTGCCAACGTGGGTTCAATAATCAATCTACAACTCCAATGCTATAGAGGCAATAATTGATGTTTATAAAAAATGCATGTCAACCAACTTTATGAAAAATGACAAAATCGACTAGTCTGCGCTTTCAATCTTTAAAAATATTGTGCTGGTGAACCATTATTTTCAATATATTAAACTCAAAATGCATTGGTAAGTTTCAAAATTTCTTCATATTTAAAATCTGTTAAGAATTTATGACTAACTATTTCAGAACAAAAAAGGTAAAAGCAATAAAATTACCTAACAAAATGTATGGAATAGATAACAAATTTGACAAGTAAGCACTTTACGATAAAGCAGAAAAATGAGAGGATAATTAAATGGAAAAAAAAACAAAATATGATGAATGAAAATAGAATGTTTCTAATGTAAGACATTTTCTAATATCATCTTGGAACGCCTTGTGTTAGTTGATTACTTGAAGCTTTGAAATGTATAATAAAAAAGTATGTTTTATATGTAATATAACCTTTAATATAACATTTATTACAGATTCTTAAATATAAGGTATTTTTTTTAGTCCAAAAATACTATTTTACTAAAAATACTTTGCAAGTTATATGGGCATGTTGCATGTTGTTATTTCATGTAAGCATGTATTTTTATTTAATAATATTCTAAATTTCAGATCCAGGAAAAATGTGTAAAATGTGTAATAATAATTGCAAAATAACCTTAATTATTTTTTTACAGAGTTCATGTTTGTTTTAATTTTAAATGTTTTATTAATATTTACATTTTAGGTTTCTATTTGAATTATGCTAAATTTAGCATTTAATAAACAGTGTAACTGATGAAATAAAAACATGGGTATAAATTATATTAAACCAATAATGTGAAAAAAGAAAGATGTCTTGAAGATATTTAAAACAAATTAGTAAAAATTATTGATTAAAGGGAAAACACCCTGAAATTATAATTTAATGACAGTGTTAAAACTTTTAAATAGAAAAATAGAAATATGTCCAGTTTCAAGCTTAAATGATAAACTAATAAAGGTTTATATATCATGTATAGATCAGAATAATAAATTTATAAGATTTTATCGGAAGTCGTATGATAATTGTTGACACTAGAATATTTTTATATAAAAATGATAAGTATAATAATTGTTATGAAAATATTTAAAAAAATAGTAAATAAATTTGAAATTCATAGACTATGTATTAGGTATTTTTAAAAGCTCAGTATAAAGTATAACAGATGAACTAAGCTTTGAGAAAATATAATTATGGCAAGACACTAGGACATGAACACTGAACAATATTGGCGATTAACTTATAGTTAAAGTAATAAAACCAAAAAAATAACTTTAGAAAATTGAAGAGCGTAGAAAAGTAAGGTCACGATTTACTAATTCGAAGCCGAAACTAACAGACTAAGAAAAAGACTTAGAGTGGTAGAGTAAAGAAAATGAAGACTGATGATGACGGAAATATAAAAATGTCTCGGAAAAGTGTACATTTTAACGACGAAAATGATTTATCATAAGGTCTGAAAACTACATAGGCTAATAAACCTATAAAATAATAAGTAATTGTAGTGATGAAAAAATATTTTTTTCACAAAATATAAAATTAATGAGTTTAGGGCTAAACAGAAGATGCCACATCGGAATATGTATACAGATAATATCAAGCAATTATAACTAGAGATAATGAGGACCAATATATCCATATTGAACAATCGAAGCAGGGAAAACCGGCGACAGATAAAAAACTTCAGGAATAAAATCAAAGCATCCAGTCCCAAGTTATATGAAGACTAAAAGTAGGCCAGTGAAGATAAAGAGCAAAGCAATTAAATTCGAAGGAAAACGCACACTGAAGAAGAAATCGAGGAATATGAAGACCGTAGAAGTTGAAGAACGAAGCAGATAATTTTCAAAGCAAAGTAAATCCCGGAAGGTAATGACGTGACAGATGCTGAAGACGAAGGAGATGATGATCGAAACAGAAGTAGATCCAAATCAAAAGAAGACTGCAGCAGATGAAGACTGAAGGCATATAATGATGGAAACCGATGAAGATCCAAATTGTGGACCCGAAGCAGATGAATAACCGAACTACATGAAGACCTAAATCAAATGAAAACCCAAACTGATAGAAGACCAAAGCAAATGAAGACCCGAGGCCGATGGAAGACCCGAAGAATAAATATTAAACAGTCGAAAACAAAACGGACGATAAAATGCATACCGAAGACCCGAAGCAGATAGAGACCCAATAAAATAAAGATCAGCAACAGATGAACGCTGAAACAGTCATCTGTTGACTTGTTGTTGTTTAAGACACCGAAACCGATGGAAGACCGAAGCAGATGAAGACCCCAACTGTTGGAAGACTGAAGCAGATGAAGATTGAAGTAGATGAAGATCGAAGCAGATGAAGACTGAAGCAGATAAAGACCTGAAGCAGATAGACCCAAATCAAATAAAGATATGCAACAGATGAACGCTGAAACAGATGAACACCGTAACCGATGGAAGACCGAAGCAGATAAAGACCCCAACTGTTGGAAGACTGAAGCAGATGAAGATTGAAGTAGATGAAGATCGAAGCGGATGAAGACGAGAAGCGGATGAAGACCCAAACTTATGGAAGACTAAACCAGATGAAGCTCGAAGCGGATGAAGACCCGAAGAAGATGAGGATATGATGAAGACGCAAATCCATGGAAGACCAGAAGCAGATGAAGACCAGAAGCGGATGAAGATCTAAACTAATGGAAAACTAAACCAGATGAAGCTGGAAGCAGATGAAGACCCGAAGAAGATGAGGATGTGATGAAGACGCAAATCCATGGAAGACCAGAAGCAGATGAAGACCAGAAGCGGATGAAGATCCAAACTAATGGAAGACTAAACCAGATGAAGCTGGAAGCAGATGAAGACCCGAAGAAGATGAGTATGTGATGAAGACGCAAATCCATAGAAGACCAGAAGCAGAAGAAGACAAGGATGTGATGAAGGTGCTAATCCATGGAAGATCAGAAGCAGATGAAGACCAGAAGCTGATGAAGACCCGCGTCAGACGAAAACCCAAACAGATGGAAGACTAAACCAGATGAAGACCGAAGCAGATGAAGATCGAAGCAGATGAAGATCGAAGCAGATGAAGATCGAAGCAGATGAAGATCGAAGCAGATGAAGATCGAAGCAGATGAAGATCGAAGCAGATGAAGATCGAAGCAGATGAAGATCGAAGCAGATGAAGATCGAAGCAGATGAAGATCGAAGCAGATGAAGATCGAAGCAGATGAAGATCGACGCAGATGAAGATCGACGCAGATGAAGATCGAAGCAGATGAAGATCGAAGCAGATGAAGATCGAAGCAGATGAAGATCGAAGCAGATGAAGATCGAAGCAGATGAAGATCGAAGCAGATGAAGATCGAAGCAGATGAAGATCGAAGCAGATGAAGATCGAAGCAGATGAAGATCGAAGCAGATGAAGATCGAAGCAGATGAAGATCGAAGCAGATGAAGATCGAAGCAGATGAAGATCGAAGCAGATGAAGATCGAAGCAGATGAAGATCGAAGCAGATGAAGATCGAAGCAGATGAAGATCGAAGCAGATGAAGATCGAAGCAGATGAAGATCGAAGCAGATGAAGATCGAAGCAGATGAAGATCGAAGCAGATGAAGATCGAAGCAGATGAAGATCGAAGCAGATGAAGATCGAAGCAGATGAAGATCGAAGCAGATGAAGATCGAAGCAGATGAAGATCGAAGCAGATGAAGATCGAAGCAGATGAAGATCGAAGCAGATGAAGATCGAAGCAGATGAAGATCGAAGCAGATGAAGATCGAAGCAGATGAAGATCGAAGCAGATGAAGATCGAAGCAGATGAAGATCGAAGCAGATGAAGATCGAAGCAGATGAAGATCGAAGCAGATGAAGATCGAAGCAGATGAAGATCGAAGCAGATGAAGATCGAAGCAGATGAAGATCGACGCAGATGAAGATCGACGCAGATGAAGATCGACGCAGATGAAGATCGACGCAGATGAAGATCGAAGCAGATGAAGACCCGAAGCAGATAGGATGCGAAGCAGATACAAATTGATGGAAGACCAGAAGCAGATGAAGAAAACAGATGAAGATCAAAACTAATGGAAGTCTAAAGCAGAGGAAGACCCGAGACAGATGCAACCTAAAAACCGATGGGACGGGACACTGAAACAGATGAAGGCGCGAAGAAGATGATGACCGGGAGCTGATGAAGATCGAAGCAGGTGAAGGCTCGAAGTAGATAAAGACAACAAATCGATGGAAGACCAGAAGCAGATGAAGACCCGAAGCAGATGCAACTCCAAAACCGATGGGACACTGAAACAGATGAAGGCCCGAAGCAGATGAAGACCAGAAGCATAAGACCCGCAGCAAACGAAGACCCAAATTGCTGGGAGACTGAAGCAGATGAAAAACCAAAGCAGATCAGCAAACAGAAGATCTGAAGATATCAAGCCTACTTGATTGGAAAACATATTGAGATTCGAAGCAGATGAAGCAGAATACCCGAGATGTAGATCGAAGCAAGTGAAGACTGAAGGAGAAGAAGCCTTAGGAAAATAAAGATCGCGAAAAGAGATAAAAAGATAAGCTACATAGTTAGTGATTGTAAAATATTGATTAACATATATTTATACCATAATAGTTTGAAGTTTGTTCTAGGTAATGCCTGTATGTATTCAAAACTAAATAAATAAATTATTTGTATAATTACCAGTATTGTTTTATTTGGCTAAGTAATATATATGTGTAACAACTACATATTATTATGATCAATATCTTAAATGAAAATCATCTTAATCTGAACGTAATTTATTTATAAATAGGTAACAGACATACGTCCTAAATATTAGTAATTAATGAGGCTTGATTTGTTCTTGATTGTTATATTTCAAAGAAAATAATATTGGAAGACCACCAAAATGGATCCATTTTAACAAATTCTTTTCTTTGTTTGCTGCCTATATAAGACTAAAGCCGTAAAGGACTTCATTCGTGAACTTTTGAATAATATATACTTAGTTTTTATATAGGTACTTTATATTTATTACAATGTTAAGTTAATCCTAATACATTTTTTTTTCATACACTTTTCTTACCAGCTACACATTATATAGAATCTTTTTAATACCAAACCTATTTAATAACTGCTAACAATTGAGAAAGTTAGGAGTTTTAAACGATAATATTATGGATCGTAATTTAAAAGAAACAATAGCGAAATGTATATGGAAAACCAAATGACATTGTACCCAGAGGTATTTTTTATATGCATGGCAATTCTTTTTTGAAAAATCTCTGGACGAATCAATATCAACATAGATTAAAAATAAAATCAGCGTTATAGGTCCTATTGTATTTATATTAAATTCTACTAATTAATTTGCTACTTACTCCGTTTCTTTTATGTACATAGTTTGATATACTTTCAAATAGCTCTTATATTTTTTAAACAAAAAAATTCAAACATATATAAAGATATATATATATATATATATATATATATATATATATATATATATATATATATATATATGTTGATGTCGACGTCTTCTGCAAATAAAAGTACTAGAACTTTTCTTGTATTTTCTATGACAGCCAAGTTAGGCCTCGCATACCTTCTGCTCTCCTCTGGACTATATCGTCCGTGAAATGCCAGTAACCTCCTCCTGAAGTTCCTCACATCTAGCCTGTTTGACTTGCCCTGCCACTGCAGCAAATTTGACACTTCCGAAATTAGGTCAGTCCTTTCTTCCACGCCTACACACGCCTCTCCTGTAACACAACAGCGATTGTTGCCCCCTCCCAGAATCGGTGGGCTTGCGTGCCGAAGCACGAAGGGATTCTCCGAACTCGATGAGGCCGGTACCCTCCTGGGGTAATATTATTTTATTAGTCGCTGCCATGTTGTTGTTTTGCTTTTCTGTCAGAGTCTGCTCCACACTTACTGTTTTGGTCCGCAACGGGAATTTGACTTCCCGGTCCACTCGCCTGCATGTGCGAGTAGTTATTCCCTATCCGCCAACCGGAGGACGCGCCGAGTAGGAGACCAGCCACTACCCTGGGTCAATCAGGAACCCACCCTAACCTTTGATTAATCAAGTATTCACAAAGGCTATTTTAAGGAGACATAAAAAACTGTTTGTAAACAACTGTTTTTTATAGATAAAGTAGGCAAACGAACAGAAGGGCCGCCTGATGGTAAGTGATCAATTTCGCCCTTGGACATCTACAACATTCGACTTGTAGATGTCTCGCCGTCCTTGGGATGGAAATGAAAGGGGATGAGGGAAGGGAAAGCTGGCGGAATACATCATCAGATACTTGGCGGTTCCTATTTGTTTTGATAGTGGTCGCGAGCCAGTCGGAGGATTAACCTCCTCCTACCAAATTACTGAGATAACAGATAAAACAACAAGATTTTATTAGAAATACTAAACTACCTCGCTCAACGTAACATGAAAGTAATAAATATTATAAAAAAACCTATAGAATAAATCGTTTTACAAATATAAAAGGTGTCTATGACTATACATTTATGACGAAAAGATTTATTTCTTTTACTCTGGGCTTAAGATTCTTTCTTTAATATAGGTATAACACAATTATCCGTAAATAATATATTTAATACTCATCAGTATTCGTCGTAAGATGAAGAGACATATCAAAACATATTATTTCTCGCGTGTGCACATTCTACAATTCATAACCCCAAGATTACAAGTCATTACTCACTAAATCTTTTATGAGAGTATGTCTATATTGTGTAATTCAAATAAAAATATAAAAATTCACTAAGATCCGTATTGCTTGTGGTTAAAAGTAGTTTGAATATTTTTTCTATATTTGAGCGTCAAATGCTGGCAGCACTGTATGGTCTATAAGTCTATGTCTAATGTATATTTTTTTTAATCACTAATCGCTATTTGGTATTGTCATTTGTCAAAACTCAAAACTTACAAAAGCCTCATTCGGTCAATGCTCATTGTATTTTGTAACTTGTGATAATTTTATTAGTTTAATAGTTTACTAAGAAATATCATCTTATCCACTATGTCATATCAACTGTATAGAAACACCACAATTGGAAATACACTGCAAGAAAGCCTTGAAGAATTAATACAGGTAACTTCTTACTACAATTTAATATTTTCTTTATTAAAACAAATTTAAGAAATTAATATATATTAATATGGAGGCATATATTTCTTGTTACAGTATGGTCAAATAACACATTCATTAGCTTTGAAAGTTATGCTTCAATTTGATAAATCTATAAATCAAGCCTTATCCAATAGAGTGAAATCAAGACTAACTTTTAAAGCAGGGAAACTCAACACTTACAGGTATATTATTAATATTTTGTATTCATCTTAAAATAAGAAATAGTACTTTAGTTTTAATAATATATTTCTTTGTTCACAGGTTTTGTGATAATGTATGGACTTTTATGTTAAATGATGTAGAATTTAGAGAGGTTCAAGAACTGGCAAAAGTAGACAAAGTTAAAATTGTAGCTTGTGATGGTAAAAGTAAGTATTCCATTTTTTTTTTGATTGAAAGTGCTTTTCAAATATGTAAAAGTAATTTCTAATATTAAATATTAGTCACAGGTGTATACAATTGTATGCAAATGACATATGCTTAGTATTGAGTTGTATGTTCAACACAATTTTTTTTTCGCAAAACTTGTATAAAATAAATCAGTCTTCATGTTACTGATTTTCATATAAAAAAATATACAACAACATTTGAGTTGCTATAATTTTTTTTATATCTTATGATGTGATCAGCCATTCATGTATGGGCTTGTAATAATTAAAGATACACAATATATTATGGGAGACTTTAGTTTCATCATTTTAATACTAGACATTTTTAAGATTCAAAATATATGTAACATTGAAATGTTTGTTTTTTTTAGATGTGGATGATCGGAGGTAATTGAAGTTAGTACAAAATACAACTGAAAAAATATTTTGCAGTTTTGTGAATAATTAATTATATTTGATATACAAAATTTTCAAGTTTTGTTAAATTAATTTTTCAATAATTTTACCAAATTAAAGTATATAATGCCAAATGTTTTCTTTCTCAACCTATAATTTCTCAAGTAATAAAAATTGACAATCACTTGTGTGGAAATGTTAAATGTTTAATTTTTCCTTAGATTAAAAGCAAGTCGATTATTACTTAGTTTTGATGAACTTTACTATGAATTGATATAATTTTTATATTACTTAACCAATGAAAATTAAAATAACACAAAGTTAAAGGAATTCCGCGATAGTGGAAACTGCATTTAAATCACTAAGTTATGTCTGAAAATAGCATTATTCTTATCATTAATATATAAAATTGTATCTGCACTTCTGTGAGACATCAAAAAATAATTTTCAAATACTTGATTAAGAAGTGAATAAAACACAATTTAATTGTCATATTTATTAGTTTCCTCTAAAAGTTACAATATGATTCAATATACAGTTTTTACAAAGCCTTAACACACACAACAGATCTGCTAAAATAAAACTTCTACAGTACTTATTTTCATTTCAATACCTTTGTGGCAATCATTAAATCTGACTTATTCTTTAAATTATTTCGTAAAGATGTGTTATAAGTCAAAGAAATGCATAAAAAAATAAGTTTAATTATAAATATACATAACCATAAACAATAACTAGTTTGAGGTAATTAATTGTATCACCTGTTACTCAAAAGTAAAATAAAAATGTCATAAAGTGTTTTTATAAAAAATATAAAACCTTTTCTTCCATCACCTTCAGAAATGGATGTCAATATTTGGACCAACACCTCCAGTTACTATATATTAGGGATTATATATATAAACTAAAGTCTGTTCTTTTATTTACAGAGTAAGAAGTAATTTTTTAATTGTTTTGCAATAAAATATATCTTGTATTGTCAAAAAAATGTTCCAAATGTTATATTAATACTAATGTTATCAATCAAAAGATTTTTTTCAGAAAATAACTAAATGTCAGCGTTTTTATAAATATGTAGGTAAAGATGGCATTTTACGTACAATTCAAAATCTGAACTTATCAAACTATTTATAAAACTGTCAGGTATTAGAACCCAATGTGCTTATATATCACTGCACACACCAGTAATGCACAGGCATATTGTGTTGTTTCGTTTGTAACGCACATTTACTGTGAAATGTTATTTATATACAAAAAATTAACAATTTAATTTTATTGTATAAGGAATTATTTGACTAATTATTATGGAGTTTAAAAAACCCCATGTCACATTACATAAAATTGTAACCAATACGGATTTTCGGTTATATAATGAGACATGATAATATTCATTCGGTGATTATATAGGGAATCCTAAACCCAACTATTCTATTCCATCACTCTTATACTGGCGAATTTACAGTTAGACAATTTATTCCTTTAACTGCATAGAGAAAATAACCTAGTGATTTCCATTCACCACGTTGAAACACCATAGCCGATTCCATTTCGTTAAGCACAGTAGGAAGGCGGGGAGGTGAGGTCGGCCAGCAGGTCCAGTTCCTCCTCGGTGAGCTTATCCCTGTGTCGCAGCCAGTCGTCCTGGTGCGTCCTGCGGAAGTCGGCCAGCGCGGCGCGAATGGTGGCGGGCACGGGGTCCGGCGCGCTGGTGTGCCGCGCCAGCTCCGCCAGCACGGCGCCCAGCCGCGGGCCCAGGCTGTACGGCCGCGACGCCATGTACGCGCACAGACCGAGCACTCCGCAGTGCCTCTCCACGAGATCTTTGGATCTGCAGCTCTTCATCAGGGATTTTATTGTTTTCTCCTCATCCGGTAGAGCATTGCAGTGCATCAATCCCGTTAGTAATTTCGCAGCCGCCTTTCGCACCTGAAGGATTCGATAATCAGGTTAGGGAAATAATTTCGGAGAAATATTTGACATTTTTAATAATGGAAAAAATATTTTCATCACAACTACACAATAAAAAAAATCACCTCCACCCTAGAATCTCGCATAAGTTTGAAGGCGAACCGTTCCGCGCGGACCGACCTGTCCGGCCTCTCGCACAACACGGGCAGCCCGTAGAACAAGAACGGCTGCGCGAAATCGAGACAGGCGAGGCGCGCCCACCAGGAGCCGGAGGCGGCGAGCGTCTCGAGCGTCCGCAGCGCCGTGTCGAAGTCCGCGTCGTCGTGGTGCACGAGCGCGAGGCCGGCCAGGAAGCCGCCGGCGGCGCGCGGCAGCTCCTCGTGCGGCTGCGGCGGGCCGCGCGCCGCCAGCGCGCACGCCGTGCCCGCGAGCGCGTACTGCGCGCCCGTCTTGCTGTTCACGCCGCTCACTATCACGCCCATGCAGCCGCGCAGCACTGACGGTCACGTTCATTTATTTCTTTATTTATTTACACACGATCTTAACTAAGTTTTCATAATTTTTGTGCCATTCCTATTTCTGATGGTCTCGACACCGGGTTATCTCTAAATATCCTACTATGTGCTGGCTCAACAAATGTATGGAACATTAGTCTATAAATATAATAAGGACATTAAACATTATAATTACAAAAATACAGGTCGATTTGTATATTTTTTGAAAATAAAGAAGACAAAATAAGCATTATCAAATTCGTTGTGAGCGTTTGGAATTTATATTCATATACACTGTCGTGGCACAGTGGTGTCCGACTGCAAACGCGATTGGTTGGCTCCGACTATCCCGCCATGCGGGATAAAGTGTGAAAAGGAGAAAATTATATAAATAACCTGTGGTGAGTAAGTTGACAGCGCGCGCGTGCTCGTTGTCTCCGTCGATGCGCAGCGCGTGCTGCAGCCGCTGCACCAGCTGCTCGTCCACCGATGTAGTGTCATTACCCGTCTGTATATTATTATTTATATTTTTAACTTTAACGCGTCATCGGCAACGGCATTAGAAGCCAACAGGCTTAGAATTTACATATTTTTTACCACCGCCTACTACAAAAGTTAATGACTCAGATTTGAAACATACCGGCCCAATAAAAAATTCAATATTAACAATTATTCAATATCTTTGGTATATACCGGAGTAAGCAATAACAAGGCGTATTACTATTTATAAAGTAAATAAAATAATATATTAATAACTTTTAACACACAATGTTTTTCACAACTGTTTTAAACGGTTTTTCCAGTGATAAAACACATTCTCCCATAAAAGATTTACGGATTCGATGCAATCGAGTTACAGAGTAAGTTTTAAGCCTATTTTTAGTATTAATACTGACATACATATTATGTACGTATATCACCGAATTTAGAAATGAAATCATTAACATTTTTTTAGAATACTAGACTAGAGATGGTTAGCTCGCGAGCTAGAGTCAAGAAAGACATGGTTCTTTGCAAAAGATTATTATTATTATTAATACTTTATTGCACATAAACAAATTATGATACTTAAAATAATTTTTACAAAAAAAAAACATACGATATGGAGAACGGAGCTACAAATAGCTGCTTGGAATGTAAGAGGAGGGATGCAACAAAAGATGAATGAATTATTAGATGTGATGAATGAAACAGATTTAGATGTTGTTTGTGTGACTGACGCCAAAAGAAAGGGGAATAGCATGACCGATTTGCCGGGCAACCGAGTCGCCTTCTGGGCTGGAGTTCCAGAAAGTGAACGAGGCTGTCAAGGTGTAGATGTGTTATTATCCTATATAAGCTGGGGATACCAAGAATATTCTTGTTAGTGGCGTATGCGCCCGTATCTTCAGCTCTATCAAGTGAACTAGAGGAGTTCTGGGAGAGTGTCAGGGAAGTTCTAGATAGTGTAAGAAGGAATGAAAAATTAATAGTATATGGTGATTTGAATGGATGGATCGGAACCATACGACATTGTTACGAACGCGTAGTAGAGAAGTATGGTGATAAGAGAGTAAATGAGGCTGGTAAGCTCATATTGGAATTATGTAAGGAAAAAGATTTGTTTGTGGCAAATACTATGTTTGACCACAAACAAAATCACATGTACACGTGGGAACGGATGGAAGAGAAAAGCATGATTGATCTATTCCTAGTGGATCAGCGAATTCGTAATCAAGTTATGGACACGCGTGTGTTTAGGGGTGTCGACTTGGAAACAGATCACTATCTAGTAGTTGCTAGAATAAGGGGTCTGTTTGCCGGTTGGCGCAGCCGCACGAGGTGTCCAAACTTGGAGGCGAATAATCTCATAAGAAGCTGGTAGCTTCAAGTTCCACCGACTAGAGAGAAATATGAAGAAAGAATTTCCAAGAAGCTAGACAGCTGCGAAATAGGTGCTGAAAGTGTTGAAGTATGCTGGCAAAATCTTAAGAATGGTATGATTGAAGCTGCAACCGAGGTATGTGGCATTGGGAAAAGAAGCTTTAGTAAAAAGCGTGATGAATGGTGGTGGGATGATGAAGTGAAAGAGGCAGTAGAAAGAAAGAAGAAAGCATGGCAGGACTATAAAGCCTCGAGTAAGAATAAAAGTATGAGAGAGATTAAGAAGAAAGAATTTAAGTTGCAAAAGCACCTAACGAAAGCACTGATAAAGATGGAGCGTGACAAGTCAGAGCGTGAAAGAGATGACAGATTGACAAACAATTTCCGGGAAAACACGAAGCTTTTTAGTTAATGATTCTCGTTAATGATTTCTAGTTAATGATTCTCGGCGTTGTTCGCCAACCTGTAAAAGGAATGGGGTGCTTTCCGAGGACGGTGAAATACTTACGGAAAGAATACACGTTTTGCAACGATGGGCGGAATTCTATAAGAAGATGTATGAATGTGACGACGAAGCCTCTGTCTCTGTTCTGTGCTTTTGTGGATTTAGAAAAAGCGTTTGACAGGGTTGTAAGAAAGAAGTTATGGGAGATACTGCCCCGGTACAATGTGAGCGGACCCTTGTTGCAGGCTGTAAAATCTCCTTATCGAGACCACTCAGCCTGTGTACGAGTAGGAGCTGGCATGTCGCCTCAGTTTGATATTCAATTGGGTGTCAAACAGGGCTGCGCCATGTCAGCTTGGCTGTTCAATTTGTATTTGGATAGTTGTCTCCAAGGAGTGAAAGATAGGCATAGTAGTGAAAGTTGGTGATTTGACAGTAAACTGTATGTTGTACGCAGATGATGCAGTGCTAATTGCATCATCAGAATGCGAGTTACAGGCATTGGTCACCACTCTGAAAGAAGGATGTGAAAGTAATTGTCTAAACCTGAATGCGAGTAAAACGAAGATTTTTGTATTTAAAAGAAATGAAGAAAGAACAGAATGCAAGATTATGGTAAATAGAAAGATATTAGAGCAAGTGAATGAGGTGATATATCTGGGAAGTATGTTGAGTAGAGATGGAAAATACGAAATGGATGTGGAAAGGCGTATTGCTGCCGGTAGCAGGGTCAACGGTGCTCTTGCTGCATTGATGCGACGGCAAAACGTCAGCGTACCTGCACGTCTTGCCGTTCACAATGCAGTACTGATACCGAAGTTGTTATACGGCAGCGAAACGTGGGTGTGTCAAAAGAAGAATGAAAGAAAGATGAATGCCGTAGAGATGAGATCTCTTCGTCGGATATGCGGAGTCGGCTTAGTTGACCGTATATGCAGCGAGGAGATACGCAGAATGGCAGGTGTAAGCGTGAATGTCACAGTAAGAATGAAGAAGAACGTGCTCAGGTGGTTTGGGGGCACGTTGAAAAAATGAGCGATGAAAGAATGGTAAGAAAGATATATGAAGCCAAGGTGAGGGGTACGAGAGGTAGGGGGAGACCTCGGCTGACCTTCGAAAACACAGTATCGAAGATACTGGAGGAAGGTCACGTAAAAAGTATGAGGACCCCCGAAGGGCATGCATGAAGAGGATAATGACTGTGGACGAGGCGAAAGAGGTATGCAGGGACCGTAGCGTTTGGCGCTCCGTACTCTCCGACTACCCCGCCAGGGATGAAGCGTGAAGCTAAAAAAAACATATGTGCAATGGCAGAGAGAGCAGAGAGAGGTGTATATATATATATATACATACACACATAAATACATATATACATACATGAATATACAAAGATCTATATATTTATAATTAAAAATCAATTTCGTAATGAGTTACGGCTCATTCAGAATTAGAAGGATATGGGCGTATATAGTAATTTACACGTAAAAGAGCGAGACGGTAAAAATGTAAGCTACGGATTTTCGGACCAAGAACATCACGCGTGCGATTGTTTAGCTTTTCTGGCCTTTATGACAAAGACATAAAATGTTTAATAGGAAGCAAATGCAACCAAAAACCACAAAGGCTTGTTTATTACTTTTGTTCCGTAATTGCGTCATGCACTGGCAGGTTTTAAAAAGTTTTATATTCTATGTGTTTATGGTTTTATCTGGTGGACAATTCTGAGCTTGTCAAGTATGAAAGAAAATCATTGGTTCTAATGAATTGCATTATTTCAATTTGGCATGTTTTATTCCGCTTTACTAAGTAGCTAACTACTTAGCTAAAAAAGCTAGCTTCAAGAGTCGAAGACATAAAGGATATATTTTAGGTGTTAACAGTTATTTGTCTTATTTTCTTCGAGTCTTATTAAGCTTAATGAGTTAGAAATATGAAAGAGTGATATACAACCCTATAATATATATATATATATATATATATATATATATAATATATATATATATATATATATATATATATATATATATATATATATATATATATATATATATAAATGTGTATATATTATTCTTAGAATTCATCATCACTCAACGTATGATAACATTTGACTACAAAGGTGATTGGTTGTGGGTTCTATTTCCGCTCGCAAAATGAGTATATTTAAATTTTGTTAAGTAAGTAAAAAAAAGTTTTTATTTTTATACTCTCGTGTAACTAAGTATGGTGTTGAGTATGGCTACTTAACATCCAGTCGAAAACTTTTTAAAAATTCTGCTAGTACTCTGGAAATTGAAGAAGAAAAAAATTGCGAGATGAACTCCGACCTGTTGGGTGTGTGTAAGGAGACTATCGCCGGCAGCTGGCGTCAGCGTAGTCATGGCAACCGCGGCTGTCGCCTGCGCCTCGCACGCCGATGAGGGTGACGAAGATGAAACCGACGAAGACGTCGACGCTGACGTCGAAACCGACGTTGAGGTGGACGCTGACGCCGACGCCGACTCAGACATTGAAACTGGCACCGATGTTGACGTCGTCACCGACGCCGCACTTTTTATAACTGTAATATATATATATATATATATATATATATATATATATATATATATATATAGCAAAAATTTTAGATGGGTCACTTGACAATAGTATATCTGTAAAAGCAATTATCATTTTTTTTAATTCAATAAAGATATTCGATGATATTTATGTAGTGTCCTTTTGCCTATCCAGCGAACTTCGTGTTGGGTTGGTTGGTGAATGTATTAATATTGATGTTTTTATTGCTTATATATACTCTTATTGTTCACAGCCTCCAACGGTTATGTTTTATTTTAGGATAAACATATCATAAATATTTTTCTACAATTTTTATTTATTATTTATTCTTATTTCTCAATAATATTACATTTTGGAGAATACATAAGTCATAATCACCTATATCGCCATTTTCATCATAGAGAGCCGCGAGACGTGGTTTCACTGACGCTAAGAATTGTTTAAGTTGTGGTACTGTGCTGGATCCACCTCCCGGGAACGTGATTTCCATGTCGAATATTGTCATTAGCAAACTAAAGAAAGAATAGAATACAAATATTTTAATATGTTATTCGATACTTAGAATAATAAAATGATTTTTAGAAAATATAAAAATGTTGAACGCAGCGGTCCTCGAAACCGGTCCTATATTCTATATGTAATAATAATATTTTTTTACCTGCCAACACTCTCTCGTACATTTTGGTAGGGATGTTCCAAGAAGTTAGCGCCATCTAAGCGTTGCAGTACTTCAGCGGCGAGCGGGGCTGCACGCCATGACATAGATCCGATCGTCCCCTTTGAATTATTAAAAAAAATTGTTTACAATATGCACATGTAAATAAGATTATATTTACAACTACAACGAGAATTATTAAGAGATTTTTTTAAGTCAATTGCCAAAATCGAGGTTGCTTTTATCCAGGTATAAAATATTGTTTAAAGTTTTGTTTATACACTTTAGAAAATTTTAATAGGATTTACTCGTATTTTGAATATAATATGACTAGGATCCACGTTTTTTGGAAATCGTCCAGCGCTACTAAGCCATACGTTCTTATCTGGCTATGTAGATATTCTGATATGGGTATTACAGGTTATTTTTGAGGCTACCAACATAAATAAATTGTAATAAGCGTATTAGAATTTCAACATAACACGTAAGACATCTAAGTATCTCGTCACGTCTAAGGTTTCTAAGAAGTACGGGTTTAATTGCTGCTATACTACAATACAAAACGGACTAATAATAATAATTTAAGAGTAATATCAAAGAAACCTGCAGCGCGTAGAGCCTGGCGCAGAGCACGAAGGAGGCCTTGGTGTCGAGCGCGGCGCCGGCGCGGCTCGGCGCGCACAGCGCCACCAGGCGCTGCAGCACGGCGCGCCCGCGCGTCGGCTCCAGCTTGTCCACGCCCGTCGCCACGCTCGTGCCCCAGTCCTCCATCGTCTCCGGCATCACCGACGTCAGACCTGCCCGTGTGACCGCAGTCATGTTAAAAAAGTAGTTGCGTAGCGGACGAATAAAAATAAATTTATAGGCATTTTTTCTCACGAGTATAGACTCATTTATCACCCCTAAAGTTAGACGCTGCACCGTTGCGCCGCAACGGTTGAATGTTAAATACACATATTATTATAAAAGAAGAAAATCTGTAACGCAGATAAAGTTTAAGGGTTTATTCACCCAATTTTTATATTAGATAAATTGAAAACAGATCAAAGTGTCAAACTTGATCTATTATCTCCAAAAACAATACTTAAACACCGATAGAGAACCAGAACTATTAAGAATGTTATTAATAAATCACTTATGTTGAAATCATTTTGTGTGACTTAAAAAAGACTTGCAAAGTCCATTTTTTGTTAATTTACAAAGTAATTATGTTTTTGATAAATTTATTTTTTTTAAGTTCCAAGAGGTAACCCGATGGAAATCGACAGTCAACAAACAACATACACACCAACTTCAATAACATCCAGCGCGGCGCGCTGCAGCGCGAGCGCGCGCTGGCGCGGCCAGTAGCGCGGCGCGCGCAGCGCGGCCGTGGCCACCTCCGCCGCAAAGCGCTGCGGCGCCTCCTGCCCCACGCCCGCGCAGCGCAGCGCGTGCGCCAGTAGCGGCGCCGCCACGCGCTCGCCGAAGTGCGTGAACGCCATCTGTTTTACGCGAATCGATTTCTTTTATCTCAAGTTGTGACGTCACAATTTCGTCAGGCAAAATATCGGCAAAGTACAGATTTATATAGATAGATAGAAAGATTGGAAATTGTTTAGACACTCCGTCCACCGCTCTCCGCCCGAATCCCAGACTCTGCGAGTTGCGTGAGAGAAAGGAGAGAACTCGAAGAAACGTTTTATCTTCTCTAAGAAAATGGCATCAAGTCGACGAAAAATTCAACAGATATCAAGAGGATTAATATACTTTTACGATATTAACTCATAGTTAGAGCTCATTTATTTTATAAAACATCAAAAGATACTTGACTGTCTAATTATTGCATTCTGTCAGATGTTCTGATTTAAATGTATGTAAATCATTCAATGATTTACATACATTTAAATCTGAACATATTAAAACATAAAAATATAATAATAATTACCTTGAACATTCCAAAACGAATGCCACTGAATTTATCCTTTCCTTTTTTCTCTTCAACGGTGAGGAAAGCCACCAGCTTATCTATATTGGTTTTGTTACTGAAAAACTCATACAAATAACGTTCTCCTTCTTCCATCTCCTCTGGAGGAGTGTCTATTGAATATTTTTGTTCGCTTATGGGGGCTGCTACCTATAAAAACAATATAATTATTTAACACGAAGTATGTTTGATAATAGTTTCAATGAAATTTCATTACTATTTACATTGAAAATGAAGTATAGCAATGATACAAAGTAATTCTATAGATTAGAAGCAGTACACTGCTTGGCTCAATTAAGTATAAAGCCAACACTCTCAATAAAAAATATTCATGGCACATCCATATTATGACTAAAAATGGCAATTAACAAAACAATATAACTATAGAAATAAAATAAATGTATATATTATAAATTTTTAAAATGTATATGTTGCTTAACTGCCCTTCTAATAAATGATTGCAACTTATTAATAGACCAAAAGAATGAGTTCATTTATTAATTTTAAAATCTTGGCCTACCTTAATTTTCTTGGGCCATGAATAGAAGCCGTGACAGTAGTGTCGTAGCCATGGCTTATCCCACTCCTCGTCAGTTGTTATTTCTCTATCTTTAGACCACATCGCCCATTCAAGATCTTTTCTAAATCCTTAAAATCAAATAAAATTTTATGAAAAACAAAAACCATAATAATATATGTATAAATATTTTAAAAATATCCTTAAGCCATATTTACTATTTTTAAAGTGTTATTCCACACTTGGATACCGTCCAAGAGGTGCGCGTTCGAATCCCGCTGCATTAAAAAAATTTATACGTTTTTTCAAAAATGTATTCTTAATCTTAAGCCAATTTATAAAAAGGTAAAAAAGTTTTGTTTCATTTTGTAAGAAAAAACAACTATAAAATACACAATCTTAAAAGCCATGGTGGCGTAGTGGTAAATACGATTGTTTGTGAGTAAATTAACAGTAACAGGAAAAATTACGATTGATAATAAATCGCGGCGTTTAGTCCCGCCATCAACGCTTAATGTCGGTTTTACGTCTAAACACTAAATTCTTCTTGACTTACTAGATAGAGCATTCAAAAATAATCTAACCTGGTACATGTACATCGGGCTTTGGCACACCGCCAACTTCGTACGGATCAACCTCAATTTTCTTCAACTTGTTCTTCCTCTGTTTCAAAGCGTACAGCGTCAGGCGCACGGCAGTGCGTCTCACTGCGATGTCGTCGTGCGTGAGTGAGCGCACTATGAGGCGGACCGCCTTCGCCGGGTACGGGGTTTGAATGAGCGGGCAGTATGTTAACATTTGCATTGCTAGTTCCAGACGACGCCATTGTCTAGACAGAGAATTGATTAAACTATTTAGTGCGATTAAGCTGATTTCATTCACATTAATACTATTCATGAATTAAGTCACCCGTTAGGGGAAAGGAAGGGGGTTGATACAGTATGACATTGCTTGACAACGGTGGTCTCACAAAAGGAATCAGCTGTGACAAGGTCGGAGTAGGGGTCAACAAAAAAATTAAAAAACTGCTTTATATTTCGAAATGATAATAAATTAATAATATAATTAATGATTTTTAAATTTAACATAAGTAATGTTTATGATCAGAAGGGCAGAAGGCGTAGAAAGAAATGGCTAGGTGTCGGTTATTTGTAATAATTTTATATTTTGTGTGTTACGTGCACAAAAAAAAAATTAACTCACCCATTACAATTCTCAGCTATATTGACCAACTCATCTATGACTTCATTGTAAACTAGTTCCGCTTTATCAGAAGTAGCATTCTCTTTCTCAACCGCTTTATCCAACAGTTGTAAGAAGTTAGGGTCGTTTAGTTGCGCTGTATTGAGCAGTTTTGAAGCGGCTTCTACCGCGTTGTCACTTATAGTGAGACGGGTATTGACTACTGGGAAATGGCGGTGAAGCGATTCGCTAAACGCTTGTTCTAATCTGAAATAGTTTACATACTTTAAGCTGGAACTTTTAATGCTTCATCTATATCCGCCAAATTAATAAAATATTTTTAGATTTTTGTAATGTAATGGGTTTATGTTTCATATTAATTCCCCTATAACCAGATACTATGTTGTTAAGATTTCTAGATGATACAATGTTGTTAAGATTTCTAACTCGCGATAAATCTTAACGATTTATTACGAGTTAGAAAACTAATCTATACTATTTATCGCACACAACAGGTTAGTTAGAGATGACTACCCCAAGCGGGATAAAACCCAGCCAGGCCTTAAAAAAAATGAAAAAGAACAAAAACCTTTTTCAAAATATAATTATAAAAAAATTAAACCTGTACCCTAATTTATGTTTAATACTGTCAGGATGTCATTAGCTAGCGTCTGTAATAGAAATTAATTCCTATATTTTTAAATTTAAACTTTAATACCTATGTATACTGGGCTTCTCACTGGATGGGGCCTTCAGCATGGCTGGCCATAACGCTCGGACCACTTCCCAGTCCTGCTTGGCTACTATAGGACCATTCTTAGGGCCTAACATGATGAATAGGGCGCCCTTGTGCTTAGCATGCCACTCGTCACCCTCACCCCCAGTAGTAAGAAGCTCTGCCAAACGAGGTACTAACGCACGATAGGAATATGGGTAGTGACCCAACATCCAGTATAAACGGATTTGAGCTAACAGACGGACCTGTTGGAAATTTATTGTGTTACATATATTCTTTATTTATCGACACAAGAAAGCTATTTTGTCCTATCTCATACAGTTCTTTCAATGCAACCAAAAATAATAATGTCTATTACTTGTTCAAGTATTTAGATAAAATCTAAATCTAAAAGTAGACAGTTTATTTCACCAAGAAATAAAGATCAATTAGTTAAGGAGAATAAGATTTCCAAAATTATACGATTAAAATAAATAGATCTATCAAATATTGTCACTTACCGAGCTGTACGTATTAATTGAGAGTTGATAGAGAGCGTGCAGTGCTTTAAGAGCCGAAGGGGTTATCCCAGCATCACATACTAAATCAAATCTTGATTCGTCTTGTAACCTAGCAGCGTCAGCGACCAGCATACGTAGCCGTGCCGCCTTAGCCGGGTCGCCGCCCATGCCGACTCCTCCGCGACTGTCCAGTGCTCGTTCCAGAGCACTGTACGAGCGTATGCGAACCTCCAGACCGGGACCTGTGCGATGACCTTTCATAACTACCACGCGTTCCCACACCTACAAAAGTCAATTCTTAATAGTACTATTTGACTAGTAATTTAATAAATTATTGTATTGTAAGTAATATTAACTTTATAGAATTTTTACCTTATAAATAATTAGTAGCAGAATGATACCAACACATCAGTTCGATGCGGAAGTTCAAATTCCAGGTCTTTAGCATTTCTATTTAACAATTACTATATTATGGTATATATATGATTCTAAATTATTGCTTTTGTTTATTATACAAACTAGAGGCGACCTTTGCGCAGTGGTACAACGTTTGAGATGATTGGTTATGAGTTTCATTCTCACTCTGGGGAATGATTATATTTAAACTATTGTCTGGTGAGACCTAGCCTTACGCGGCGTTAAGTTCTACTACTTAACACGCAATATCTCGTATCCGGGTGGATAAGGGTAAAAGGAGTGTACTCTGACTACATCGCTATGTGAACAATATACTGAACAAACCTGAATTAGCATTTCCAATCCCTTTGTATCGTCAGATTTGTCACTGAGCATTCGTTTTTGAACGTCTAACAAGAGACGTGTAAGAGCCACGCGCATGTTCTCACCGTCCAACGTAACCGTATGCGGTACGCCACTGTACAATGGCATACTCATTGCCGGGACTTGTGATTCTAGGCTGAAAGTAATTTATTTGTTATATATATATATATATATATATATATATATATATATATATATATATATATATATATACGTATATGCTAATATAACTTAAGACTTACAGTGAAACAGGTGGTTCGTCCGGCTGCGGCAGGAAAGTATTACAGGATAGTACCGCGTTTATTATATGGAAGCTCCTTAACCTACGTTCTTTACACATTGGCTTTTCCCGTTTGAGCCACTGCCTTAGTCTAGTCACTTCATGTTTCAAGTACCTATCTGATATCATTTGTGCGCACTCCGCTTCTTCTGCGTTAGGTATGTGCCATTTAAAATTTGCCTCCTTCAACAAACAACCGCGGCCCCACTCGCGTATTGGCAACCATTTTTCCGGAGCGGTGCCATAATCATTGGGTGAACTTCTCCATTCCTTCAAGTCCACATAAGACAAGGAATTTAATATGTGGCTTAAGACCTCACACGCGCGAGCTAACGCGTATCTAGTGTGTAGTTTTAATATCCTATCTAAAACGGGCAGTATTCTTGGAATATATTTGAGCAAAATAGTTCCGTCGCACTCTACAACCTGCATTAACAGAACCAAACGGTAGACGAGATCCCTGGGAGGGTTCTCTTCGCGTAACGCTTCATCACTCGATATCAGCTCCTCTAAGTCCTCTAGGAGCTTCGGCAAGAACGCCGCCAACGTTGACTCAGCGTCTATACGAGCAAACACGTGCAAAAGCACTCCAACCAAACTTCCAGACACGCTCGTTTCAAACGTTGTTTCTGTTGCGAAGGCTTTAAATTTACGTAGGGCTTCTTTAAAAATTTTTGGCGAACACTGAACTAGAAGAGTTGTGGACGCAGACTGAATGGCTGTTTCCATTACCGCGTCAGTCTTACTGCGGACACAATCCGTGTCTTTAGTGTCTAAACGCGCTTGTTCCAAAACACTAGATTCAATGATTGTGAAGATTCTATCTAAATAAATGAGAACAAAATCTTCGAATTGGGCAGTCGATTCGCAGACCAATAATTCCTCCTCAGTTAGGTCAGGCCAATGCTCGTGTGCCGAGCTGCAGTCGATATAAGGCACCATGCTGCTAAAAATTAATATGAAGTGGAGAGTGACTAGTGTTTTTCTTAGGTCATTTGGATCGAGACCAGGTACCACGGCCATTAGTAGCGGGACGACATGAGTGGGTCCTTCAGGGTAGTCCGCGTCTGCTCCTCTGAGCAGAGGGCGAGCGACTGCCGCCACCGCCGCCATTGATGAAGTCACTCTATGGGGTTCTGTGACTGAAGTCAAGGCCGATCGCAACTTCTCCAGTAGCGGTGGTATTACTATAGCTGGTCTTAAAGTGGCCAAGTGCTGCAACGCCAAAGATATATCCAATGCACCACTTTTACAGTAAACGGCCTGGTAAGAAGGTTCGAGAACAATATTTACGAAATCTGTTATATCTTCGTCTCTGAGCTTGTATGCTTCTGGTGTTTGATTTTCCCAAGTGTTTTTATATTGCAATTCACGTTCACGACGAACTCTGAAATTATTATACATAGTTTAAGTAATAAAAGAATGTTGATAGAATATTTAAGGAATATAATAGGAATATTTGTTTATAGCAAATGAACACATTGTTTGTGATGACTGATTTCGTTAGGAAGCAAAAAATATAAAATACCTGTTCAGAAATTCTCTTGCCAATTTTCTCAACAGGTCCCTTAGCTTATATGACCACCGACCAGTATTCGCGCTGTGCATATAACTTTCCATTCCATCAAGAAAAGATTTCAGATGTTTTAATACTACACCATCCGGATTTATTGTCCAAGCAATCCATGACGCTACATGTTTCATATCTATTTGGAATTTTAAAAAATTAGTAATAATGTATAATAAGAATATAGCTGTGATTGAAGATATGCATGGATGAAGGTGATAATTTGGAATGTGAAAGTGTTTTTTTTACTGAAAATTAAAATTTTTCTTCAATTAGCGTAATAATATAATTTGACAATTTAACGAAAAATCTTAATCAATGTATGATATATAATGATATATAATAATGATATATATCACCTTCATCTATACACGTCTTCAATTTTCATATTTGAATTTTACTGCTTTATCAAATATTACATAAATTTTAATCTCACCTAGGGAATGGTTTTTTGAGTACCGCATATCTTTATAGCTAACGGGTAAATTTAGAGCATGTAAAAATCTAACAAACATTTTCGGTACATGTGGTGTCCAATCTACAGCGCCAGGGCTCCTTTTAGCAAGACCAGCGAAACAAATTAAAATATCCTACAAAAAGCATAATTGACAGAAAATAATTTATTGCATTGTAAATTTGATTACAACGTCATAAGTTGTGTTAAGCATAAGAAATTCTGTGATTCAAAAATAGTTGTATGAATACAAAAAAACAGGTTTTTAATATTAACGGATGATATAGACAAAGAATATATATTACTTACCGACATACCACCTGGAACATTATGGCATGTGTCCCAAAACGTCATTAGTTGCTCAAACCACAATTCATGACCTTGTTTGGCATATTTTGGAGGTAATCCCACTGGCAAGAAAGTCATCAAATTACTCAACATCTGAGGGTTCGCCGACCATGGAAATAGTGTGGGGAGGAGTTCATCTAATATCTCTTGTGTTGCATGTGGCTCAAAGTAACTAAAACATATTATTTTTGATAATAAACGTTTAATAACCAACTGCACTACCTAAATAATTCAACTTACGGTTTTGCGCATTTCACCATTGACGTATATGAGCCTTCTAAGGATCTGTAAGAAAAAAATATAATATGTATAGCATATTTAGAATAGTCAAATAAATTATTAAACATGCAACCCCTGCCACCTACAGACTTAAATGTTTCAGTGCTATAATGAGAAAAAAAAATGATTTTAGATGTACACCTGTAACAAGTTGCAGTCGAGATCGATCATCGCAAGACTTAAGAGAATAGATGGTCTATTATGTTACAAAACTATATGACAAAAGTAAATCCGTCCAAATTTCCAAGTACCAGATTGTTTATAATAAAAATATTTTATTTACAATTACAAAAGAAATCAATATCAACAATTGAATAAAAAGACGAGATGAAAAAATGAATGAACTAATATGATCTGTGAACCATCATCCACTGCCACCACACATTAAAGCTCATAAATAGTTTATATTCTTTACGTGGGAAGCTCATTGTCACTTTTTCTTGCAAGTCCGAATAATTCAATAGCATCATCTAAACCACTTCCCGACAGAAACATTCGAATCATCTCCAACGTACTCATTCCTTGTTTTTCAGGAGATTTACGCCTAAACAAACATATCGTATTCATTTTTTGATTATATTTATCATTTTTCTGTTTAATGATACTTACTTGCATGTAATTATCGCTTGTATATTACTTGTAAATAATATTACTAGTTGTTTATTAAATTAGCTGAACTAGTGTATATAATATTTTTATTTTAATAAATAGTATATGTGACAATTTTTATATAGAATTTCAAAGATATTTGGATTATTTCAAAATAATAAGCAATATCATATAATATTTTGTTGCAAGTGTTGTTTAATATTTAAAATAATAATAACTTGAGTTAGAATTGGCTTGATTGGAAATTGAGATTGAAAAGTTTTGTTAGTCCAGTTGATGTATGTTAATGTATAATTCTTTGCTGCTCCTTACGTTAAGTATTTTTGCTTCTCTATTATAAAATGTATACTAATGAAATGTATTCTTTTTTTTTAGCTTCACGCTTTAATCCTACATAGCAGGGTAGACAAAAAGTACCTAGTGTCAGGACACTCCGTACTTCGCTTTCCACCAAATTCGAGACAATTGCGTGTTAAGTGGTGGAATTCAACCCCGCACTTTGTCTGTCAGAGCGAGAAAGTAATTTAAATATAATCACTCCCCTGAGTAAAGATCGAACCCACACGCGCTGTCCCACTGAGCCACGACCGGCCTCAAAATGTATTCTAAAATAATTTATTTGCAAATGATTTTTATAATAGTTACATTTATTTCAGCTTAAGCAAAGAGTGTATAATATATATAGACTTCACAAACAAGCATTACTTATGTGGCAATAAGAGTAATTTACAGTACAGTAATTTTATATTTATATCACAAATCCAATAAGAAATCATGACTAAATCATACAGTATTGTCTGAAGTTAATAAATTGTTTGGATATTTATTAGGTATGAAAAATTTGTTTGCAAATTTGATTAAAAAAAAACTTTGTAGTAAACAACATTTATAGCATCATAAAGTAGATTAATTGATAGTCAATAATATGTATATACCTATTACAGAGACAATAAGCCAACTCAAAGTTTACATTTCGAACTATACCTAATATAATAGCAAAATCAGAACAAGTAAAACTTAAAACAAAAAATAAGAATGTATAAAATTACATGCTTTCATATTCATAGACATTTTTGGACATATATTTCGTAAAAATATTTTATGCAAAGCTTCTCAGTTAAGTCGTTAAAAAAATTTAATAATTTCAATTTAAAAACTAGTCCTAAAATTGCTCTGCTCTAGTGAATGCAATACTGGGATACTGGGTTACTGAAATACAGGGACCTCGCATGTCATGTGCAGTATTAATTCTGTTTGTAAAACGAAAAGGATCCTGCGCAGGATTAGTGGGAATATGGAGAAGCGAATTCATATGCTACGGAGCGTAAAACTACGCGTCAATTGACGAATATTGACCATTATGGATTATCCCAAGCTAGATCTGGATATAAGAATCGATATTTAAATAAGAAAAAATGAATTATTTTAAATCGGGTGAACAAAAAGGCATATATCAAATTGTTTAAAACACTTTAATGACGATTGTTCTTACAAATGTTAAAGTGTCGGTTTCGTCTGCTAAACGCCCCCTGACGTTACAAACTATATATACCACCAGCAGCAGAAAATACTTGTTCTACATCTAGATGTAGAACAAGTATTTTCTGCTGCTGGTGGTATATATAGTTTGTAACGTCAGGGGGCGTTTAGCAGACGAAACCGACACTTTAACATTTATGAGAAGTCAATTTTAAAATCATGTTTAATGTTGTAGTTAAGTCAGTTTTAATTTAAAAATAAAGTTTGTCAATTTTATACATACATACTGTAATTCAAGTATCGTCAGAAGTTCTAAATTATTTACGAAGTTTTATTATACATGCGGAATCCAGCAAAGACCTGGATCCCGCGAGTTTTATATAGAATTACAAACAAAAAGTAGTATTCAACTTACGTGAGATAGTGGTACATTCCAATGCTTGTTGAACTTTTTTCAAATATTTTCTGCCCAACCTCATATAATGGCCGCCAAGGCAGAGTCAGCTCTTCAGGAGATATGAGGAACTTTTTTCTATAATTTTTTA
Organism: Dryadula phaetusa; assembly: GCA_032432895.1. Taxonomy (NCBI): domain Eukaryota; kingdom Metazoa; phylum Arthropoda; class Insecta; order Lepidoptera; family Nymphalidae; genus Dryadula; species Dryadula phaetusa. Next base: position 598,391 of record JAOYRS010000059.1, read on the forward strand.
TAAACAGTTAGATACCATTGTGGCGTCATGGGACAGTGTCTGGTTATAAATCGCAATAATTGTTCATTCAATTTGGACACTATCACAAGACAAAGGGCAGTATTTTTTAAACATGCCATTTCTCTATTTTGGGGGAAAGCAAAGAACTTTTATTATCTTGAGACTAAATTCTCTCTGCCAACCCTGCTATAAGGGAAAAAGCGAGAAGAATTTTTTAGCCGATTTTAATGAAAAGGTGATAACAATGTTACATATATATCAGTATGATATGTATGTAGCATTGTTAGAATTGAATCATATTTAAGTATATTGAACCATCTAGGCTTCCAAGTGTGTTTGCTTAGTTTTGGTAAGTTGGTCCACAAATATTTTAAAAGCTATATGTTGTATTGGAATATTTTTTTTGTAACATACACTACAACTTAGTAAACAGTTAGTTTCATTAAAATTGGTAGGTACTTGTATAATCATTATGAAATTAGTTTAAGCTTTTAATATATTTTATTATTTGTACAATATAAAGTGTAAGTCACTGTGTCACAAATTACGTGTAATGCTTAAAATTTCATTTTTACTTACTTTGTGAGCATAAGGAACATTGTAGCAAATTTATGAACCTTACATGGTTCTAAGTCCGGTATAAGCACAAGTTCATAGGCTAACTTTATCAGTGCTATATGGTCCTCTTTTGAAAATTTTAATCCATAAATTGAGATGTATCTATAAACAAATAATAGTAAATATCAATGATCAAATAAAAATAAGTTTGTGAATATTGATTGTATATTTTAATCATTTGCTACATTGCAGCTATACTTAGCTTAACTGTAGTTAATTATAAATCTAAAATATTTATATTTTATTTGGTTTATATAATGATCGCAAAAGAACAACACTTTGAAATATTTTTATTTTATCCTTAGTCATCCTGGCAAGGATGTTAATGTTGTGAAATTTTGTATTGTCATTGCATCCAAACACATGAATATACTTTGTAAAATGTTTTTTTTTTCTAAGATATCAATTTTTTATCAAAGGAAAAAATGTAAGCAGTTTTTTGTAATTTTTGAATATTAAATTTTTTACTCTGATTTCAGATGTCAATTTGGATGTCAAGAATTGATATGAAATAAATTATATTCTGTTATATGAATTTATTTCATATCAATTCTTTTATAGGAAAAATAGACAAATGATAAAAGGTATATTTTTGATTGAAAAAAAAATTCAAAATAATAGCAATTGATTTAAGTAATTAAAAGTATGTAATAATACATTCCATTGCCAAGTGTCTTGGTCAGGGTTAGAGCCAGATATTTTAGGTATAGGAGAGGTTGCCAAAGGTTAGTGAATAATGCCAATACAATTATGTTCAATGAATTTATCAGACTATTCAGTAAATGGATAAAAATGTTTATAATAGTTAATCATATTCTTGTATTAAAATAAATAATCAATTTTTAGAATTCTTATAAGCATACTTAAGCAACAGTCCATACAAACCAAATTATAAATATATATATTTGAAGGTATTTAGAAAAAATTACTTCATCAATCTGGAGGACCACACTCCGCAGGCAGGTTTCATTTCTCGTAACATAACTGCTTTT